>JAKTZD010000005.1:0-351118 GCA_030564765.1 Saccharomycopsis sp. NRRL Y-5750 | reverse complement strand
AGTATTATCTTTAATCGTTCAATAATACGGGTCAATCAATCGAGTCTGTGAAAGAGGAGATTGAATAAATAAAGTATTGCAAATGTATTAGGTTGTTTATAAATAAGTAAAGTGTCTGTCTATCTTCTATCTATCTTCTCCTTTTACTTCGTAGTTTTCTTATGAGAGAACGTTTGGAATCCAGATTTTTATGATTGATTCTTTTTCTGAATTGCAAAAACTGTCGTTTAAGATTGTCGAGTAGTCACGTGTACATGACGCTGGTGTTTCTCTGTCTGACATGAAAGTGTTATTTGATGAAGCTCTATTCTTTTTGAGGATGTATTCCAATTCAAGTTGTTCTTGGTTGTTGTTCTCATGATATCTTGACATTTTAGTTGCTAACAATTTGGTTCTCTCATTGTATGTAATCTATTTTCCAGAGGGTCATCGTCATCATGAATTTGAAGAAGTGCTTAAAAAAAAAAAATCAGCAGCGCTCTATGCTCACTTACATGTTAATTCAGATATTTTATCTGATGTTATGAAAATAAACCAATTATGGCAATCCTTAGAGTAGCTGATGACTATAGTGTGTATCTTGTCACCCAAAAACTGTAATAACGTCCCTGTTGTATTCTGATCTGAACAGTTCGAGCGTTATTTGTTTCTACAGGAGTTTTGCCAGCATTGAGCATAAAGCTTTAGATTACTTGGTTCTAGATCATGACTGATACTCCTACTTTGCCACCTTACTTCATCCTTCGTTGAAATGTGGTTTCTAATTTTAACTACAGTATGCATTTCTTACAAATATTCAACATGAGGAAAATTCTAGATATTTTGGTGATGGACATTACTTCGGAAGAAGAGCTCCGAATGGGTGGCTAGCACGATTATAAATAGTCCTGATTTCTTCCTTATGCTTTAGTTAGTTTTCTTCGTTTATAGGTTTTCTTAGAGTCCAATTTCACCAAGAGGACGAACAAGAAGACAACTTTTGATAGCGAATAAATATTGATTTGAGTTTCTTTCTAAAAGCGATTATTTGTTTTGTATTACTGCTACTGGCACGCCGAGGTACTAGAAGTACAGTAAGCTAACGGCAAGGCAGGCGCGCGGAGTAAGGTTTGTACAGTATAACGCCATTTCTCAATCCCATTTTTCATAACCTCAAGAAAATACATAGCTAGAATTTAGAGGCATATATTATATGATTATATGTGCATTGTCACGTGTCAATGTAGGGAAGCTCCCTTTTTTCAGGGGAAAATTTTGGCGTTATACTGTACAAACCTTATTGTGCGCGCCTGCCTTGCCGTTAGCTTACTGTAAGTAATACACGAAGTGAGAATAAAACAGTTTCGTGATAGTCCGATATAGTGTAGTGGCTAGCACGGCGCCCTCTCAAGTAATTGAAGGGCTCGGCGCAGACCCGGGTTCAATTCCCGGTATCGGAGTTTTATGCATTTTTTTTGCCTCATCACAGCCAACATCTGTAAAGTAAATTATCGAGTATACTGTACTGCTATAGCACAAATTTGGCTGGTTCACAAACAATTTAAGAGCACTGAATGATATTATGTCGGACACTTATAAAAAATCACCTGAACATTCCACAATGGTCCCGTGATAATCCGATATAGTGTAGTGGCTAGCACGGCGCCCTCTCAAGTAATTGATGGGGTTCGGCGCAGACCCGGGTTCAATTCCCGGTATCGGAGTTTTTTTTGCATCTTTTTCACACTTTTACTTTGACAATAAAAGATACTGACTATTTGACCGTCAATCATAGGTATATTTTTCGAACAGTTGTGGACCACTAGATGACTTTATATCAAAGTCATGAACTTGAAATGAGCTCAGCTCTTCTATCCGTAAATATTTTTGGTCTCGTGATAATCCGATATAGTGTAGTGGCTAGCACGGCGCCCTCTCAAGCAATTGAAGGGCTCGGCGCAGACCCGGGTTCAATTCCCGGTATCGGAGTTTTTTTTGCATTTTTTCATGCACTTTTATCTGTTTTTTGTACTCGCTATTTTGACACAAGGTATCGCGAATTATATTTGGCTTCTCTTAATTTGATGTTGCATCGTGAACAAAAAAAGGTATCGAGTGTGAGTTTGTGTATCTTGAAGTAGCACGTGATAGTCCGATATAGTGTAGTGGCTAGCACGGCGCCCTCTCAAGAAATTGACGGGGTTCGGCGCAGACCCGGGTTCAATTCCCGGTATCGGAGTTTTTTTTTACATTTTGTACTTATTAAAATTTACCCATAATTTATACTTTCGTTAAGATAGTCAGGCCCATCTCTATAGATTCGAGATGGATGCTGTGTGATATTTGATGATATTATTGAGTAATGGTTATGCACTATAACATTTACATCCTCATCACGCTATCTGATGCAAGTGTCAACCATTTTGCATTTTTCAGGAAGGGCAAAAAAATATATGGCTTCAAAATGATGAAAAATTGAAAATTATGAGTAATATTAATATTTTTCAGCTTGTGTGATGGGCCATATAGCATTTCATCGAAGATACACGAAGTTGCACCTCTTGATCATCTAGCAATACGCGTCAGAGACTCTATCGATTTATTCACTTAAATAGGTAACCTTACGAAGAACAACATAGTAAAACCAGTCAATCATGAGCCAAAGAATTGACGATAAGCTCAAGAGCCTTCAGAAAGATGAGACCTTCATCTCATTGGAGTTCTTTCCACCTAAGACGGAAACAGGTTTGAAAAATTTGTTGGCTAGAATTGAGAGATTGTCGATTATAAACCCTTTATTCATCAATATAACCTGGGGTGCTGGAGGATCTACTGCTGAAAAGTCTTTGGATCTTGCTGGGTACTGTCAAAGTGCATTCAACTTAACAACATGTCTCCATTTGACATGCACGAATACCAACAAGGAAATCATCGACCATGCGCTAGAGAGGGCCAAGGAGGTGGGGATTCGCAATATATTGGCCTTGAGAGGTGATCCTCCGACTGTGGTTGATTTCAACAAGGAAGATGTCCGAGAAGACAACGAGTTCAACTACGCAGTGGACCTCATCAAATATATAAGGAAAAAGCATGGCGATTACTTTGCGATAGGTGTTGCTGCGTATCCCGAGGGACATGTTGAAGGGTCAGATAACTCGAACCAAGATTATCTTACCGACATTCCTTACTTGGTGGAGAAAATCAAGGCCGGTGGTGACTTCATTATTACGCAATTGTTTTTTGACGTTGACAAATATTTGAACTTTGAGGAAACAGTGCTATCAATTCCCGAGTTAAGCAAAGTCCCTTTGATTCCTGGCTTGATTCCTATCAACAACTACCAGGTTTTCCAAAGAATATCCAAACTTTCGCACTCCTCGATTCCTCCTGCCATTCTTGATCAGTTTAGCGAAACGAGTAACGATAGCAAAGTCAAAGAGATAGGTGTTGATATTCTCGTAAACTTGATAGATGAATTGTTCTCTAGATCTAAAGATCCCCGCCCGAAAGGTATACATTTCTACACTTTGAACTTGGAATCGTCCATTGCTAAGATCATCTCCAAATCGTCTCATTTTTCTAACTACGAATCATCCACAGATACCACAGAATCATTATTGGTTTCTCTTCCTATCAGCTCCAGTGCTTCTTTAGGAGTGTCCTCTAATGGCTCCCGAGTGAATAATCCAGCCAAAATAAAAAAGTTCTCCAAAAAAGATATTCTTGCGATCTCCTCAGGATTGGGGGCCTTAGGGAAAGAGGCCACATGGGATGAGTTCCCTAACGGTAGATTTGGTGATTCGCGTTCTCCAGCTTATGGTGAGATCGATGGATATGGTCCTTCCATCAAGATACCTGTGGGTGTCAAGGATCCAATAGAGGATCTTTGGGGTGCTCCACAGACATTAGACGAGCTTTCAGACATATTTATAGGCCACTTGACTAAAAAAGTGGCCACCATTCCGTTCAGTGATCTAGATATCGACTCTGAAACTTTAATGATCCAAGAACAGTTGATAGACATCAATTCCAGACATTGGTTTTCCTTATCATCGCAGCCCGCTATAAATGGATGCAGATCCTCTGACCCGATATTTGGATGGGGTGCAAGAAACGGATATGTGTATCAAAAGGCATATATTGAGCTTTTGATTTCAAAAGACGAATGGGAAAGTCGTTTGAAACCAGTAATTGCCAAGCACAATAAAACGGTGAGAGATACCACCGATGAAGACAAAAACTGGGAGATCAGCTACTACGTGGCTAGTAAAGACCACACTACTAAGATTTTGGAGACTAACGTTTGCTCTAACAACAGATCTACCGCGGTCACATGGGGTGTGTTTCCTAACAAAGAGATCATCCAAACCACAATGATTGAGGGCGAAGGGTTTGCCAACTGGAAGGATGAAGCATATAAAATCATACAGGAATGGATGAATCTTTTCTTGGCCAAATGGAAAGTCTCAAACCAGGACGAAAAGTACCAGAACAGTTATAAGCTCTTGCAGCATGTCCACGATAACTTTTATTTGGTGAATATCTTCTCGAATAATTTCCAGAATGAAAGCAGCTTATGGGATGTGTTGTTGCTGGCTTGAAACCCTGTTTTTGAAAGATACTACATGGACATTTTTAACTTAGACATAGACAATAAATTTTGACGATAAGTATGCTTGCCAATTTTTGGCTTTTACGAGATAATGTTTTTGTACTTTGCATGTTGTATTTTCATGGCACTTTTCAGTGTTTGTGACGGGCATGAAAACATTCGGTTGAAGGATACGAATAATTACACAGTAACTTTATGTGATTATTAAGTGAAGGGTGAAAGACAGAGCTGAGAGATTTGAAAACAAAAGCAAACTGTAAAAAGATCAAAGTAAATAAGAGAGAAGAAATGGAGAAGAAAGAGAGATGGACAAAAATAAAAGAGTATTGGAAAAAAATCACAAGACCTCCTTCTCAATAGACCCCAGGCCAATAATGGTCTTCTCGACCGGATGTTCTGCACTTTCGCTGTCATAAACGCCAGTTTCACCCTTCAACTTATCCTTTTTCTTCTCGTCCTTCAACTGCAAAAATCTGATAGCAGCTGCGACAATCGAAGAAGCAAAAATAGTAGCAAGCATGGCGTAGCAGCCCTTTCTGAACTTAGGTGCATCACTGGCCTTGTAGAAAAGAAGTGGCCACCAAGCGTTGACGGCATTTGAAAACATATTCATTGACGCAAGAATTATAGCTCTTTCTTGAGCATCATCGTAACAGATAACATTAACCCAGGCAAAAAAGGTAGCCTGGCCCGAGTAACTGACCCCGGAAAGATAATGAGCGGCAAAAACAGCATGAGCACTCAAAGGCTTTGCAAGAATGAGAATTGTCGAAATGAGCAAAACAGTCGTGATCCATATAGCAATGTGCCAGTGATATCTGGCTCCTGTAGCATCAACATACACGGAAGTAAGGAAAGTAGAAGCAATACCCACAGCGTAGATACCTAAAGGATAGTCGTTTCTTTGAGGAATGGTGTACTTCATTTTCTTTAACCACAAAGCAAAAAGGGCATTTGAACCGAAAGATTCGTTCTCCCCACCAAGGACCCAGAGAAACGAAAACAACCACCAATGCCACTTGCCACATACTCTTTTGAAAAGCGACCAGTCAAGCTTTGTATCAGGTCTGGGAGGTAATCTACTCATAGCCAATTCTTTCTCTTCTTCGGAGAAAAATCTCGAGGTGTTGGTTGCTGGAGTATCAGGGAAGCATATGAAACCATAGATACAAATTGGAACAGTGATGATGAAATCAATAATGAAAAGCCATCTCCAACCGGCTAAACCGTTCTTACCGTCCATATTCTTGTGGATAGCAGTTTGCATGAAACCAGAAAAGATAGATCCAATCAACCCCGATGAGGTAAATACTGCCGATCTTTTGGTTAATTCGTGATCCTTATACCAATTACCCAATATGTAGTGAGTGCCGACGAAAGTGGAGGACTCAAACAATGCCTGAAAGAATCTGATAGCACACAACTGCTTGTAACTGGTGACTTTATACATTCCAAGAGTCAACAATCCCCAGGCTAAGGCACAGAAAGTCATCCAGTATCTTGGCTTCAACTTCAAAAGAGCAATGTTGTTTGGAATCATACCAATGGTGTAACCAACAGTGAAACACGTGTTAACAGTATTATACTCAAAGCCCTTCATGGACAAGGCCTCTTGCATACCCGAGACATAAGCGTTGGAGTAGTTTGATCTGTCAAGGTAATTGACCCAGTAATTCAAACAGACAAAACTCAAAACAAACCAGTCAATTTTGACCAAGAGCTTGCTTTCCTTGTGATCCTCGGGCGGTTTACCCCAGACGAGGTCTCTGACCTTGTACAAAGGTTTCAAACCTGGAGAAGCCATTAATACCAAAGAGTGTTTCGTTTTTCGCTTAGCAAACGAGCAGCAATAGTGAGCGGAGAATATATAGGCCAAAGCAAAAGCAAACAGAGACTAGAATGAAGAGCTAGCAGTGTTCAGCAAGAAAAGAAGTTATCAATAATGATTGTGTTACTGATTTTTCACAATGCAGCATCAACAGAGTTTGTCAAATGTTTCGACCCGATGGGAAACGCACGTCTATTTATAATAGGAAAAACGGTTGCTGAAAATTATTATAGCGGAGCTTACATTGATCAACGGTAAAAAAACAAGGTTTTAATAGTAATAAGAAAAGACATGTCTTCTTTTTGCGATAGCCATAAAGATGGCTAACCAACTAGTAGTTGCTTATATGTCCAAGAAAAATATAAAGCTGTTATCAGTTATGAGAGATGCTTATACACATATATCTGTATGTAGGAAAACGATCTTCTCCGATAACAGGATTGATAGAGATAGTAACCCAAAGAAGCAGCTAACTAGCAGGTAACGGAGCCCAAAAACACCAACAAAACCGGTTAGATCGTATCATCTATAGCAACTCTTATCAATCGTCGTTGATCTCGCAGATTCAGAAGGGGTTGAGGTTCCGTTTTGCATCTCTTAAGTAAGAGAATCACAGGACCAGAAAAAGTGTTGTCGCTGATAATAGGACCATGCTCTTATTATCAGCACCAGAGAAGATGCACCAACCACATGAGATGTACACACAGAAATACGAGCCACTTTTGAGTTTCATTTTTTGTATTGTCTATCTGCAACAATCTGTGAAGACTTAAACTGGGAATAAAAGTATCTGCTATTCCAGCGGGTTCTTCCTTTTCGAAATGCTTAGCTCGTTTATAGATACAAATCACTAGAAGGTGGCTACTGAAGGTCTCGATAACACTCACGCAGTCGATGATGTGAGACGATTACAATCGTCTAACACTTAAAAGGGTGGCTAAATATGCTTTTGTAGAATGCTTATCTTTATTTGACTAGCATGGCTCACAAGTTCTTTGGGGTTGTATTCGAGAGATATATTAAAGATAATCCATGCTTAGTATCCTCTATTGCTGCAATTGTTTGTTCTACGATTAGCTACTCAGTAATATCTTGTTAAAGGTTTAAAGCCTACGGTCTTTGAATAACACATAAGAATCAATAAGAATCGTTTAAGCAGGGGTGCTTATGTGACATTTTTCTGTATCTATTCGCTGAGTGACTTCGTCTCATTCTGTTGCGTATCGCAAATATCAATTCTATTCTTCAATAACCTGCTTAAAAAACAAAAAAAGCTCAAAGAAGAGATATGATGGATGTTTCACAAATGTTGAAAGGTGATAAGGAAGATATGCTTTTTTTTTACGCTCATAAATACTGATAGATAAGTCTTCAACAGAGTTAAAATTAGATTTATGCTTTCGACTTTCTCATCTGTTTTCATTCATGTTTTTAATATTTCCTTTCGTATACTGTCCGGTTTCAAGTCGCCATAACTATTGGTAAAAGTATGCAGCAAAACCAATACGCTCAAAGAAAATTTAATGGACAGCAGAGATTCTTAATCCAGCAAAGCACATGTAAATGCGCGTTCGTTGACAGCGTTGAAATGTCGTAATAATGACACCTGATAAACCCTTATCTGTTAGCGAAATTTTGCAGTTGATACATGCGTTATCTCCAACCAGCTTGCATATTGTGCAGTTTCCATACCGAATCTTACTCGAACAGTATTTCAAAATGTATGTATGTTGAAAGTCACAGGAACACAGCAGGACAAAAAGAAACCACAGGAGGTCGACTTCCGCACCGTGGAATCCTTGAAATGGTAATATCTACTTAATCTTTCCTTTTTGAGTTTTAGTCTGTTTGGGCGGCGTGAATTCTTCATCTCCGGATAATCGACATGGGTGGAGATTCCGATGGGGGTAGCTGATTCATCAGCTCCTGTTTTTATTTTTATATAAACTCAGTGTAATGTAGGTTGCTTTTTCTCCTTTAATCTCACCTCTGCTTTGCTTTGTAGCTTGATTCAAAATATTAGACACTACATTCACTCATAGGATCAAAAACATATCAACCACTATATAGCCATGTCGTATAAAGAGATTGCTGCTAAGAAGAGAGCCGAGAGAGACACTCACTTGATCAAGGAGTGGTTGATCCCTGATGAAAAGCTTCCTACATCGAAAGACGTTTTGCACTTTCCTGCAACTAGTGGTTACTTAACCAAGGAGGAACTTGAATACACAGAAGCACCAGCAGATGTGATTGTTGCAAAAATTGCAGCCAGAGAGTGGACATCCTACAATGTAACCAAAGCGTTCTGTCATAGATCGCAAATTGCTCATCAGTTGACCAATTGCTTGACGGAAATTTTCTACGATGTAGCTTTGGAAGACGCAAAAAAACTTGACGACTACTACGAAAAAACCGGAAAGTTGAAAGGTCCGTTCCATGGGTTACCAATCTCATTGAAAGACAATATCAATGTCAGAGGTCAAGCATCGACCATTGGTTACGTTGATTGGTGCTTCAAACCGGAAGGTGGGTTTAAAACCGAGTCTGCTATCGCACAAATGTTCCGGGATCTTGGTGCAGTCTTCTACTGCAAAACAAACGTCCCTGTTGCCATGATGATTCCCGAATCGGTAAATCACGTCTATGGTGCAACTACTAACCCCTACAATAGATTATTGAGCTCAGGAGGCTCCTCTGGAGGCTCCGCCTCCCATGCTGCCTTAAAAGGCTCAGTCATAGAGGTCGGAAGTGATATTGGTAAGTATCATATTTTCCCCGTTATCTCGGTTTCGGCGAGACCATGCGGACTTCTGTAACTATCTGCACAAAGCTTATAGTTCATCAATTCCTGCAGGACCTTCTCGAGAATTACCTAATTTCCACCATGAAATAGCGAAACGGGAAATTACCGACCTTTTCCCGAGCTAGATTACTAACCTTATTGTTCTCCCTTATCACTGTCCCACAATCATCAATGCTTTCGGAAAGAGAGAGTGTGAAACATACAGATAAAAGACAATCACTGTTGATTTTAAGCTCTTCAGCATGACTATGCGTTTCGTGTTTTCTCTTCCCAGAGTCATTTGTTGGCAGTGGAGAACTAGTGCCGGAGAACTTATTTAGGTGGTTCTATTCGTATTCCTGCCTCATTTAATGGATTGTACGCTTTACGTCCAACTTTTGGTCGTTTCCCAACCTACGGTACACGTTCTGGCCTTCCTGGTCTAGAATCAGTTAACTCGGTCAATGGTCCTCTCTGTGCAAGTTTGTCTTCGTTAGAGTTCTATTTGGAGACTGTCGCGAACGGCAATCCATCAAATTACGATCCAAAAACCTCATATCAGCCATGGACACCAGTCAAATTGCCAGAGACGTTGAATGTTGCGTTCTTGTTTGACGACGGACATATCAAGCCGCTACCTCCAATCACCCGTGGGCTTAACAAAGTCAAAAAGCTCTTGACAGATGCTGGCCACGATGTTATCGAATGGGATCCTGAAGAGCATTTCAGATTGCAGCAATTGATCAGTAAGTTCTTCCTTGCTGATGGAGGTTCTCATGTCCTTGCAGTCACTCAGGCCACCGGTGAGCCATTGTTCCCATACATGGAAGACTACGGAAAATCCAAGGAACTTGGCGTAAGTGAATTGTGGGACTTACAAAGTGAAAGAACGACTCTCTGCAAGAAGTTTCTTGATAGATGGTTAGCTACTGCTAAGCTCACAAAAAACGGCAAACCTATTGACTGTATCATTGCTCCAGCCACCCCCTTCCCAGGGAATCCTTTGGACAAGTTTGGTGATTATGTCGGCTACACTTCGGTCTTCAATGCTACTGACTACTCTGTGGGTACTATTCCTGTTACGAGAGCCTCTGCAAAGCTTGATGTTAAGGATGATGCTTATGTTCCTAGAAACGCAAGCGAGAAGTTCATCTGGGACAATTACGATCCAGAGGAGTCCGACGGTGGCTCTGTCAGTGTCCAGATTGCTTGTAGAAAGAGCCAGGATGAAAAGGTTGTTGCTTTGATGAAGAAAATCTCTGAGTTGATCAATTACAAGGTATAATCTGTGAAGATAGCCTCCAGCTTTAAATTTTGAAATAAACACACCATAGTTTGGTATACGAAGAACTACAGTAGCATAACTAGATACCCCAACACCCGCTGAGGATAAACCTTTCATTAACCCAACATCTATAAACCTATTTATAACATAAAAACAACAACCCTCATATACAAACAGACATCCATATCACTGAAATACCTTGTCTAACACTCTTCGTAATCAGCGCTTTCCGTCTTTTTACAAGGCAGAATAAAAAGAGCCAAAAAGTTGATAAACCCAACCATCAGGAACAAAACAACAAAACATGCGGCCGGATGCGTTTTGACTGTCTCGGAGTACACCCAAAGCGTAGAACTGCTAAGCACCATCAAAGACAAGTTCTCAATAAGGTTTATTGCGCCAAACAACTCCCCGATTTTGGATTCTGTACGGTCGGTAATATTGCCGGTGTCAATAGCAATATTTTTAGCACATAGTTTGACAATACAATTGTGCATTGTTGGCAGACCGAGCAAGCTGAAGGATCCCACAACGGAGGATATCATCACCGCCTTGGTGTTGGTAGCTGCCAAAATAATGCCAACCTCAATCAATTGAATCAAAATCGACAATCTGATGTTGAAAAGATCTACTTTTGTTATGTTGTCTTTGTTTGCCTCCAGATCGTCGCTCTTGTCAATGTATCCGTGCTTGCGGAGCATCGACATATAGAAGGGAATAAGCACAAACGACTGGAAGCATCTACAGACCCCCGAAAGCGCTAATAACGAGCCAATCTCCACCGACGTCCATCCCAATCTGAGCGTTCCATACAACACCAAAACCTGGCCCAGAGTGATCATCGTAGAGTTGAAAACAACGTCCAAAACGATCAAAATCAACACTTTTATTCTCATGGCCCATGGTTCCGGATTATCGATCGTTTCTTTGACCCAGAGAAGCCTCAAAGACTTGAAGATATTAAACACATAGTTTCTTATTCCTGCTAGTTTGCTAGCAGCATTTCTTTGCACAGCAGGCTTATGCTTCCGAACAAAGTGTGTTTCGGGTATAAGGAAGATGAGCAAGAAAATAACAAGAACGAGCAACAGAATGTCCAAATATAGAGCCCAAAAGTCGTTTCCGTGGCTGATTTTGTTGAGCACGTTATTCATGACCGGTCCCAAAGCAAAACCAAGAAACAAGGTGCCTGTAACCCAGGATAGCGACACCACACGCTCACTGTAGTCTACAATATCAAATACATAGCTTCTCAAGATCCCTACCACCGATTTGACTCCTCCTGAGAAATTCTCAATAAGGGACACCAACAAGTAAAGACCGATGTTGTACTTGACCAATGGACTCAAAATAATCACTATTCCTATCTTGCTCATCAAGGTGAACATGATGCACAATAGCAAGGCTGTTTTTCTTCCGTGCTTGTCCGAAAACTCGCCCACTTTACCAGAAACAAGTATATTGACCATAGCCGAGGAAAGCAACAAAAGAGACTGGACTTTGGAGTTGATTGACTGCGCCTTTTCACTGTCACAGTGCTGGCCCTTGAAAATCGAGTTTTTGGAGGCATCTGGCAACATTATGTCGCCATTGTCGTCGGGATATGCGCATAGATCCTGGCAAATCTTTCTCAATTGCAAAATAGTCTTCGGAGAGATGGCAAGGGCTAGGCCCGAGAAGAAAATGGCTCCAATAACAAGGATCTTGACCACATTCTCGCGTTTGTGGCTGAGCACCTTAGAGGCAGACATCAAAAGATCTATCATCTCTTCATCTTCGCCCTCCAAGTCATCAACATCACCACTGGCCAAGAAAAGAGGGCGTGTCTCGTTTTCATGGTCGTCGTCAGCAAGAGATGTGTCTGTTGTTGCAGAATACACCTCCACTGTGACGGTTTCGGGGTATTTGGTTTTACTTGAGGCTTCAGATATCATTGCGATAGAAAATTCCAAGTGTCAGTCTGATAAGGATGCTTGCAAATAGAATTGCAAGAGATAAAGGGTTAGCAAAAAACCTCAGCACAAGTATTCACTTTATTTCATATTATGATGGGACTCTTTGGTTTATAAATGTGATTTTGACAGCGATCTGAGTACAGGAGTATAGATTTGCCCAGGCAATGCCCAGGAAGCAAAAGGAAAAACATTGTAGATAACCGTAATACTGAAACTGTAATACTTAAGATTATCGTCTTCTTGCGGATCGTTTGCTATCGCAGATATGCCACGTGACCGAGCTAATCGAATGCAATCGGAGGCAGGCATTGCATCACTAGGGCAATAAGCCTGCAATCTGAATGGATTAACTTATAGCTGGAGGGGTCAGTAGCAGGCGTAGACATCGCTTAAACAGGTTTAAGCTGCTTGACCCATAGCATTAGCATTGTGTGTTGTAGATGCTCATCTATGTGAAGATATCCTGAACCATCCGCAGCTGTTCGGAGTCATTACCTAGTAGGATATTATCCGCTCCTTATGAGACCCAGTTTCAGCAAAGACATCTTCATCTTATTTATGAGGTACCTGTCGCTTACTGTACACTGCGGCCCTCTATCGTCTATTTCCAGTGGGGTCGTTTATGGACTCTGCGTAGTGGCCCAGGCTATACGATGAAAATGTGTAGTTCCGGGTAACGCATTTTTTGAAATCATAGTTTATGGCATCATATACTAGCACCGGTGGAGTAGTCTGAGCGATCAGCTGTGAATTACAGCATGTGATGGAATCTCCATGCTAAAACACACTTTTTGAAGTAGCGAACATTGTAGTTTTGTGAACCTCGATGACTTCTTATGTCTGCCATAGGCGAAGCTATAATTCAACCACCTGATGTCTTACTCATCCCCCGCAAAATATGGCATAAAGCAGACTCTGTTACAACTTTTGCAAAGAGAAGAAACTGAAACTAAGAAATACTGTATTGACCGAGACTGGAACCCAGAAAAATGGAGAAACCGAAATGCAACAGTGAAGAAAATCATTATAAACCTAAGCAGACTCCTGGCCTGAAAATAAGAGAATTGAAATCAAAATGATGATGAGCTAGCAAAGCATGAAACTATTAAGCGAAGAAAATTGTTCAGGATGAGGTTCCTGGATTGTAACGGTTGTGAGAGTAGACATGGGTTTGACATGTGACTTTGGTACATAAATCGTTAACTTGGATGGAGGAATCAACATCGGTAAAGATTTTCAACCCGGATTTCTTGCCAAGATCGGACAAATCCACCTGGAAGGTAGTCAACTTGACAGAATCTGCAATGTACTTGTTAGGCAACACAAATGCGGCAGCATCAGCGTCATTGGATCCCTTGTTCTCCCCAACAATAAGCTTGAAGAAATGAGTTGGAACACCGACACCTGGAGCAGGACCGATGGTTTTGTAAGAGGAAACATCGGTGTTGATGGTGCTGGAGTCGGTCAAGAACAACGGACCTGTCATTATTCTCACCGAGTCGTAAGTTCCGGTCAAGTTTCTTGGGAACTCTTCAGTCCAAGCCCAGTAGTTTCTGTTGAAACCAACACCGACTTGAGGAGCCATGTTTGACAACAAGAAGGTCTCATCAAGAGCAGATTGAGAGAATTGAACGTCTCCGGCTGGGGCTTGGTGGCCCCTATCGTAACCCGAGTGATAGTAGTCGGTCAAATTGGCGCGGTCAGCAGCTGGAATGTCGTTATCCACGGCAAATTGAGAGTTGTCTCTCGAAATCCCTTCACGGACCTTGATAGAGTCTTTGCTAATGTGCTCAAGAGACCAGTAAGGCACCTTAGCGTTACTGTTGTAACTGGTTACGTAAGCCTTTCTGTGGAGCAACTCTGACTGTGGAGTTGGTCCTGGGTAGCCGTACTTGTCAAAATATTCTGTAACATTCAACCCTAAACTCTCAAGCGTGATCTCGTCAGCAGAGTCAGACTGTTTTGCTTTGTGGCGACGAGCTGGAGCAGCATCAGAAAATGCCACAAGAGCAGCCAAGATAGTTATATAACCCGTGAACTTCATTGCTAGAAGACTTATGAATAGAGTGTATGAGATGAATTTTGTGTAACTGTGATATGCCTGGTGGTTATATCAGGCTAATGATTGGTTTTTGGTTGCTGTGATGATCGATAGTTTTAATCGAGATAAAAGCTCAAGGAGAGAGACAAGAACTATGAAAAAGCATAAGATTTTATCAGCTTTTTATGTTATATTCAAAAGATTATCCGGATTAAAGAAGATAAATTATAACTTAGATAGCATATTTCAGATGCCATAAGAACGCCAAGGCATTTGTCCACTCGAGATATCATGTCAAATTCTGCCCATGTTGAAATTTAGTTTTTCCTGATTGGAACTCCGTGCCTGCTTATAATGCAAGGCAATTTTCCAGTGCCTACTGAGAATTATGGCTAGCACAACGCTAAAGAGAAGAGACAAAATGTTTACAAACTAGTCCCTAAAGATAAACAAAAGGAAGGGAGAGTGGGATTTCATGGTCCCACGTTGAAGAATGAGTTTGGAAAGTGGAGTTTTGTGACTTACCATTGGGTACGTGATTAAAAATAGAATGAAAAAATATGGACAGTAGTCACGTTGAGATTGCGAAAAGAATGCGGTATGCGCTTTATAGCTATAGCGTGGGTTATGCACGCACAGCGTTGGATTTGAAAGAGTGCTTGTGAACTAGAAACGTGGTGGGGGCTGTATTGAGAGCAACTGTTGCTAAAAGGGTATGTATGGCTTTGTCTGTGATGGAGGATTCTTATTTATGGGCGACTGAAGCCAATACTGCAAGCGGGAATCATCTGTTTTTCGTTAAAGTCTATACGAAGACCTTGATTTAGTTATCAGTAGTTTGTATTTTAGTTGTTAACATCAAAGCTTCTTTGCCCATTGATTATCTTTGCTGTGAAATCGTGGTTATCCATACATGCGGCTTTTCTCTGTGTTATTTCCAATATACCGCAGTATACATACGTTACAGCACAACGGCTTTTCTTCTGCCTAATAACTGTTGTGCTCCAACGCTAATTTTGGCTTTTCACCAAGTTTATCTCGAATCCGGTGTTTGCTCGGCATCTACTACTTTTAGGTTGTCCCTGATATCTGAAAACATTCTTTTATCAATGATAGCAGTAGACCGAGTTGAAATCCTATAAGAGAGCAATCTGAGGCTCCATAGAAAAGGCAGATCCAGAGCTTTGCTGAATTGATACAGACTTGAGTTGATAGCTGCAGAAGATGCATTCACATTATTGAGAGGACAGAGTTTCGCGTAGTTTCTTTAGTAGTTCCGGGATAGATTACCAGCACGTGATGATCATCTCATCTCGTTACTCCAGTTTTTAGCTCGAAAGCAAATATCAATCTCGAGCAATTGTAGGTCATCGATGCCATCAATAGAGATATTATATCTCGTACTGTAATTTACGTTTTTCGCTGAAACATTGCTAGTCAGACAATCACAACATAGTTGCCATTGCGTGAATAACTTTCAAATATGTGCGGACGATATGCGTTTGCTATTGTAAGTTCGATGCCCTCCAAGTGAGCGAAAACTCTCTCACTATAGCAAACAGTACACTAACAGTTTCTTCGTCAGGAAGTGGATGATTTGCCCAATTATTTCCGTGAAAATGGACTAAATATCAATGATACTGAGCACATTGAAAACGCAGAGCGGTTTAGACCCTCATATAACATAGGGCCTACCAATTATGCTCCGGTGATCTACAAAAACAGCAGCTCAGGGAACAAAAGTTCACCATACAAAAAAGCTTTTCAAGACAGCTATACGGTGTGCTTTATGAAATGGGGATTGATTCCTTTTTGGGTTAAAGATATTAAAAAGTTTTCGTATGTATATCAAACAAAGCTCTCATGTGGATCTCTCTGACTAACAAGTAGACCATTTAAAACATTCAATGCTAAAAAGGAAACCATACTAAAAGGATCCAAGGTTTGGGCACCCAGCACATCTCATAAAAGATGCGTGATCCCAATTGAGGGCTACTATGAATGGCTTCACGTGAATAACGGCACAAAGAAGAGTGATGTGCAGAAACTTCCGTATTATATAACCAAAAAGGAGAAGGGAAAGCCTATATATCTTGCGGGGTTGTGGTCGAGAACAAAGGTTAAAGCGGAGGATAATCAGGAAATATTTATAGATTCGTATACTGTAATAACAGGTCCTGCACCGAAACAACTTAAATGGTTGCACGAAAGAATGCCAGTGGTTTTGACACCAGGGACAAAAGCTTGGGAGATTTGGCTAGATGTTGATGAGTATCCTGATTTCAAAAAAGACCATTTGTATGACTGTTTGAAGGAGTATAATGGGAATGACTTGAAATGGTATAGGGTGTCAAGAGATGTGGGTAAAATGAGTTCAGAGGGGAACTATTTGGTGGAGCCAATCAAGGAAGAAGACCAGAAGGGCGGTATTATGAAGTCTTTTAAGAGACAGTCTGGGGGTAAAGGTGATTTGGAGAGGGTGGATGATGAGAAGAATTCAAAGAAAGATATCAGGGAAGATATCAAGAAGGAAGATGATTCGAAGAAAGAGGTGAAGAAAGAAGATGAATTGAAAAAGGAAGATGATTTGAAGGAAGAGGTAAAGAAAGAAGATGATCTAAAGAAGGAAGATGATTTAAAGGAAAACGACTCGAAACAAACTGATGGTTCCGAAAAAGAGGATAGCCAGAAAGAAGACAGTACGAAAGAGGACAGTAAGAAAGACAGTAAACAAGACATAGTAGCGACCTTCTCCAAAAAGAAACTGCCTGCTGCAAGACAGAATACAGCTAGCGAATTGCCTAAAAAAAGACAAGCGAAATCAATTCTACAGATGCTCCCAGTAAAGAAAAAGACCAAGAGTATCAAAAAGGAAGACGACACTACACAATAAAGAAATAAACATAAAATCGTATCATTGTGTTTTTAATTCAAATCTGTTCAGAACTAATCCATAGCCTTCGCATACAGCCGTAACAACTATTCCTGGCTATTCAAACATGTTCGAACAAAATATTGTTTTGCACCCCAAACTCCTGTTTATACAATTCTCTATCAATCTCGAATGTTCTCTAGCAATCTCAGAAAAGTCCGTAGAGTATCTATTCTTGAACAACCTTAGTAGTCCCGCCACATTTTGCTTGTTTCGAACAGAGCCTAGCACCTCTGCAAAGGTATCGACATTCTTGAGCGGATTTTGCCCCAAAAAGTTCTCATTTGTGAGCTGTTTTAGTTCCTCCCCTATCCGCCGTAAAAAAGAATGTGCATCCTCTTTGGAGGGTATAAGCTCTGGATCGCTTGCATCGTACCAGTCTGTTGATTCAGGGCCACACATATGGAAGGAGTAGGTCCATATAATGATCAACATATGGCTGATCATCTGTTTTCTGTACAAACAGCTATCTTCTTTGGGATCGTATATAAGGGCCTCTCCTGTGTCGGAGAAAAGAATATTACAGAAGTAGGAGTAGATGTAGACTATAGCCCTTCTCCCGGTTGCACTGTTGGCCCAGTTGTGTATTCTCGACACCACCAGATCGAATTCTTTCTCGTTGAACTTGACGTTCATTCTTCCAGGAGCTCCAGCATAGACCATGAAGTCGTAATGTTTCATTTGGGTGTAGCTTTCGTATAGCTCTCGAAGGGGAATGCGATAGGTGTCTAGGTTGGAGTTTGCACTCAAAGAGGTGCAACGAGAGTCCCAAAACCTGAAGGCCTCATCGATTTTCTGCTGCCAGATTTGCTTGATTGATTTGAACTCCGGAATCGCAAACTCGGACTCCTGGACTTTGACGTCGTTAGACAACGCTATGAGCCCAGAAACGATGATCTTGCGGTCGAATCCCTGCGACTTCACCACCCGTTTGTGGAGAATCCGTTTTATTGCTGCTAGGAGCGTCATGTTGGATTCTAGGCAGTTTTTTGAGTATTTGGCGGTTCTCCAGAACCGCTCGTCACACGGTAGTGTTGGTTTGACATCGTGGAGATTTATCACAAAGCCATGGCCAAACACCACCGCATGAAGGGTTTCTAGATAGAAGAAAGCAAGAGAGGTACGTCGCATTGATTCGTCCTCAATCCACTTCTCCCATTGTGCTCTGTCAAAATACTGCACATTTTCAGACAGATTGGAGTTGGAAGTGCTGCTGGACAAAAGGTCGTTGGAAGAGTACGAGTATTTGAGCCATGGATTGCCCCCGAACATAGGACTTCGCTGTAGCATCTGAATGGCGATCCCCCGGTGCAAATTGGCTCTTTCGTGGAGGTCTCGTGACGAACACGTTATTTCGTAGGACTCTAGAAGCACCAAGGACTGGATTACCCATAGTTTTGGGGGAGGCTTGAACTCTTTGGACTTGTAGATTGCCCAGCGGAGAGGTTCGGCGATGCTGTTGGAGAAGGTTATTGCCTTATGGGCGTTTGCACGGTCTAGCGTGCTGGATATGGCAGCCCCGACAATAATCATGGAAAGAAGCAATATAGGATGGCTGGTGTTTGTAGAAAAAGAAGGCATATTTAGAATAGGGAACTGGCCATGGTAGTACTTCCAGTAGACCTCTAGATAGTAGTGCAAGTTGTCCTGCTGAAACTCCTGCTGGAACTTTATTGAGGGAAGCGCATCGACCAATCTGTCCATGATGGCCGGAGTCACAACCGTTTGCTCGTTGCTGAAGGGGAAATGCATGAGCTCAGGCACAATTGAAGGAGGAGCGATATCCATCACGGGATTCTGGAGAGTGTCTAAAGATATACTCATGGGTGCTGGCACTATCACGGTGGTTGGCAGCCAGGAGGGGTATTCATATTCCTCTCTGTCCAAGAAAGTCTCCAAGTCATTTGCCCCGCTGCCCGGAGAAATGGAAAAACAGCTCTTGGACGAGGATGTCGACGATATTTCCGAATCAAAGCCGCAAAAAAACCACTTGAAGAGCTCGGTCTGGGACATGAACTCGTCCATGTTGAAATCAAAGGCACCCGTGCCTGCTGCGAGAAGATCTGCTTCTGTGGAGGCCTGTGGTATCTGAGGGTCCGGAATAACGGGTCCTATTGCAGCATTAGAGCTGCAAGAAGCGACATTCTTACTAGTGTCCGCCCTGGCGTGGTCCTGGGATGCTGCTCTCTTGTTCTTTTTGTCCTGCTTTGCCCGTATCATCTGTTCATCCATCACCACAAACTTTCTGGCCTTCCAGGGCTTTTTGACCTTGGACCGGTCGCTGGGTTTCTCCTGCCTGAGTTCATGCTGTCTGAAGTGCTTTTTATACACGTCGCTTCTCACAAACGTCTTCCCACAGTTGGGCCACGAGCACACATTCCACTTGTTTGCGTCGTGATTGAGTCGGTGCCGTACAAGATGATCTGATCTTGAAAACGACTTTTGACAGTTAGGTGCATCGCACACAAACCGTTCTGTCTCATTGGATGACGTGCCGTTATTTGCGAGCAGACACATTTTTGCTGGTGATATGGACTGTGGCTTCCTGTGGCAAGCTACCTAGAGTAAGCAGCTCATTTTAAAGCCTACCTTGTGGTGATCTCCTCTGCTCTTGACAACTATCCACAAACCGGAAGAAACTCGGTTTTTTTTCTGTTGTGCAGGCTTTTTTTCTGCTATTTTTCCATCTCCCCTTCAGATGGGGTCATTTAGCCCAGCTCCGGTCTTTTTGCGGGGCGAGTTTTTCCTTGCAAAGCTAAAAAAGGGCGCTGTGTATGGGAAATGTTAATTCTCTTACAGGATGAGAACTAGATCCGGGCCAGGTGGGGGAGATTTCCCGTTTGGGTATAAGTCTCGATGACAATCACCGCAGTAATGCGACACCGCAATAACCGTGGGGACAATTTGGATATAAAGAGCTGGGTATCGCTGCAGGTCTTTTCTTTCGATATCTGTTATCGGCGTCTCCAGATTTATACATATCGGTAAAACAACACGCTGAGGATACAGATAGATTTTGCAAGCTCATAATATGACAGCCTCAAACATCAGGTATGTGCATTGACGGAAAAACAGACTGACGGAGATATGACGGAGATATGAGGGCTAACATCTGAAATATAGAAAGGTTTTAGTGACGGGTGGCACCGGGTTTATTGGTGCCCATATTGTTGACCAGCTTCTTGCGCTTGGAATCGAGGTCAGACTTGCCTCGAGAAGTCTCACCAAGGGCGAAAAATTCATTGCAGCTCGCCCGAATAAGAAACACCTACTCGAGACGGTGGAGATCAAGGACTTCACACAGTTGGAAAAGGACGAAAACCCGTTTTTGAGTGCAGTGAAGGGCGTTGATGGCATCATTCATGCGGCCAGTCCTTTGGACTATAGCGTGGCTAACGTCGAGGAAGAATTGATCAAGCCGGCCATCCAAGGTGTCAAAATCGTCTTTGAGGCGGCCGCAACCGAACCAAGAGTCAAGAGAATCGTTTTGACATCGTCTTTCGCTTCTGTGATGGATGTTGCTAGAGGCCCAGGTCCTGGGTTCAAATACACCGGTGATGACTGGAATCCATTGACTTACGAGGAAGCTATCAAGGCAGATCCTGTTGTAGCATACAGAGGATCGAAAAAGTTCGCCGAACTTGCTGCTTGGAACTTTTTGAAGGACCACAAAGACAAGGTTCTGTTTGACTTGGTTACGCTTTGTCCTCCAATGACGTTTGGGCCCGTGGTTCACCCTGTCGACTACGTGGAGGATTTGAATCTCTCCAATGCCATTTTGTGGGATATCTACAAAGGAGTCTCCCCATTACCAGTATCCAGGGTTCCTGTCTGGGTTGATGTCAGAGACCTCTCCTTGGCACATGTCAGAGCCTTGATTACAGAGGCTGCCGGCAACAAAAGATACGTTCCCTCTGCGCCAGAAAAGTTCTCTTACAATTGGGTGGCTCAGATCTTGAAAGACCACGGTTTGGGCGACAACATCACCGTCGACATTCCAACCAAGGGATTGGTTCCAGAAGGCTACGATTTGGATCACGAGACAGTCACAAAGGACTTGGGTGTTGAATTCCATACGTTTGAAGAGTGCATTCTTGATTCAATAACCCAATTCAAGAAACTCAAATCGAGAAAGCTAGAAGTTTAATGGCACACTACATCCACCATTCTGCGTATTCTTATATGCGAAAACCCAGTGCTATGATATGCAATAACAACCTAAATAAGACATAGACCAATTTACTGTTTTTCTGATTTCTTGGCTTTTTTAAAACCTTTTCACTCGTAATGATACCAGCTGTAGATAGGCGTGACTAAACAGTAAACTGGTACAAGTGAAACGCAACCATTCAAAAATAGGGCGTTGTTCTTGAAATATTCGTGCGTTTTTTCCGCTGGCCAGCTGTTGAAGCCCCCATAAACCAGCTACTTCTATGCCTTTAGCCCAGATATGCCGATTGCCTACCGTCGACTGATAATAGTAAAGAGGGGCAATGATGTAATGCTGCACCGACATTTGAATGTGTTGGGGAAATTGCCCATTAGGGAACTTTCCCCCACCAAACAACCTGCATGCAGCCAAACGGCTGGGCACCACTCTCTTTTGAAAGGAAATTAATTTTGACCTCCGAGAATTGGCATTGTGTATATCAGCAATCATACCCTCTTCAGCCACACCTAACGTCATTGGCCTAAATATATACTACGGAAAGAAACCTTTTTTCTCAGTTGTTCGCACTTATACTACATTTGGATATGTACCCCATATTTGAAATCTATGGGGTACATGGAAAGACTACAACTTTATTTTTGTTGCAATCAGCCACATAGGAGTAGCGAGTCAATAGTGCGTTAAGCATCCCCTCCGTAGCTCCTAAAGTTACGGTCAGCAAAATGCAAAGAACAGTTGCGTTTCCTTATGTCCACTTTGTTGACACAGCGTGGATTCTTCCTTTCAGGGCCAGCTACTGAATATCCTGATTAATTACAGTAAACATTCTCTTTATCAATACATGCTTCATCTCTTTATTTCCCCATTTATCCCCCATAATTCTTTTTGACTCGAATAGGCAATTGTCCCCCGCTGTATTTTCAATATGGCCCACAATTCGATAGCTCATTAACCAACAACATACATAAATACAAAGACAAATTAATGGCTTACTCTTTCCTTCCGGAGAGTATATAAATCACCTGTATAAGTACCGGATCAACAAATGACTTGAATGAAATCTTTTGATTCAAGGCTCCAAGTCATTTCCAAATAGATAATCACAGAATTAAACAATCTCACCATAATCCTAACGCGCCATCCCATACTTTCAACATGGTCAAAAAACATTTAGGTCTTTCTGGAAACCTGTTGCTTGCCCTTTTAACCATCTCAAATGGGCTCACCATGGGCTGGTTTGGGTACGACCAGGGAGTCTTCTCGGGAGTCTTGATCTCATCAGACTTTTTGGATCATTTCCCAAAAATCAAACACGATAGTAATGTCTCCGGTATCAGTTCTAGTTGCTTCTCGTTGGGTGCCTTCTTAGGAGCCATTGCTGCCTTCACATGGGGTGAGAAGATTGGTAGAAGAAAGACAATTCTTCTTGGGTCAACATTGAATACTATCGGTGCGATCTTGCAGGTCTCTTCTTTTCATCTTCCTCAATTGATTGTCGGCCGACTCATTAATGGCTTTGGTATGGGTATGACATCCTCTACTTGTCCACTTTACCAAGCCGAGTCCACCAAGGCAAAGTACAGAGGAAGATTAGTTGTTTTTGGGTCAGTTTCCAACACATTCTGCTACATGCTTGCCAATTGGATGAACTTTGGTCTTTATTTCACTACAGGTCCGCTAGAATGGCGATTTCCGTTGGCATTCCAGTTGATTTTCCCAATGATGTCGATTCCTATTGTTTTGCTACTTCCCGAATCGCCTCGTTGGTTGCTCAATCAAAATCGGTTGGCAGAGGGTTTGGAAACCATTGCACTTCTTTGGGGCAAGAACTTGTCCCAAGAGGATGAGGCGGTCCAAAAGGAGTACTATAGTATTTTGGCCAGTATAGAAGAAGAGAACGCTCACAAGCCTTCCGTCAAGGAAGTCATTCTTTGCAGAGATTCTCACAAGAATTTGAGAAGAGTTATTTTGGGATGCGGTACACAATTCATGCAACAGTTCACCGGTGTCAATGCTCTTGGTTACTATCTTCCTACCATTTTGACCAAACAGCTTAAATTCTCCAAAGAGATTGCGAAGTTGTTGACAGCCTGCAATGCAACTTCATACTTGGGTGCTGCTATTGTCTGCTTGATAATTATTGACAAGGTTGGCAGAAGAATATTGATGTTGTATGGTGCTGTTGGCTGCTGTATCTGCTACATCATCGCTGCAATTGCAATGAAAGTTTCCGAGACAAAAGAGACACACGCTATGGGCTCTTTGACTGTCTCCATGTTCTTTGTTTACTACGTTATTTACGGAACCAGTTTTGCTAAGGTTCCTTGGGTTTACAGTTCAGAAATTAACTCTGTTGGTTGGAGAACCAGAGGGGCAGCTGCGGCAACTGCTACTAACTGGATTTGCGGTTTTTGCATCACTCAATATACCGACACTGCGGTTACTAACATGAAATGGGCATTTTACTTGTTGTTTGCCTTGATCGTTTTATGCTATGTGCCTGTTGTTTGGTTCTTTTATCCCGAGACTGCCAGACGTACTTTGGAAGATATCAACTACATGTTCGATCAATACGACAGTGCGTTCCTTGGAAACTACAAGGAATTGAGACAACGGTCTAGACCTCAATTGTTCATTGACGCTGAAGAAAAGAGAGTCGAGGCCATGAGAATCGCAGACCATTACGATCACGAGGAGAAGGTAGAGGCCGCCTCTCACTTGGAGAATTCTCGAAGTTCGGTTGTTTAGTTGATGAAAGGTGTATGTTCGGATTTGTTCTAGCTTCTAATTATTTTCTCCCTTTTTTATCTTTTAAATTTATGTGTTTATTCGTCCAATGAGTGATTAGGTTTCTCAGTTCATTTACTTTGTAAACTACTACGGTTCATACTAAGGCAAAGCCATAATCTTCACTAATCATATAGAGTTAGCAGCTTGCATTTATACTATTTGCACTTGTGGCTGCTGTAATTCCATACCAAATGTGAAGGAGATGCATACGTGAAGATGCCCGGCTGAATCAAGTACATCGGATATAAACAAAGGAAAATCAACGTATATTCACCAAAATGGTATAGATCTTTGGTCTAGCAAGCACTACTTTCCAGTCGATTATAAACTTTTCTCAATTTTGAGCAACTCCTCGAAAGATGGAAGATATTTTCTCCAGACAGTGAGGTCAATGTCGGTATCCAAAGGAGGTCTTCCAACAACACGTTCACCAATTCCCAAGATGTACTTGATGCCATACTTCAATCCCAAAAGATTATAGACTGCAGTCATTTCATTCACTTCGGTGACCAATCTTTGAAGCTTTCTAGCATCTTCGTAATCACCTTTACCGTAATTGTTGAAAATTTTCACCATGCATTTGGGGAAAACATTGGACAATCCATCAATACAACCTTCCATACCAACGGAAAGTGCAGGCAACAACACTTGACCCACACCTGACATTGCGCGGAAGCCATTTGCTTTCAATTCTTTGCTTTGACCAAGCAACGTATACAATGGGAAATTGTAGTGTGTAAGCTTACAGCCGACAATGTTAGGCAGCTCTGAAATTTTCAAGTAGGACTCGTAAGTAAGCTCGATTCCGTTTTGGACCCCCGGATAGTTGTAGATAACAATTGGAAGAGCTGACTTGGATCCAATTTTGGTGAAGTAATCAACAAGACCTTGCTGCTTGGTCAACTGGGTGCCAAAGTACCCTGGAACCAACAAAACTGCGTAGTCAACACCCAAAGCTTTCAAGCCCTCAATTTCGGATAATATTTCGGGGATTGCAAAACCGACAACACCTGCCATGACTATGAAACCTTCAGGAACTCTGGCTTTGACAGCTTTCACAATTTCAAAGCGCTCCTCTCTTGACAAGTGAACAGCTTCTCCATTCGAACCAGCTACCAAAACACCGGACACACCAGAAGCGGTGATGTAGTCCAAGTGCTTCAACTGACTCTCGAGATCGACCGTGAAGTCATCGTCGTTTTTGAAAAACGTTGGAAGCGGAGTGTATATTCCTTTAGGTGGGGGAAGTGGGGCCATTTTGTTCGTTGAAGCTGGTTTTGTGATCAGATTCTCAATTGAAGGAGAGCTGTATTGGCCCAAGATTAGCTATATTTGGACCCGATAAGCCTGTATTTATAACCACATCAATAAGTACGATGCATTCCATAGGTAGAAACAACTACCCCCAAAACGGAAACCTCCACCAGTGGGGGAGCTGAGATATGTCCTAGGGATGCAGGTGGGGGAAACAGAACATCTCAAGACTGACAATGACTGGGGACACTACATCGGGCCGTCTCGCGATGAATTGACTGGGGATGCGGAACGAATTTATACAGTAAGAAAAAAGTTGGCCCTACAAAGACCCAAACGGGATGTCTCACGATAATGATAGGCACAATTCTATACGAGAACAATGTACATTGTGAGTATCTTAAAGTTGCCTATAAATGTATTTCTGTGTATGTAAGTGTATGTCGTTAAAAGTAAACAGTATGGAGCAATGGAACAGCACCATCGATGCACTTAACCAAGTGAAACTCACTTCAAAAGCTCTTCGCCGCCTTTCGGAGCCCTTTTGATCTTCTCACCGATTTCGGAGGTCCAAAACGTGCCGTTTGGATACAAGTACTTGTCAATGGCTCCTGGAGCGTAACCAATAGAGTACCCTGGGTCCAATGGGGTGACGTAGTGAGCATTTTTGATCACCGAAGGATGTGCGAGATTTTCACGGTAACTGTCAGCTGCTTCGAGCATCGACTTGCGTCCGCTTATAGCGATGTAGTCAATGGTACTCAAGTGAGAGGTGAGCTCTGTCAATCCCATAGCCCCGTTATGTGGGACACATGGGACATTGAACTTGAGAGCCATCAACATCACCGCAAGACACTCGTTGACACCCCCAAGTCTAACCGCATCGATCTGACAAACGTCAATGGCATCGGCTTGCAAAAGCTGCTTGAAAATCACTCTGTTGGCAGCCATTTCTCCCGTAGCAACACCAACACCGTATGGTTTGAGGGCCTTTCTGATTGTAGCGTGCCCCAAAATGTCGTCTGGAGAGGTAGGCTCCTCTATGAAGATCGGCTTGAACTGAACAAGCTCCTTCATCCACTCAATGGCTTCAGGAACCGACCAAATCTGGTTGGCATCGATCATGATCTGGTACTTGTCACTGTATCCAATGATATCTCTCACTGCCTTCAATCTCTCCTTGTCAGCCTCAAGGTCACTGCCGACCTTGAACTTGAAGATTGTGAAGCCTGCATCAATGGTTTCTTTCAAAACCCGCTTCATTTTGTCTCCGGTGAATGCCAACCATCCGGCGGAGGTTGTGTAGGCAGGAACGGCAACATTATCGAATGCCTCTTGCATTCTTTTCTCTTTCCCGACTTGTGTCTTCTTCAAGAGAGCAATACATTCCTCGGGAGTGATGACGTCGGTTATATAGCGGAAATCAATGCATCTGACGATTTCTTCCGGGGTCATGTCAGCAACAATCTTCCATACCGGTCTGTTGGTGGCTTTACCCCACAAGTCCCAGATTGCGTTGACGACAGCAGCGGTAGCCAAATGAGTGACGCTCTTTTCAGGACCAACCCAGCGGTACTGCGAGTCTGATACGAGATATCTCCATGTGACACCCATGTTTTCCACAAGAGAGCCTAGGCTTTTTCCGACCACTCTTTCAGCAAAAGGCTCGATAGCAGCGCAAACAAGCTCACTTCCTCGTCCGTTGCTGAAGGCCATGCCTTCGCCAAGAAGCTTTGGATCTGAGGTGAATAACTGTAAGTATGGATGGGACCCATTGGTCCCTTTGTGCATGGCATCGCTTCCAATTCCATCAAGACTGGTTGGGAATCTGATGTCGAAGATCTTGAAGCCAGTGATGACGATGTCGTTCAAGTTTGTCATTTTGGAGTTTTTTGGATGACTTGCAGTGTTGTGGAAATGAATAGTTTGATGATTCAGTCCGAGTCGAGGTGAATAGTTCTCTTATATAAAGCTTTTTCGGTGCACATAAGCTTTGGGTGCATCATTTTTTGTGGGGGAAATTTCCTTTCGTGGGGTAGATATCGGGAAGGTGGATGGGATTTCCGTATTGAGAGCGGGTTTCCACCGAAATGTAACAGGGAGGATATCAGTGGGGGAGATACAAGCTGGTCAATATATATGGATATGTGGATGAAGTAACTTCTTTGGGTTGGTTATAGTTTGCCGTTAGTCCTGGGGTAATGGCATAGTGCAGTGGGCCATCGGAAATGCATATTTGTCTGCATGCTTGTCTTTGGCAGAGGCAGTTGGGGGAAGTGGCATCGTCGAGGGGATATTGGATGGAAGTAGGTTAGGGCCTGCAAACGTTGGCTGTACGTTATAAGGTGTATTAGGAGCTTTTGGGAATACTTGGGAATATGGTGGCTGTACGTTATAAGGTGTATTAGGAGCTTTTGGGAATACTTGGGAATATGGTGGCTGTATGAATAAAACGGCCACTAATATATGGGGATAATGGCTTTATAGCAATATATATTGTAGTTGCAGTAAAAAATGCATAAGAGTATTACGACCAATCGATATTCAAGGCGAGTTTTTCCTTTTACATATAGCGACGTGTGATGAGCGACATCTATCTAGCGACGCGAGGAGATCTTTATTAGTGCCACAATGCGGTATCTATATACAACCACCCTCGCGACATCTCTACACTAGTCTCCACACTAGTCTCCATCTATCTATCATGGGCAATCTCCACCAGCGCTACCTATATATAACGAGTCGCACAGCAGTGCCATAATACCATATCCATCTACGAACAACTCACTTGACTCAATCATATACCATTAAGGCAATATCCATTACTGCCTACACTCACTTAACTCAATTATACGATTGCGTCAATATCCATTGCCTACACTCACTGACTCAATCATACGATTGCGTCAATATCCATTGCCTACACTCACCAAACAAAGCATATAATTTTGATCTATATAATCAGGAAAAGGTTAATTAGCTGTCATCAAGAAGTCATAAAGTCGGTCAACATCCAGCCTTGCCTACGGCCCGGCCGCCGTTTTGTCTGCGGCCGCCTTGGCAAGCTGCTCGCGCTCGAGCCGCGCCTTGCGGCGCTGCTTCTTCCCCTTGTCCTTCTGGGCCTCTGCAACCAACTCCTCGAAGATCCGCGCCTCCTCGTTCTCCAGGGAGCTGCGCGTCGTCGAACGGAACACCTTGCCGAGGATTTTGAGCGCCTCGGCCTTCTGGACGCGTTTTCCGATCTCCACCTTCTCGTCGTAGAGCACGCGGTCGCACACGTTCCTCAAAGTGCCCTGGATTTCGAATTTCGACCCGTGCCACGCCGCAGCCAACACCTTGCCCATAAGCAACTTCTCCATTTCCGCCACCTCCTCCGTGGAGGGCTCTGGGACGCCCTGCACAGGCTCCTGCATCTTGGCAAACTCCTCCATGGTGTACTGCGCGTCCAAGGCCGAGGATATCGTCTTGAACGTGTCGCTGACAACCCCCGCCTTCTCCTTCATCGACGAGAAGAAGCCCCCGAGCCCGAGGAACTTCTGGTTCTTGAGAAACGTCGACGCCTTGGAATAGTACACGTCCCCGATTGTGTGGAGGATGTCCAAGCCAAAAGATTCCATTTTGAGCGCGTCTGCCTCGGTTGTGTACTGCAGTTTGAACAGACGCACACACGCGTCGTCAAAGTTGCTTTCTACAAGGCTGAGCAAGCGCAAGTCGAGCTTGCGGGCCAATTCCGCGCGGGTCTTTTCGCGTTTTTCCAGGCTTTCCTTTTCGAGCCGCTTTCGCTCCTTTTCCTGCTCCGCCTTGCGCCGGAGCTTTTCGGCCTCCGCACGCTGCTTTGCGTCCTCCGGCGCCGGATCGAGCTCGATGGCCAAGCGGGCCGGAGACGCCAGGGCGCCCTTGTGGGCGGTGTCGGCGGAAACGGGCGTTTGGGGGGCCTTTTGGGCGGTGTCGGCCGAAAAAGGCGTTTGGGGGGCGCCCTTGTAGGCGGTGTCGGCCGAAAAAGGCGTTTGGGGGCTTTCTGGGCTCTCTGGGCGCGCTGCGGGCTTCGCAGCTTCGCTTACGTGGGCCGTGGCGCCCTCAGGGCTGTCTGGGGCGGTTTCCGCGTCCTCAGCACTGAGCTCGGCGTTTTTGGTCAAATCCTTCAAAAGCGTGAGCTCGCCGATGTAGTCCTTGAACGCGTCGCCGCCAAAAATCATCACAAAGTACTCCGAGGCGTCCTCGAACCCCTGCGCCGGAACAGCCGACTCCTTGCCGTATTTGTCGTATTTGGCTCGGAGATCGCTGTCGGACAACACCTGGTACGCCTCGGTGATGTTCTGGAACCTCTCCTTGGCCTCAGGCGCGGGGTTCTTGTCGGGGTGGTACTTGAGCGAGAGCCGGCGGTAGGCCTTTTTGATTTGCTGGGCCGTCGCCGTGACCTCGACCTCTAGGGTGTCGTAGTATGCGGTGTCGACAACCATGGCAGATCAAGCGATGAAGGAGTATGTGGTAGGGGAGTCGAAAGTCTAGGGAAAATCGTGGATGCTGTGATAGGTGGTAGTACGGCTATACAGGGAGAGTGGCAAATCGCAATATGGTTTGGCCTGGTGTTGTGTGTGCTTGTGCTATAGGAGAGGAAAAGGCGAGTCAAAGTTTTTAGTTTCGCAGTGGGAAAAAATTTTTTCACATGATTTGGCATTCGTAGATGGCATCCGTAGATATGGCACTTATCAGGTGTAGATTTTTATAGGGAAGACAGAGATGTCACGTAAACTAGTAATGTCGCCTTATACAAGTTGTTTGCGTTCTTTTCAGTAATATGCGTACTCCACGCAATATATATACATCGCAGTATACATTCTATATGGCCTGCATCGCCTTTTTTAATTCATCCACCAGTAAATGCACTCATTACAAAAAGGTCCCTCAATCATCTCCCTTCAAATTACGCTCGATCATCCAATTATATACATTATGGCAATGCAAGTTATATCAATATAAACAAGATTCGTACACACAACTCAGATAGAATAATATGTCTTACGCAAGTCAACCACTTTCTTCCCTCTGGCCATAGCCAAATCCTCAAGCGATCTCTGCTGGGTCAAAGCCTCGATGGTCCCCTTGGAGATGTTCATTCCGTTTCTCGACTTATACACCTTGCCTGCCAAATCCTTTATACCTGCACATTCGCAGATCTCAAAAATATAGTGGTTCACACGCAACCCAAAACCTGGAGGGGCGGAACGCAAAAACAACTTGACCCCGTGGTATTTGTAGTCAATGTCTCCAATGATAGTCCGGTTTTCCAAACGTGGCACGTGCTGGAGGTTCTTGATTGCGTTCCAGTTGGCCTTGATCACTGCTCTTCCCAATCCCTGTCTGTCTTTACCTTCTCCGATTCCCACCATTCCGTTTCCATCGCCACACACCACTAACACGTAAAACCCGGCGATTTTCCCCTTTCTGGTCTGGTTCGAAACCATCTTGATGATCAACGGTCTGGTCTTCAACTTGGATATGTAGTTGACCGAGAGCCCGGTCAAGTTTGAGAGGTTCTTGAAAAAAATAGCATTGGCCCCGCTTCTTCCAGTTGTTTCTGGAAGAGTCGAGCCTACAGGAACGTCTGGTTGCCCCAAAGGCTGGAAAGGCTCCATGAAGTTGTCCTGCTCTGTTTGCGCGTGATCCCAGAACGAGTCGACCTTCAGGAAGTTGTCCAAATAAGGCGGAGAGAATCTGACGGACGGCTTACGCTGGTCCCAATGACTTGGCTCTATCACGGATTCAGCCATCTTGATGGACTCCAAAAGGTCCAAAGAGTAGTATTGGTTCAAGAGCTTCAAGTGGTTTGCCTTCAACTGCTCATACTCGCTGTCTGGGGTGCCTGAGGACGTGCTATTGAGTCTGCTGATGGAAGCACTGAAACTTCTTGTCTGTGTAGGTAGCACCACCCGGCTTGCCAAGTGCTTATTGAATGGTATTTGAGCGAGACCTTTGAACATCTTCACAGAGTCTGATATCTGAGTGGGGTCCCTCTTGTTTTTGTGAGTTTTCAGTCTGTCGAGCTGCCAATTGGATCCACACTACGTCCGCTTTGGCTGTCGTCATTAAATGTCCGAAGCAGATTTTGGATCTTTTTTTTTGAAAATTTTTTCTGATTTTTCACCGGCAGGGCTCGCAACCGGCTTACCCGATGGAATACCGCACCATACATAAATAACGTCAACAACGCGAATAAGCAGTACATAAGGCATTTAAAAAGCTACAGTCGTGTTACTTTATATGGTACATGTAGATATATTTCTGGCAATATCCTGGCAATATCCCGGCAATACTACAACTTGGTGTATCTCTTTAACGCATTCGACTTGTCCACCAACGTGTACAAGTCGCCCATTGTGATCTGTAGCTGGTAGAATTTCGTGTCGCAGTTATCAAGACCTTTATCGGTTGACCGTTGGCCTGTCCAGCCACTGCTTCCATTAGCGCTCATACTACTCCCCGAGGACTCGCTGATTTCCGAAGAAATAACCGTCTGCTTGAATTTTCTTCCTCCGGTGGATGAAGGCGAGAGAATCAAGCCAAACTTCTCCAACTGTTCCCACGAGTTTCTACACGCAGATTTACTCCACACTTTGAAGCCGAAATTGTCGTTAATGGCAGTCATGGTCTTGTTGGAGGAGTTCAAGACGTATTCTGTTTTCCGCTGATCGTTCATTTTTCGGGCCAACTCCGAATACTCTTCAAAACATAAGTTGAAATTGATGAAATTGATGTCAAGTCTGTAGAAGACTCGTGCAGCACAAATAAGCAAAAACAACTGCAAGTCGGAGAGAGATTCGTTGAGTAGCGTGCGAAGAATGTGGTTTTTTGAGTTGAAATTGTTGAAGTTATTCACTCTGGTGTATGTTGCAAAATCCTTGTCCTTAGGGAACGGATTTCTGTCTTTGATCTTGGTTATTGGATATATGAAGGAGCAGGCCAATTCCTTGTGGTTTTTTATTGTTAGAAAGTTCTTTGTGAGCAACTCCTTGAAGTTCTTCCCCACACTTCCATTGTAGAAAAGCCCGTTGATGAAATCGTTCCACATCAATCCGTACTTTTTGTTTTCCAACCGCTTCAAGTCTGCCAAGTCTAGACACAAATTGTATCTCGTATCCAACCAGAACCGCTCGATTTCCGAGTTGATGTCGTAGTTGATCAAAAACTTCTTGTTGGTGACACTTCCGCCCCCAATATGGCCAAAAAAGTTGATTATTCTTTGAGAGAACCGCGAACTGACTCTTTTTTCCAACATCTCCTTGATGTTGATTTTGGTGGTGAGCCCTATAACAGATATCGGGATAGTATGGTTTGTAGTAGACAAGTCGAACAAGTTATAAAGCAACGTTTGGCGGCCGTGAATCGTGAACTTCTCAAACTCTTCAATGATGAATATCAACGAGATGGACTTCTTGTTATTTTCATCATCGCTGTCGCTGAAATTGATCTGCTCAAGACTGGAAAGAATCGCCGAAAACGTTTCGTTTATCGATCTCTTCTCAAACGACCGTGCAGTGTTTCGTTTACCGTCTTCACCGGATTTACCATCGTCTGTTTTCTTTTTTCTGCCAGACTTTGATTTTGGAGGCTCCTCTGTCTCCGACTGGCTATCAACTAGTTCTCCGTCCTCCTTGTCGTCAGAATCTAGATCTATATCAGATCCGGAATCAGAGTCCTCGCTTTCAATGTCGTCATTTGCAGCATCGTCGTCCTCGTAGAACTCTTTGAACCGATCGTTCTGCAAGTTCAAGTCCAATTGGCGTGCAATTTCTCTCACAGCCATTTTATCGTCTGTTTGTAGTATTCCTGAAAGTGTGATTGTGATGAAAGACTGATATTTGCCGGAATTGTATTTTTCGTTGAGTGCACTGAGGGCATTTCTTATCACTAATTTCTTACCAGAGTTCTTACTACCAATCAACAAACAAGAAGATGACTCTCCATTGGCTATCCCGTGCTCCATAAAGTTGTAGACTTCTTGGTACTTTAGGTTCAAAGAGTTTTTGATTGCATGAACGTTTTCCTTGTCGTCGTAAAACGGCTGCACCTCTGCTAGAAACGGCAAAGGCTTGTTGATGTTGATTGCAGATCGGTTCATGATTTTTGTTAGAACTGTTCGCTTGACAAGGGCCACATCTTTTGCGCTTGGTAAGACGAAATCGTCATTATTGAAAGTTTTGACAAAATCAATCAATTCTGGATCTTCTAATGTATTGTCAACATCAGCTTCTCGCTGGCTTTTATCAATATTCTTGACTAATTTCGCCTCAGAAGACACTGCGGCGGAATGCTCGCGATTTTCCAGACCTTTCTCGTCAAATTCAGCTAAATGCAAACTATCGTCGTCATCATCGTCGTCGTCATCGTCTACCAGTGTTTCTGCAGCTGATTTCTTTTTTGCTTTGGCTGGCTTTTGAGTATCTTCGTCTGAGTCTGAATCATCATTTGTGTCTGTGGAAAAATTCATGTTTATCTGCAATTGTTTCGTTAACGACTTGGGGACATAGTAGGCCCCGGTTTTTTTGGACGACTGAGGGACTCCGTTGATATATTTTCTTCTTCTGTCGATTTTCTGAGGTGTGGTAGGTGGTTGCTGGCCAACAGGTGCGTTTGTTTCATTGCTGACGCTATTTGATTCTGGATTGTTTGAGTCTGAGGTAGAAGTTCCCGAAACGGTGGATACCGAAACGCTAGCTACTAGAGTCGAATTGTCAGACAGTTCGTCCTGACCACTCACTGGATCTATGTTGTGCAATTTTTGCTTTTTGGATAGATGCGCATCATCGGTGTCGTCCACGGCCTTTTCTGGACTCATGTTTGTTTCGCGCTTAGTTGTTTAGAATATATTAGCAGTTGATCAGCAATTAATGGTTTAAATGATAATCCTCTTCGGGATATGATATATCATAACAATAGAATCAAAAATATTTCACGAATTTTCAGTGTGCACCGAGGGTGGATGGTCATGTGACTGTATATAATTCCGACCGAAGAAGAATTACCCATCAAGAACTATTCTGACTTAGAAATAGACTCGAGCAGTCCTGTTAGGAAGTCCATGTTGGTAATAAAACATGACGACCATAACTTTCTTTTCAGTTGACTGTACACTGTATGCTCTTACTGGCTAAATACATGATTTGGTGAGTCCTTTGAGTTTATACGACAGAGGAGATACAATAAAGCGACTACTCAAACATGATGGACTTTCCCCATCAGTTCCCAAGATTGGGTAGGATCTACCGATTGAGGTGGTGAATATCACAAAGGAGCAGGTTTGCAATGATAATCGTAAGCCTTGTTGGAGCTATTGTAGGAATCGTTAGACTGACTGGCAGCGTGTTATATACATCTATGACATGATATTGGCTTCAGGACATGTCTGAAGTAAAGCATACTGGACGGGATGCCCAAAGCAAAAAATGCGACCTTTGACGGGCTCATGGCTCTTTTAGTAGGTAACACGCTCGACAGCCTTGTGCTTGGTGTCGCTCTTTTGCAGAATGACACAATTTTCCACAATGGCCCAGAACTTGAACAAATTACTTCTCTATTGCGGAGGTTTGGCAAACTAGGCCTCTACAGTGCCCCTCCAGCACAACATATGGCATTCTTTCCCATAAGTGCATCTTCGATACAGGATGAGAATCCCCAACAACCAGTTGGTAGCGAAAAAAATCATGTATTATAATAATAAATATAGTATACTGGTATATCCCAGGAGATCGGAGTCTTCTAATCCAATAAAAGCAAGTCAAAACATAAATACGCAACTGCACAACAAAATAAAGGCCATCACACCCCCTTCTTGTCCTCAACAACCACCGCCAAATCCCCAGGCACCCCCTTGAAGTCATCAATCGACGTGCTGCTGCTCGAAGAGTGAGACAAGTTTTCCGCCTGTAGCTGGCTGATTTCCGTTTGGAGCCGGGCCACTTCCTTTTCCAACTTTTTGCCGAAAACGTCCACATAATAGGTAGCCCCATTGTATGCAGCAACAAGGAAAATAAAGGTGATGAACAAACTGGCCAAGCGGTGGTATTTGAGCCACACCGGACATAAAAGCATAGTGCACAACTGGTAGCCGTACTGGATAAGGGTGAATGCGAACACCGGAAGAGGCTCGGGCAATCCGTTCACAAACTTGCCGATCGGCTTATTCGCATATGATTTTCTTAGCCAGCTGAAGGAATTGACTCTTCCCTTTTTGATCGAGTCCTTCTGCTTGTAGGTGATGAAATAGTGGTACGCAAGCTGCCATACAAGGTAGTAGAAGGAGGTCCACAATATCCCGCTGAGGGTTTTCCACGACGTGACTTTGGAGGCCCCAGGGAACCGTTTTGCCTTGTATTCGGGGTCAAGCTCGTGGGTTATTACAAACATTGTGGCTGGGGGGATGATGTGGATAAACGACGAGGTGATTTTCTCGATCGAGTGGAGAACAAGCGAGTTGCGCCATGTTATGACCGCGAAAGAGAGCGTGCCAAACGTAAAGCTGAAACACACCATGAAAAGATGGCGCGAGTGGGGGAAAACCCATATAAAAAGCATACACAAACAGTTGACATAGTAGCACAAGTCGGCAAGGAAAAACTGGAACTCTTTTTTCCAGTACGTGTAGAAGCGAAGAGGCATAAGCAAAAGAAAAAGCGCAGAGTAGTAGAGATGGAAGTAGTGGGGGTATTTGCCGATAAGAATGCCCGCGTAGAAAATCTGGCCTAGGGCAAACGCATAGAAAAGCTTTTCTGTGCGCGACGCAACTACAGTCTTCATGAGATTCTGGTCAAGATCGCCAAGTTTCCTGAAAAGCTTGGCCTTCAACACATCGAGGTCCTCGTCCGTCATTTTGGTGATAAGCCTGCCGGTTTCCGTCTTGGCCTTGTCCTTGATGCGCTTGGTTTTCCTCTTGACCTTGGTGAAGGCTCTTCTGGAAACATCTATGGTCACCTCCGGATCTAGAAGGTCGAAAAACGAGAGCTTTTCCTCGGGAACCGAGCTGCTGTTCAAGGAAACACTCGAATAGGACCTGTGCTTTTTGAAAGGCGATGCGGACGCGTCCTCCTCGTGGATGTAGTCCCAATCTGAGTTGGAGGATGCGCTGCTGGACTCCACAGCGTCCTCCGCAGGCTTTTGGTCCGGCTTTCTTGGTGGGGTAACAGGCAATGGCACCATGTTTGTTGTTGCTGGCATTGCTGGAAGCCTGGAAAACAATTGTGAAAGAAGGCGATGGTAGCAGCTTTGTTTTGCTTGTTGGCTGAATGTGAAATTTCTGTTTGCAGACAACGTTTGACACTAAAAGCAGATAATAGGCGATGTATAGAACGGCCAGAAAAATAAAAATTTTCTCCGCTGTCTAATTTCGAACCTTAAGCGAAAACAAGCAAACGTCCGTGAGAGCCTTGAGGCTAAGTTTGTGAAAGTTGGTGATCAGTTTAGATCAGAACGTGTGGAAACGTGTGTATATATATGTGTGTGCAGCTGGGATGGTAGTGTCGGGTGTCGCTAGAGACCGCACTTATCAGTTGCTCGTTTGGCGAGATGAGATGGAGTTAAATTGACACATGCGTTTTAACTCAGGCAGCCACGAGTTATTTGGGGCCAAATTGGGGGGCCCAACAAATCGTTGCGGGAGGCCAGGGGAGCCTGGGAAGGTCACGTGGAAAAGGAGGGACCCACGGGAGCCACGGGGAGGGCCACATGGGAGATGATGGACTGAAGTATGTTATAGCATGGCGTTGCAGGCCGTTTTGTATGGCGTTGCAGGCCGTTTTGTGTGGCGTTGCAGGCCGTTTTGCTAGTTTCGTGGTGACTATTTACATAAGTCATTGCAGAGAGTGTGCGACGCCCTGGAGTAGCTGGAGAAATGTTGTAAAAAGGTGAGACCCAAATACCTGGGCGACTCACAAAAGGTGTCTAAGGAATATGTTCTAAAAGCCACATAAATATGTCTTGAAAACATTTATACCAAATCGAATCAAAACCCCCGTATATAGTTCAAAGTGCAAACATTATGCGATGCCCTGGAGTACTCCAATACCTGGGAACTTCAAAGGGTGTCAGAGGGCTATGCAAAGATTCAAAAGCCTACAAAAGATGTCCCAAACCCATCATACACCAAATCAAATCATCACTTGCGTCTATGATATGGAGAAATCGTAAAAAGGTGAGAATACCTGGGCAACCTCAAAGGGAGAGGACTATGCAAAAGGTTCAAAAGCTACACAAACATGTCTAAACATTTTCACCCATATAAAACACCATCTATAAATATATAAAGACGATGACCTGATTTGGTATACGAGCAGTTCCGTAAACGTGCCTCTGCCCTGAGTGAGTCAAAACACTACAATACTTCGGAAACCATAGCAACATATACTGAAACTGAAACAAACCATAAATCAATACGAAAACAAAGACAATACAATAATATACAAGCTATTCCAGCCCTAAAACTGGTAGTAGTTCCGCCCCACATTCATCCGCGGCACACCCCGCTCCTTAATGGGCTCTAGCGACCGCCGCAACTCCTTCACGGTGCCCTCGATGGCCCAGCTGAGGTCCCTGCGCATCCCGCTGTTCTTCAAGTTGACCGACTGGAGATTTTTGTGTTTGATGCTCTGCGAATGCTTCAAAAACGCCTCTACATCCTTTGTGGTGATCCAGTTGATGCTGGCAAGCGACACAACGCGGAGATTCTTCAATTTGCCGAGCTGCGCCAATATCTCCCCGTTCTGGACCTTCTGCAACTGCCCGCTGTTCCAGTTGTTGCTTTTCTTCACGTCTGAAAGATATAACTTGGTGTCGTTCTGGTTTTCGTGTCTCCAGTCCAAGGGGCAGTGGCTGAAGATAAAGTCGGTTCTTCTGGAGGAAACCGTGTTGTATTTGATCAATTTCTGTTCCCAGCGTTCCCTGATGCTCAGATACTTCTTTTCCGGTTTTATGGAGACCTCTGTGTGTGTCTCGTCGTCCTCTTCTTCTTCCTCGTTAATAACCTCCTCTTCCTGCTTAAAAGTGACTTTTTTGTTGCCCTCTGGTCGTTTCTCCTGCTGGATTGGCTTGGCGGCTTTCCCTGCAGCGTCCTCGTCGTCCGCAATGGCGACATCCACAGTTTTGGCCTCAAAACTGCTGTTGCGCACCGTAGGATGGCTGTATCCCCAGAAGTCCTTGTAGAAGCTGTCCCGGACCTGTTTGTAGCTGAAATTGCTGCTGTATCCAAAGGAGTCTTTGTAGAAGTCCAAGGGCTTTTTATTTGAGTCTGTGGAGTCGTCGGGGGACCTGCTGCGTCCGTAAAAGCCGCTGGAGGTCTCAAAAAAAGAGCTCATGGATTCTGTGGTGACGCGGGGCGTTTGTGAGAGAACGCTGTTGTACTGGGAGTACACAGAAACGCCGTATGCGGAGGACAAGTCTTTGAAGATCTGGGGGGTGCCCATTTGCAAAGACTGGCCGTTTGGGGGGTGGCCATTTGAGAAACCATTTGGGGGGTGGCCATTTGAGTAACCATTTAGGGGGTGCCCATTTGAGTAACCATTTAGGGGGTGCCCATTTAGGGGGTGCCCATGTTGGGGGTGCCCCTTTTGGGGGCCATTTTGGGGGTGCCCATTTGAATAGCCATGACCACCCTCTACCAAAACACCCGCATATTCCGCACCCCGGATATCGCTCATCGACCGCGACCGGCTGTGCGCAAGGCCGGATTCACCCCCAAACCGCACTACTTCGCTGTTGCGCCGCATTTGCCTTCCGGAAAGACTCGCACAGCTGCGGCTGCCCTGTGGGAGCGACATAAGGCTGTTTGGCGCGTACTGGAGCACATAGTAGTCGTCAAACGCCCCATAGGCTATCTCGTAGTCCCCCGCCAAAAGAATCCGGTTCATGTTGAGCTCCTTCAAGTTTTCGCAGATCGTCAACATGTGCACAATCATGCCTATCGGCACGTCCCGCGTGGAGTACTTGTGGAGAAGCTTGTTTTTGATGGGGTGCTGGTACAACCGGAGCTCTGCAGGCTTGCTGCGGTGGGCGCTTCGGGTGCCATTGCCGCCAATAGCCGCGCCTAGGCTGCACGTGCTGGGCTTGCGCGCGTATTGCGCGGTTTTGCGCTTTTTGCCACCCTTCAGGGACATTTTTTCGAAAAGCCGCAACACCCTGTTTTTAAGGTTTTCGGTGCCCGAATCAACCATCGAGGAAAACAGGCTGCCCGAGTGGCTCGAGGTTCTAGAACTGGTCCGCGAGATCGACGCGTCCGAAAACGAGCTCAACAGACGGTTCCTTTTCTTGCTGTAGCGCTCGGCGCTTAAGGGCGCCTGCTGCTGTTTTTTCAGCCACTCAAGAGACGGGACGGTTGCCCCGTAAAGCGGGTCGCTCCGGTACTTCCAGTCCCGCCACCCGGCAAGCACAACCTTCGGCAATGACGCCATGTTGCAGTTCTCAAACTCAAACAGAAACGCCGCGTTGGAGCTGAAAATCTGGTGCTCGTCCTTGACCAAGTAGATCGGCAAACGGCCCCAGTGGCTGACATACTCGTTGAAGTTGATTTTCGAGGACGGAACCAAGTCGAAGTTGACCTTGTCGAACGTCCCGTCAAAATGGAGCGCCATGTTGTTGATCAACTGCTCGATTTTGTTTTTCTCGCGCTCCGTCAACAACAAATACGAGTTCTCGTTTTTCTCGTCATACCGGAGGTAGTACAACGTGTCTATGGCCGATAGATCCACGCTGTCGACAAGAAGCCCGAGCTTGTTGTTGCCGCGGATCGTCGTCACAAACTGCGAAAACCGGTACGTCGAATGGAATTGGATTTTGCTATATAGAACAGGCAAGGCAAGCCGGTAGAGCCGCTTGTTGATGTAGAGAAGCTTCACGTCGATTTCCGAGGGCACCGCGCCGTAGTGGCTCGAGAACTTGAAGTTCCGAAGCACCGTCTGGATGTAGTTTTTCACGTCACGTGACTTGGTGGGGTCCAGCGGCCTTTTCACTTTGCGCTGGAAACCGCTGTGCCTGCCGCTCACGTTGGAGATCGGAGTCAAGTTGAACGACACCGAGCTTTTGAGAAGCTTGCCGTCGATCGAGAGCCCGGCGCCTGATCCGCCCAACCGCACCGGGCTCCGCACATACCGCACCTTGGACGACGCATACACCAAGATCATCAGCAACACCTCGTCGGGGAGGCACATGAGGCTGTCCGGCGGCCGCATCGTGCACGTGACCGCGGAGGCTGGTGCCGCCACTGCAGCGTCACGTGCATCGGTGGCGGTGCTGTCGTCTGCGGGCTCCAAACCGGCGGTTTCCCCCGCGAGCGACGAGGAGCTGTTGCGGCGGGCCAAGAGGATGCTGCGGTACTTCTGGTAGGTTTTGGAGATGGCCTTTGCGGGGTTGTTTGCAAGGGTGCGGTCCTCAAGGCTGTCTGGCGATATTTCCGGAGAAAGGCCCAAAGAGGAAGAGGTTCCCGAACGACCCCGCTCGGGCTCGGGGGCCCCTCTCGGCTTCCCGCAGTCGATTGACGAGTTTAGGGACGATTTGGAGTATTTTGCGTAGTCATAGTTGGAGATGTTGATCGAGTCGTACTTGAACGCAGTGGGCGAGAACAAAAGCGCCCGTTGGAAGTCTGTCATTTGGGGAGGATTTTCGATTTTCCAACACAGAACCCCACATACACAAACACAGTGTTATATAGTTGCAGCAGAGCAATCAGTCCGTGGCTGGGACAGGCTGTGCTTATATATGTTTGCCGAGGGAGGAAAAAAGGGACAGCAAAAAATTCAGTGAGGCTATAATGCTTAAGCGGATATAACAGCAATTAACAGCAAAACGGCTCCTCAAAATGGGAAAAGTCAGACGCAGTGATTGATCGGTGGATTAAACTGCCGATTGCACGGGGAGGACTCTGGAGGACAAGTTGCGCAGGCAATTAAATCGCAATATTCACAGAAAATTGCTCGGCCCTGGTTGTGACTTTTTAACGTTTTTAATGAAACTGGAGTTAAGGTTGCCGCAAAGATGTGTTTTTAGGAGCTCTATTTAGGGGGAGTATAGGAATAAAATGAGGAGTTTTTTGTAGCGAGCAGGTATACAGAAGTGCTAGATTATATATACAAGGTTATCGGTTGCTACCAGAGAAAAAGTGCAGAGATAAGTAGGGAGTTTGTTAATCTGGTGTGGGCAGAAACAGGTAGATCATCATGTGAAGGGTCACATTTTCGAGAAGGGGTTTTGCAGGGGCGCTTATCGGGGTGACGGGAGACTATTTTCATATGACCGGATTGGGAGGAATTTCTGTTTCCTTAAATTTTGTGAGGCAAGGGCGCTAGTGGTGTACACAATCGGTCGTGTATGAGTAGTTAGAGGACTTTTGTACTGTAGACGGATGTCCATTGCTGTACAAGGTGCCTACGTTCAGAGAATAATAGACGGTTGTGTATCCACTAGTGAAGATAGATAACTACATATGACAGAAATAGATAGATAATCTACCATCATCCCCAAGATAACAATGACGTTACGAATGTAGTTAATCAATATATAGATATATATAGCAAATGCACATGGAAATAAAAGACACGCCTGTCGTCACTTGACGCAATAAAGATTCCAGGCTTACATCATTATACCGGAAAGAGTCATATGACAACGATCAGATCATAAGCTAGTGTCTACACTGCACTGGTAATCTGTCAAAAAATCGCACGGCAAGCACGTCATTTGACTCTTCACGGCTCGCAGATGACTCTAGTGAACCCCTACTTAGATCCACCTTTCTTTTGCAACACCTTTCTTTCGCAAACACTATCCCCCCTTAAATTAGCGATTCTTCTTGGTCTCCTTTTTGGCTTCCTCCTTCTTACCCGCAGGAACACTCACATATGCAAAGTACTGCGATAACGCAATAAAGCTGGTGGCTGCCCCGCAAACCGAAAAGAGAAGCAAAAACGTGTCGTTTCTGGTCTCACTGACAGTGACGATTCTCAACAACCAGCTGATACTGCTCACAATGAGCATGATTGGCTGCTGATATGTCGTCATTTTTTTGAACTTGAAGTTGTACAATAATGTAGGGACTCTTGATGCTAAGAAAACCGGAATGGTTAAGCTGACAGCCAAGTCCATTATTTGGTCTGAGGCAATGATCTTGATAGGGTTCTCGTAGTTTCCAATTGGATCGGACATGAGACAGTATGAAAGAAAGGCGGTGACTGAGAACAACGGATTGATGTATTTGCCGTGTCCCTGGTATGACAACACAAGGGTCAAAAGAATCAAGTTCTGGATCACCAAGAAGATGTATTCTGCAAAATTCATGAGTGAGTTGTTTTGGATGCGGAATTGATAGCCCAACATGGCAATGTAGCTCACGTTCTCTAAGATCAAGTCTTTGAGGGAGTAGTCCTTGACTGCTTCCTTCCCATTAGCCAAAATGTTGTAAATGTCTGGAAATTTGGTCACGGTGGAAATCAAGATCACAGTGTAGTTGAAAATGTTGATGACGAAGGAATTGGCGCAGTCAAGAATGAAATTGGAGTCTCCAAAGAAGTCCAAGTCGATGAAGATCTTCTGGAAGCATTTCTTGCCCTCATCGCCGGCAAAAATGTAGTCCCCAAGTCTGGTGTACTTGCCAGGGATTCTTTTTGTGAATGGCTGTACTTGCTCTACAATTGAGCGAGTGAATTCTTCTAATTGATTCATGTTTGTGGTGGAGCTGCGGCTATGTGGTGTCAAGATGATACACTGTCAAATTACAGCAGAGATGATACAACAAACAAAGAAACATGCATTATTTTATAGATTACCAATGGCTGCCACCTAATTGACTGCCAATCGAAAATTTTTCATCCGGTATACATTCTCGAGAGCCGATATTGGGGTTGCGTAGTTAATGGCTAATAATATCCGCGTTTTTTCTTTTTCCTTAGCGTGGTTTTATGAGGACGGCTGATCTCGCTTGTATGATTTGGACCCGACGGAACGGTTCCGAAAACTCGGTATATTGGAAGAGGGACATGATTGACAGCTGTCGCTAATCGGGGCGATTATTGCAATGATAGGGTTTGGTGTTTGATGTATGGACTTGGTCGTGTAAAAAATGTATGCGGACTTTTGATTTGAGCTGGGTAGAGTAAGGACAGTAGTTATATATAACTTAAATGAGTAGTGAGCTTCATCTCATCCCCACAACAATGCTTTTCAACCATTCAGTGGGCTTCACCAAGATTTGATATCAGCCTTTGTTGCATTATGGTAAAAATGTCTTTCTAATTCATAATCACCTCAAATATGCTACAGTTAACAGAGAAAAGTATCTATAACACTCCAAATACACCTAAAACATTGCGTCCAGATTCAAACGGTCAATAAAAGCACAAACACTCTTTCAAGTAAACCTACCGCACACTCTACGCCATAAAGACCTTTTCTCCAAATTGTATCTCCTCCCGCATCTTTCATCTCCCCCATTTAGCTCACAAAAACGAATTCACGCGTTGACCTTTTTTCCCATTTTCACCATTTTTCGCGACCGAACAAAAATCATAAACAATCAATTAAGTGAATTCTCCATCACCAACTCATCGAAACCATCATTTTCAACGTTAAAGGGCTCTGTGGATCGGCAAATACTCAGAAAACATGGACGGGGTTTTTGCACAAGCCTACGAGGACTACAAAAAGGCCAAACAAATTCTGGAGGACCTAACGATAAAGTACAATGCGTTGGATACCAAATACTGGGCCTTATCCAACAAATACAAAGAAACGCTTGCAGAGAACAAGGTGCTATCGAAGCGGATCCAGGAGCTCACCAAGTCGAGCTTGAACTTGAAAAATAAAGTGTCAGCGATTCTCGATGCGCAAATAAACCAGCTAGCCAACACAAGGGACAGTCTACGCGAAGAGGTCTTTCATTCGTCACAATCCCTGCAAGAGTCTGAGATACACAGGCCTGCAGTGAACGCCGGTAATGACTCTCGTGCATCAAAGGAGGCTATAGTCTCCTCTAAATCTGTCAACATCTCGAAAATCAATCTTATTGCCGCTAAATACACACGTCCTGCAGTGGCAGAACAGCCGCAGACCCGAAAAGCTATTCCTTTGATTCCTCTAGTGAACAAGAAAAGGCAGACGCCTTCAAACGATGAATTAGTGCCCGCAACTGCGCCTAAACAAATAAGACTTATTCCTGTGAATCACAGGCGATCTGAGAGTAAAGCTGCTGCTTTCAATGCTGATAATGCTAACGGTAAGGAACAAAATATAACATCTGCGGCTGAAACATCTCCCAAAGAAGTCCCAATTGCTACGGAAAAAGATCCTGAAGAAGCTCCGATTGCTGCTGAAAAACCTCCTGTAGAAACCCCGCAAATCAACCCCATAGATATTGACAACGAAGAGCTGGATGATGAAGAGCTCGACGACGAATTGAATCCCATTAGTGTTGAAAACCAGACAGTAAAGAGCCAAGTCAGTGTTGTCAATACGGATACAGAATCATCAGAACAGATCAAACCCATCAACATTGAAAACGACGACGTTGACGAGGCAGAGGTTCCTGTAAATGTCGAAAACGACGCTGACGACGAACTGGACACTTCGGATCCTGTTGCTGAAAAAATCAAAACTGTACACGCCTCTGATAGATCTAGACCAATCAATATTGGCAGTAGTGACGATGAAAACAGTAGTTTCGAACGTGTTGTTGAGAAAGCCAATAGACTATTGGAAAACTCCAACACTACTGATGGCGAGGTTACAATGAACGACACTACAAAAGAGCCCCTAACTCAGGTGCAAAGCACTCCTAGTCAGGAACTGAACGAACGTACACCCCGGCAGACTGAAAAGCAAAAACCCTCCAAAAGGCCTTCAATAAACGAAGCTATCCTAGTTGCAGCAAGAGGGATCACTAATGAGGCTATTTTGTCGTCCATTACAAGTAGTAATCGTGGACAAAATACTACAGATGAAATACAGACTTCCATCACAAAAGACATCGGAAACAAAGGCGAAAATGAACAGCCAACAACCCAAAAAGACCCCGCTCTTCAGGCACCTCTTATAGAAAACGGAAAGACAGTTGTTGCTACGTCTACGCCCTCTACTGATGAACTGAAAATGCAGCAGCCGGAAGAAGAGCCCCATGCTTTGGAAAATACCCAGGAAGAGTCAAAGAAACGCACAGCTTCCCAGCTTTCTGCCGACGACACTGCTATGGCTTCAGGGAACACCATTTTGTCGTTATCACAGCCCAACATTGCCACGCAGCTGCCTAAAACGTCTTCTCCTCGACTCAAGACATCTCCGAAGAAAAAGAAAACTACCAAACATGCTACAATCAAGGTCGATATTCCCGATATCAGAAGAAAATACTTGTTCAAGGTGAAAATGACTGCCAAGTTTTCCAAACTAGCGGAACACATCTCGAAAAAGACTGGGATAGACAAGGATACAATTGTGTTTTACCACGAGGGACGTGTGGTGAACAAGTCGTCGTCGTGCGTGGATTATAATCTCGTGAATGAGCAGCTAGAGATACTGGTGAAAATCTTTTAGTGGTAGAGAAAGAGACCTATTTGGATTGGCAACTTTGTTTGGGTATGCCAGTGGTTGAACTATATTAATCACATTTCTAGTGTGCTGGTGTTTGGGGTATATTGCTTTGTATGATCGTGTCATATTGGTGTACATATGGTGAGCTAGGAGCGCCACCGACTGTACGTTTTTTATATTGTAGTGCACAACAGTTTTTTCTGGAATGTTATGCAATCTTTGCTATCAAAATTCTACGATACTTATTCGCAACAGTTATTCATACCAGTAGTTATCTGTACGCCCTAGCTATAAAATTGTTCTACATACATTTTTTTACATATACCAATCCGCCTCATCTGTTTTCGTCACACTGACAGAAACAAATTTTTGTGCTTTCAAAGATGTGTATCGTCTCACACCCACAAAAGCGTTCACCAGGCGATTCAGACCCTTGATACAACCCTCAATACAACCCTCCACACAATGTCTCCACATTTTGGATGCCCTGAAGAAACATTTTCACACTTTTCTGATTTGCCTTCTCAGATTCCAAATTTGCTTTTTCAAACCAATTTGAGTGGAGGATCTTAACATTAACAGCTGACGCACCACTATTGTGTCCACACATACGAAGGCCATACAGCTAGACCAAAATCACTGATAACCACAATCAGTGTCAAAATAAATACCCTTAATTTTTATAGTGGCTTCTTACTCACAAATACCCCACCAACAGTGATATATACCAGAGTACCATGGGTGTGGGATCATCAAAGATAGTTGAAGACCTCATGGAAGGCACGAACTGTAAGTGACTGGTCTTTCGGCACGCTTTGAGCAGCAAATACTAACAAAACAATAGTCGATAGAGAAGACATAGACAGATTGAGAAAGCGGTTTATGAAACTTGATAAGGACAAGTCAGGAACTATTGAAAAAGAAGAGTTTTTGTCAATACCTGGAGTGTCATCCAATCCCTTGGCTCCACGGTTGATGGATGTGTTTGATAGTGACGGAGATGGAGATATTGACTTCAAAGAGTTTGTGGGTGCGTTGAGTGTGTTTACAGGAAAAACCACCAAGGATGAAAAGTTGAGGTTCGCTTTCAAGGTGTACGATATCGATAGAGATGGATACATCTCCAACGGAGAGCTTTTTATTGTGTTGAAGATGATGGTGGGGCAAAACTTGAACGACCAGCAGTTGCAGCAGATTGTTGACAAGACCATCATGGAGGCAGATCACGATGGAGACGGGAAACTTTCGTTCAGTGAGTTCAGGAAAGCTGTTGAAGATACCGAGGTTGCCAGCACCTTGACCCTCACCCAGTTTTAGGTATTTTAGGTGCTTTGATGTGCTTTGTAATTACATTATTGTTTTGTGATCTGTTTGTTGTTGTTTGTTGTAGGAGTAGTGTAACTTGGGATGATCTGTTGGATGATCTGATTGTGATGAGGGCTGCTCGCTTGAATAGGGGAATGTCTTTTAATAGCTAAGCGCACTCTGCAGAATCACATGTTTCCGCGGCGGTGGCACCCATGTGCCGTCACGTGACATTAAACGCCCACTTCCAAGCCATCTCCCGCCCCCGTTTCCAATGGCCCTGCTTCCGGCTGCACCTCCCCAAGTGCCGTCTGTCCCTCCCCAATGGCCTGGCCGTCCCGCCCTCGCATTTTCGCCCATCCTTTTCGGCCGATTGCAAAACCCAAAATAAAATTTGCCAACTGCGTAACTGCGTGAACCACAGCAATACAGCATATTGTGTATGCGACTACAACTATAATTCTCTCCCTCCCCCCTGCTGTGAAACACCGTACAGGCTGCGATAGCTAAATTTGTAAATTTCATTTGGTTCAACTGTCTCCACATCTGCCCCGTCGACTCTCCAGTTATTTCATAGATCATGCTAAATAGTGGGCCAGGAATTTTCCCATACGCAGCCTATTACTTCGAAGAGCTCTCGGAATCGTTTGAGAAAAAAGCCACGCCCGACACCAACACTATCGACAATCCAAACAGCATCAACTTCTACTACAACTCATACGCACCCAAAGTAGCCCCGCTGATAGACAGCTTGATCGACCAGGTCAAGCGCAACCGAGACTCCATCATGTTTATTCCTCCGAAGCTCAACTCCACGGGCTCGCTTCTCAATCCCAATGCCACAATATGTCCGGTGGGACACTTGGACGTAAACAGTGTGGGGATTATCCGACCCGACAAGTCCCACGATTTCAGCAACGTCGACGGGTCCTACAAAGAGACGCTTTTTTTGGTCATTTCGCGGTCGCCTTTGGGGCCAGATGACCCTAACACCTACATAGCTTTACCTCCAGACTTCCAGCCCAACAAGTCCAAAATATTCGCAACCTACAACTTCCAGCTAAAAATCGATCCTTCGGACGACCCCAACGCTACGGGCGGGGCGCATCCCACGGGGGGCAGTGCAGGGGGGCCCGTCCCACAGAACCCGCCTGGAAGCGACTCGTACGCCGCCCAGCAAACGGTCGAAAAAATACCGTTCGGCTCCAATGTAAACCCGTTGCTCCCCGACCCATTCAAGTTTGTCCACCTTACTCCAGGCTGCAACGCACAGTATGTGAGGATAAAATACTCCGGAGCCGAGCTGACATCCTCCAAGAAGCTCTGGAGCAAGAAAATGTCTCTTTCGTTCAATTCCTCGGCCGGCGCTTCAAGCAACAGCTCCAGCGGCTTGTCTTTGGGCGATAGTGCTAATAGCGGGGCCGGTAGATTGTTAAGGCCTCCCAAAACGTCTCTTGTAAGAAACTCGTCTGTATTCCTTACACGTGCCCTACCCATTGAAAATATGGGCAAAAAGCTCCAGCTTGCCGACGGGGTGCTTCTCACATACCACGGGCGGGTGCTTAACATTTTTTCGGTGCGAAACAATGCAATGCCGAAAATCCCCAATGTGAAGGAAATCGTCGACGATTTGCCGCTTCTCAGGGCAACATTTGCCTCGACAATCACGTGCATGACGTACATGTTGAGCGGGAAAGACAACGGGCCGAACAGCAATACAACTGGCGGCCCTAACGGCAATGCCAACGGTAATGGCAGCGAAAACAGTAATAGCAACATTAGACTCGACATTTTGCTAGGATTCGCATCTGGCGATATCTTCTGGTACGATCCGTATGTCAACAAATACTCTCGCTTCAATAAACAGGGCAAATTGGTGCACGGGGCCCCTGTGCTTGATATTGCCTGGCTCAATGGGGGCAGCAATTTTGTCGCGATTTTCGGCGACGGCTCGGCTCTTACTTTTTCACGTGATCTTGAGGACGACGAAAATCACTACTACAACATGATCAAGATCAACGGGGCGAAAAAGAAGAAACAGAGTACTATTTCGACGTCCGAAGAGGGAAATAACTCCAACAAGTTCTGCAGAGTATTGAAGTCTCTCTCGGGAAACCCTAAAAGCAATCCGTTGAGCCATTACAAGCTCTCAAAGACGCCGTTGACGTCTGTAAGTGTATTGAAGAACTCGCCCTTGATGGGCGCCGGTGACGACCCGCTTCTTTTCAGTAATTTGCTAGCTATCACGGGAGACGACGGATTGTTGCGTATATTCGATTTGGTAAGCGAGAAACTCACCGATTTGATGCCCAGCTACTTTTCCTCTTTGTTTTGTTCTGCGTGGTCTCCCGATGGCAGATATCTAGCTGTAGGGGGAGAAGACGACTTGATCAGTATATACGAATTTGGGCCTAATTACCACTACAATCAGCAGCAGTCTGCCCCTGCCCTGGCTCTTCTGCCGCAGCTGTCCTATTCCACAGTGACATCGCCCAGCCCTTACGGCAGACCGGGCCTTACCCTTTTTAAACTTGTAGCCAGACTTGAAGGCCATAGTGGCTGGATCCGTAGCATTGCGTTCGACTTCATGAAGTCCCCGCCCCAATCTATGGCCACTCCTGTGACCTACAGAATAGGCTCTGCAGGAGAAGACGGTAGATTGTTGCTTTGGGACTTCTGTCCGAAATTGCTTCCTAAAATCAAGCTCTTTCGCCAGATAAGCGAGCAGCAACAGCAGCAGCAGCCGCATCATCGCCACCATCGCCATCATCACCACCACAACACCCACCACAATGGAAGCCCTAAAAATCCAGTCATTAATGGCGCCGGCCTGACTATCAATAGCCCCAAAGTGAGAGGCCGCGAAAGAAGCGGCTCGAAATCCAAAAAAGGCGATGGCGACCCGCTTCAATTGCCCGCTGCAAGCACAAACAGCAGACCGAGAAGCATTGTCCAGGCCATCACCTCTGCCAAATTGAGAAACGTCAGCGAACCTACCTCTGTTGGGGGCGCCGCAAGTATAGGAAGTGGCACTATAAGTGCCTCAGCGCAAACTAGGTCTATTCAGCAAACTCTCCAGCAGCAACAGCAGCAGCAGCAACTGCCTGTAGTGCACGAAATAATATCTAAAAACATCATTCCTACTATTCATCCGTTAATCAGTTTTTCTTGTCAGCTAGGCAGATTGGCTAACGTCCAGTTCACAGCGGATGGCATCTGGGTTACCAGTGCCGGCGGAGATATCCGCAAATGGGACCGGCCATAATGTCTCTATGTTCCTTTTGGCTCTTTGAACGACCACACAATAAACGCCTCTTAACGTAAGATTGTTCTAGATTGTAACAAATGCGAACTGACTAGTGTCATTTGACGAGATAATGGACCCATCGACTAAGCCGACTGCTAAACCAGTTCTGCAGGATTGGCGAGTCCTCAAAAGGTCTGTTTTGCGAGATCCAAAGCCTATGTTACATCCTAAAAATAACATGACTCAGGCAGCATTAGTCGAGGACACCAGTAGATCCTCGCATCTACCCGAAAGCTTTATGTTACCATCAAACCCACTAGTTTTGCGGGCCAGCTGGTCGTAATTTATTCTGTCTCTCTTCTCTCCTCTCTTAGTCTATCCTTACTTTCAGGAACAAGAGTTTTTTCTGGCCTAGTGCAAGGATTTCCGAGATGTTTGATATCCAGAGACAATTGTTGATTTTCAATCCTAATCTTTAAAGCTATTGCTCAATCTAAAGTGAGCTTGTGCGTCTTAAGGTTCCACGGTGCATAAAAAGCATAAATACCCCGTGGGTTACATCTATAAGTATGTGTGCCACGTGATGCAGTGATTACATTTGTAGCTTTCTCCGTCTGTATGCACTCGGAAGGGTTGCCGAATTCCCTATTCCTTCGGGAGAGCTTAACCTAAACACGGGCCTTTGACTTCTACCATCTTCGTCCAGTTATGACAAAAACACTTATTCTTGGACAACATCGACATTGAAGGTCAGCTTCGGCTGAGTTGCCTGTTTAGACTTTTGGGTTCTTGCAAACATCTTCACTTGGATTTCTCCAAGCACCTTACATAATAGGCACCAACTGATTTCCTTGAGGCATTCTCAACATGCGTAAATATACTCAATGTCAGCTACAAGAGCTTTTTGCTGCAAGAGGTGGAAAGCGAGTTGGTTCATTCACAATCAGTCAAAAATCAATACGGGCAAACATGTAATTGCGGGGATCCGAAAGTCTCTTATCATGCACAACATCCTAACTCGAACAATGCAGGCTGAACAATATGTTTTGTTATGTCATGCCCATCATCCCATTCGAGATATTGATTACAGGAAAGTCACCATGAGTTGACTTCGAGCATCCGAGACCTAGCAGAAAATGAAGTTGCACACAAAACAGCTGCACCTAAAGCTATTGTCTTGGCAAAGAGTAAGTCAATCTTCGCTCTCCAAATGAGAACCTTCGAGTTTTACACCAACGCTAAGCAAGGATTGAAAGTATACACGGCGTACGCTATGGTTGATCTCTTGTGAATGCAACATAGTTCAGAGACTTAGAAAATTGATTGCCAGGGTTTCTGGTTCGGAACTAGATTATTTCTGGTACTTTTCTCTGTTTGACTAATCGATGTAAAACTTGATGTATTAGACGGCTATGCAGCGGGAATATGAGCAAAAAAGTTCAATAGTGACAGTTAACTCATTCGACAAAATGTGCAATAATCAACAAGTAGAATGACATGGTATCATCGTGAGACTTATCGGATGATACGCTCAATATGCTTTTTGCACGAAACCTTTACTCAGCCTAGATATGAAGGACGGCTAATGCAACTTTCACAGTGAACCAATTATTTTTCCGTTACCCACTAACAACATTGTTTGAGTTCGATCGCTATTTCAAAAGCACAAGGGGTTAAATATGCAATTTCCGTACCTCTGGCTATTTAAAAACCATATTGACGCATCTTCTTCCTCGGTTCCCTGTTGTTCGAGTTTATTTGTCTCGTCATAAAACTTAGCATTTTGCCTTTCATATACTCGCACGCATGCATATTAGTTACGCAAAAGTGGTGTTATTCAATTTTGCTTTTTTATTACTATATCGGACCCTATGACCTCATGCCCGTACCAGTATGAATGCTAGCAAACCGTGATCGCCAGGTTTGTCAAGTCCTTAGGTGTTACCAGATCATATAATCCGTCAATGAGGACGTTCTTTCTGTTGATAGAGTATAAATAGAAACACACATTTGTGTGAAAAATTGAAGACAGAAGGTAAAAAGCGATTTTAACGGATTCAAATCTTTTAAACTCAAAAATAGAAATAATTAATAAGCACATGAAGTGCAAAGAGCCTCATGGACCCAAGCCATCACAAAACTAAAGAGAGATGAAGCGCGCACAAATCTAGGAGCAGCAAAGCGTTTAGGGCCCTCCAACCCCAATATAGCCCCCAAATAATAGTTCATATTATATGGTAATCCCCAGGCACGGTACGAGAATCTTGTATAGCACTATGTCATATTATGCACAAAAGACCAAACTTCTGCACATTGTGCAGAAAAAAACAAAGGACACAGTTTGTTCTTCTGCATGTTTTCTCCGGCATAAATCAAAGACGTTTTACAGACTTTGATTACATGCATATGGGCTCAATTATGATTTATTTCTGTGTTGCAAGTATTCTTCCTGCTCTAGAGATATAGCCACTGCAAGTCTGTCTTGCTTGATGTTTTAGCCTCCTCAATGCGAGTCGCGTCGAGCTAATAAAAATATTTTCGCCCTGTCGAGATTAAGCTTTCCGTTTAGAAAGGGAAAAACTCAAATATGAATCAGATTTTAAATCCACAAGGTGCATCTTTGTTCACTCTGAATCTTTTCGTCTCCAGAATCAAGTTATTAACATTTTGTATAAATAAAAACGATGATCTCTTTTTTTTCTCTGTTATTTGCGATGTCGTTGAGCGATCAATCTGGCGTATTGTTCAGTTTTCTTTGATTCATCTCGTTTCACTGGGGGCGTGTATTCACATCGGAATTCTCCACGTATTGCCTGCTTCAAAGTATCCCCAAGTGAAGACATTACTAATCCATTCAAAACACCAATTAAAAGCCATTGAAGACATCCCTAATTCATCCCAAACAAGAACTTACTACTTTGGACAACAATTGAGACTAATTCAGCTGTATCTGTCCGAATATTCGAGGTATATTAATCACTGACATCCAAATCATACGAGCTTCCAAAACTACATAAGACATAACACCTAATCATTAAACTGTCTGATAATCCCCGACTGAAATATAAATTCCTAGCATCCCGCACCCTTTCCATTCCTTTCCCTCTTTCTAATTTCGTTGTCTTGTTACTGTTGCACGCTCTTCCCTCTCGCCATTCCTCATTTCCTTGACTTTGATTTCTTCGCAGCCTTTTTTTGCATACAATTTTCTTTCTCTTTCTATGTTGTTTGTGTTCTCTTTCGTTTTGATTTTCTCTCGATACTCACCATTTCATCATTGACACCTCGTCTGCGCAACGACACAATTGTTCAACCAATACTTCAGAGCCATCATCGATGTGAGTGCAAAATGGGACCCCACAGAAAGACAAAAACCAAAACACAGAAAATGAAGATTAACTATTTGCTCAACGATCAAGGCCAGCCAACGGGTATGCCTGGGGAATTCAGCTCTTACACAAGCGACAACAATGGAACAGGGATAATGGATCTGCAATCGGCGCAGAATCACACTCAAAATCCAGGGCTTCTCAAACTTACGGCCCAATCAAATAGAAGTTTTCCGTTTGCTGCCGATAATTCCCATACAAAATCAATATCCCAACCACCACGTCCATCAATATACCTTCCTTCACACTCCCCAAACTCGTTGGTCAGTCGCGATTATATTGTTCCAGCGGATCGCTTGTCTGTGTCTAACCCTGGTGCAGGCTATTATGACTCACCTAGCTCATACAGCTATGGGTTACCTTCCCAAAGTCACTCTGCATACTTTTCAGCTCCACAGGCTTCCAGCGTCAGTGTAATCAATAGGGATATCGCAAATCAGACACCAATTGTCTCAAACTCTTTGCCTATCATTAATTCCGGGCCGAGCTTTGCAGCAAACTCTAATTGTCGGCAGCAATCCTCCAACAGCAGCAGTCACTACTACAACGCCCCAACTCCTGTTTTGAGCAGCAGCTCCTCCTTGGCAGAAAGAAAGCCTCCCCACTTTGCGTCACACACAAATCATGCTGCCGGCAAACAAAAGGAAAATATTTCCTGCTCCATGAATTCAGGACCTGTAGGCAGTAGCAAGCACACATACAATGCCAGTGACCCAAAAAGTGACAGAAAGCGGAGACTCCAGTTGGCCTTGGATGACTTGAACAATAATGTCTTTAAAAACATACATTCCGCTGCCAGTGCTTATGATGTTAATTACAACTCTTTGAAGAACGCATACTACAAAATCAACGGCAAGGACGAGAACAGTCAAAGACTCTCAACATCCGAGCGAGAGAAGAGAATCAAAAAAGCCATCTCTGGATTCAAAGAGGGAAAGTATTCAAATCTAACTGAGGCCTCGAAAAACGAGAGGGTTTGCGCTGAAACTGTCCGAAATAGATATCATGGAAGAACCCAGTCTTTCAGTGATGCTAAAAAGCACTCCCGATAAATTGCTCACGCTCTAATCTATATTATAGAACTGTTATGTTTTCTCTTCGATATCTTCACTCTTCCCTAGCATGGAAAGAGTAGCCAGGGTCTTCTTTTTGACCCAACCCATTGCATTTCTTTTTGACTAGTGATTTAATTTGTTTCCTACTAACTAGTGGTGTGTACCATTTTTAATGTATTATATTGAATCACATAACCAGTGATCCCTTTTGCTTATTTGAGTGCTTTTGTGCAAATCCCAATTTCGTACCTTAATTTTTGTCTGCGATAGCTGAAAGAGCTAACTCTTTTTTAGCTGCGGAGCTCTAATGTCGTATTAAGTCCACAACCTTGAAGCTCAAACAACTATAATAGAAGTCAAATTAGCCTTTGAGTCGCTTCGCGTATTACAACGGGTTTCTCCTTGCGTGCTTCCAGAGAGTTTCGCTTCACTTACGTAAAATCAGATTAATCACAATGAGGCACGCACGCTTAGAAGCGACAGAAAAAAAGCGAAAATGAAAGACAGCAGGGAACTTTGCTCGCTGAGGTTAATTATACAGTGAAATGAGCATTCTGACAAGCTTCTCTGAAAACTCGCTATTGTATGGTTGAAACACTTATAAATCTCAAAAATGACAAGTTACGGCTTTTCTAAAAACGCTGGTGAAACCGACAAAATAAATTTCTCGACCAAAGAGGCCGAGGTCCTTTACAAAAGAGGAAAAAATGCATGCACCGATGCGCCCGCCCTCTTTTTTTTCTATTGTTTTCTGCACTGCGGACATCTCGTCTACGCACGAGCCTCTTGATGACGGGAAAAAAACCGCAAGCAGCGAACAGGTCATCATCTTTTTGACTTGTCCGACAGCCAATTAACAAAGTGTAAAACAGCTCCGGATTCACAATCAGAAACACTTAAATATACGGAGTATCGTCCCTCTGAAATGTATACTCCTTTTTGTTTTGCTTTGTGAGCACAGTCACTTTCCTCCAGTTGATGGCGCGGCACATGGTATCTCCTGTTGATGTATACATTATCTGAGAGTGGCGAGAAAACAGAAAAACAAAACAGCAGGCCGATAGATGTATACTCATTCGTGGATGTATATATTTTAATACCGCCGGTATATTATACAGCAATATCCACAATTATTTCATCCTCTCGGGCACACACATTAAGATAAGACACCCCTGAAATAAAGCACATCCTTGAAACAGCATCCCTGACACAATGACCACGGTTCTCAATCCCAACGGACACCTCCATGGTGGGCCGTTCGATCAGGTGGTGGGCAAGCTTGAACTATACAAGAACATCGACCATGAGGAGAAAAAACTCATGGACGAAAGAATCCAAGAACTCAGAGGCAGAATTAAGGAATACAAAAGACAGTCCTCGATATCAAATACCCAGGCGGGATCTCCACACAACAGAAAGAACTTGGCGGTGTTGGAAAATGAGGCTAAAATTCTCCGCTACAGAGTGAAAACATTGGAACATGACAAGGAAATCCTTCTCAAGGAGTCTGAGAGATTCAGTCGAGAGCTTCATACATTAAAGACGGAGAAGTTCGACAAAATCACAGAAACAACCCATTTGAAGCTCGTTGTCAAGGAGCTTGAAGAGAAGATAAACGGGGAGTTGAAGGTCAAGATGAGAAACTATCGGCAGCTTGTCAAGAGTTTGAAGCAAGAAAACGGCAGATTGATGAAAGAAAACGAAGCTCTCAACCAACAGCTTCTTGACTATGAGAATTTGAAACAATACACAATAACGTTGGAGACAGAAAATACAGACTTGAAAATCCAGAATAGCAATTTGCAGAAGGACTTGACAAGAAAGTGTGCTCAGATTAAACTGTTATTACAGGACACCAGGCCATCAAAGGTCAGTCGAGTCAAACCAAACAATATAGAACCTAGAGGGTCGTCTCCTACAGGCCCAAGACGAAGACGTGTCGAAAGAACACACACACATCTTCAACAACAGCCACCTGCGCCAAGTGGAATCAGTGTTAGAATAATCGGAAAACACCCAACATTGAGCCAGTGCTGCTTCAAGATCAATATCAATGCAGAGGACGATCCCCGCCAGATATTCAGCGATATCTGTGGGGCCTACGGGTCGAAATTTGGGTTGGATGTCAACTCGCTTAGGTTTTCAAACTTCCGAGGTGAGGAGATCGTGGTGAATGAGAATTTTGCGCTCGAGAACGGGAGCATAGTGTATGTTAGTTATTTGTAGGGCATTAGAGGGACTAGGATCAATGGAGGGAATGGAAATAATGAATAGAAGGACTTATATAATTAATAAGGATATTGGTATAATTATGGAGATTGGTGTAATGGATAGACGATGTGATGAATGCGTAGATCTGTGTAGTGTAGAGATATGGTGTATTTGACTGGAGAGAGAGCAATGATTAAGGGAGTGTAAGTCAATTGTTTGATATATAGTTATATCTACATACTGCCATGATGTAAATTACCTACTGCCATATGATCCTAGCGCATTGGCCAGATTCCACGGCAGAAAACTGCTCAATGGAGATTTGTGTGATGGATAGACGATGTGATGGACATGAAAGGGATGAATGCGTAGATCTGTGTAGAGAAATGGAGTAATGGATGTATACGGATGGTGTAATAGACTGCAGGGAGTGCAATGATTAAGGGAATGTAAGTCAACGGACAATTGTTTGATATATAGATATATCTACATACTGCCATGATGTGAATTACCTACTGCCATACGATCCTAGCGCATTGGCCAGATTCCACGGCAGAAAACTGCTTAATTCAGTACTCAATCACTTAATTTCCACCGAAATCAATACTCTTCCCCAATGCATTAAATACCATTTTCAAGTACAACAAGTAGCTTTACACTTACCAAATCTCTACAAATACCATTTTCTAATACAACAACAGCTCTGCATCATTTCCACACCCGACCCCTTCGGGACACATGGTCAATTTGTTGCATACACAGAGATTAGCATTGCCCCTGCTTTACTTAAAGATCAACCGTTTCGTAACCTCGACGCAAACCGAAAATCTCCTTCCGATAATAACGAACATTACAGTACCCAAATCAACCCTCGATTACTCCTTAAGGGGAGATTGCTATGCCAAACATTCTCTCCATTTTTGGTAGTTATAACCAGCAACGCTTGATAAACCCCATACAGTAAATGCTTGAATGAAATACATGTTCTACCTATCCAGCAATAACCGACGCTCCTAACATACCCACATTCTACATCAACCCATACAATAAATAGCTATACATTGACTATATCTGATGATCTTCTCATCTCATTTCTAAAAAATCCCCTATCTATTCCGACGATTTGCCGGTCCGTTTCACGGCTTCAGTCTCATTTTCTTCAGCTGAAGTTGTAGATGGCTTACTCTCAATCTTTTCGGCCTCCTCTTCAACTTCCTCTTCTTTCTTTTCCTCTTCAACAATCTCCTCAATCTTCTTGGCCTCGGAAGCCTTCTTGTTTGTTGGGATGGCATCAGCATCGCTGTCAATACTTGAAGTTATTTTAACCAAAATAAACGCCGACACTCCGAAAAAAAGGGTGGCAAAAACACCAAGAACACCTCCGTAAACCAATCCCTCGATAGGTCTTTCGTTCAACACTCCTACTGGATCAGAAGAGAGATCTACCAAATACTGGTTAAGCTGGGCGAAAAATTGGCCTAACAAAAACTTGTAGTTCTCAAGCTGCTCAGCAAAGGAAACACCTTCATCCTTGATAAGATCTTCTTCAGAGGCAAATTTGGAAGGCTCCTCGTCAGCCTTAGGCGCATCCTTTTCGGCCTCCGCAGCCTCAAGCTCGTGCTTGACAACAAAGGTGGCGTTTCCAATATCCTCGGCCTCAGCCACACTGTGGCCAAGGTAGATGTTGTCGAAAAGAATGTCCTTGTCCATGGTCCAGAGCTCAAAACCAAGCCCTCCGATCGGCTCGAGGTTATGAGCCCCGGAGTCAGGCTTGTAGGCCGGGTTGTCGATTTTGCGGGGTGCCCACACCCCCTTGTAGGCCGGGTTAGGAACGTTTGGCCGCTTCCACTTGCCGCGGTAGGCCGGGTTGTCGATGAGAGGCGCCTCCCACGGACCGCATCCGTGCTCCTCGCAGTCCGGATTGAGAATGAGCGGCGCGATCCACTCGCCGTCCTCCTCGTCGTCCCAGTCCTCCGGTTTTTCCTCCTCCGGATCCGGAATGTACTCCTGGGCCTCCTCGTCCCAGTCGGCTGGTTTTTCGGCGTCCGGGTCCGGAATTTTGCGCGGAGCGTCCTCGTCCCAGTCCTCCGGCTTGACCGGCTGCTCCGGGTCCGGAATGGTCTCCCGGTCGTCCCAGTCTGCCGGCTTCACGTCCTCCGGATCGTCAATCTGCTCCGGAGGATTGAAAGGCGGCTCGAAAAGCGCGCTGTCCAACAAGTTTCCGGCCTTGACGGTGTTTCCGTTGATGCGGATCTCAAACGCGTTGTCCGGCTTGATGATCAAGGTGTAGAGGTTGCTCAAGGTGTCGGTTTTTGCCATCGGAGGCACCCGGAAGTGTTTCTCCTCGTATTCGCCGGAATCCGTCTTTCTCCGGACGATAAAGTGCACTTTGTTGGTGGATCCGCACTTGTCGGGGCCAAACATGATCTGGTAAGGCGTTTCGTTGGCAAACTCCTCGCCCTCGGCACGTGGAACCCCGTCTTCGGACAACAACTTGATGTAGGCGCCTCCACAGCTGAGACCACGCTGCAATTTGACCTCGTATTGCAACACAAGCGTGTTGTTTGTGTTGTCGAACGGCTTGTCAAACACGTACGAGATTGCGTGGTGCGCGGCTGCCGATTTGGCCACCAAACCCTTGTCTCCGGAAAGACCTGGGGCAACTGTGGCCTCTTCGACGTTCCATTTGCCTACATAAGAGAATTCGCCGTCACGTTTGGCGTGGGACACCCTCCAGCGGGACTCCCAGGTCTCGTCGAAGGGCTCGAAGATCGAGTCGGCTGCCAATGGGCCGGTGTAAGGCGTGAAGTCTTTGGCGTACACCGAAAGGGCGCTGAGAACAGACAAAGCTACGGAAAGGGGTAGAAGTTTCATTTTGTGATGTAGAATAGTAACGGAAGACTATACAGGGGCGTAGAACGAATTGAAGTGAAAATAAACAAGCTTGAAGAATACAAGAGTGGCAAAGAGGGAGAGCTGCGGAATATAAGAGTCGGCGAAAACAGTGAAATAAATAATAAGTTAAATGTCGATATTTTTCAGGATAAAAAAATGAACAGCGACGGCTTTTTCGCTGGGCCTGGGGGAGATCGGGGTGTTTCAAAGAGGAAATGTTCGAGAAAAGCGGTAGCCACAAGGGGATTGCGAGGGCTCGAGAGGGGCTTCTTGAAAGGCTCGAGAGTGTTGTCTGTTTGGGAAGGTTTAGAGCAGACTGGGGGACTTCAAGGCGTATAGATCTGGGGTTATGGACAGCTCAGCTCTTTTTTGTGAGAAAACGTTCTGGAAAATTCGATGGAAACCATTTGACTGGAGTCAATATTGAGTGATGTTGGATCTGTAGGGATGGATGCACATGCGGATTGATAACTCGGGCCCTCAATGGGGCTGTATCGGGGTGTGTATTGGGGACTCTTTTAGGGTGTTTCATATTGTACTGATTAGGGGCATTTTTTTTACACCGGTTGTGAATCACAATGTGGTAAATAGTTACTCTGCCATGCAAATTGCATATAGATCTGATGAGAATAATGCGATATACGATATTGTGCTACTCGATATTCCGTATTTGGCGGTATTGTACTAATTTATACCAATAACTGGATGTGTCTATGGTTAATCTACTGATTGGCATAGCTGGCATTGGCCAATGGTTATTCTATTGACTGGCATAGCAAATTGCGTAGAGATCTGATGTCGGATAACGCGATATACGGTATTGTACTAAAGCTATACTAACTGGATGTGCCAATGGTTATTCTATTGACTGCCATAGCTGGCATTGGTTGAGACGCTAATGACATCTAATATACAGATTCAGAGTAGTTATTTCTAAACATATGGCAAATTTGTAAATCGACGCACTTTACGACATCTTACTTGCTTTAAGCACCCTTCACCATGTTTCAACCTGAACAAATCAAATCTACAACAAATTCCCGATTAACTCCATTCATTAACTATACATTATATAAACTTGTCAGACTGCCACTCATACCCACCCCTCAAAGGCTTCTCCTAAGAGCATGCCTAGGAAGGGCCGAAATCATCGCGCCTCTCTACGACCTGTAAAAACAGATCATCAAACGAGAAGGCAAAGAAAAAAAACTTGACTCTTGTTAAAGAGAAAAGTTTTTTAGATGCCAGAGTTCAAAGAACTACTGGCAAGCTAAACGTATTGCTACTTTTTTCCATCTCATTCTAGGGTACAAGGGTAATTACCTCATCAACCAAGTTGGATTCAGTGGCTCTTTTGAAGAGTCAAAGAGAGACGTTACCTATAGAAATGATCCTACTTTGGAATTTGTTAGCAAACTGGACATAATCGTAATGTATTGGAGTGATGAATGGCTATGGTTGAAAACCATATAGGGGGTTACTTACTGAAGTACGTCGACAAAGAGAAAAAGAAGAAAAGAAAAAAGAAAAGATATATTGTAATATTTGGCTGTAGAGAGGGAAATGGCCTCCTTATATAGTATTTCTGAATGGTTATGAATCCCATGATGGCTAAAAAATTTTCACCAAAGTGTGAAGTGAATAGCCATGGGTGTGAACTTAATTTGAGGGACTCTCTTCACCTAACATTGTGCCTTGACAATTCCATTAATTCCAGCCGTAGCTTCACAAATTGATGTATCAACTAAACGCCTCAGAGATGCTTAAACAACAGCCTCGAACCATACCCCCGCTATAACAGGTAAATCAGCATCATTTCCATTCTAATTACTTTGAGTGTCTTTAGTAATGCATGAACACTTTATTACTATCACAAAATACCACCATTTTGAAACCGAATAAAAGATATCCCTAAATCTCCTGTCCTCATTAAGGGCATCTAAAACATCAGATCTATTGATCTAATACAACCACTATTGACAGCTTCAAAATCAGAAACCACCATATACGAATATCTCACTTATTTGTTACTCACACTCGTCATCTACATTATTATGATCCGTTAGTCAAACCACCCCCAGAATAAACACAATGGCTATTAAAGGCGTGACATTTCTTGTTGTTTTTTTGTTTATTGCATTCATTTTACAGTTTATGGCACTTTTGAGTGTTCCTGTTACAAGCTCGATAACTCTTTGCACCTTCGATGGATATAAATTTGGTGTTTTTGGGTTCTGCAATAGCAATGGCACCTGCTCCCCAGTAAGAGTTGGCTATACAAGCAAAACTGTTGAGGAACTTTCGGTTTTCTCATTACCTTCTGATACCAGACGCTCCATCTCCAAGCTATTGGTAGTGCATCCTATCTCTGCTGGTTTTACGTTGATTCTTTTGTTTTTGGCAGTTTTGATCCATTTCAATGGACCTGCTGAAGATCTCAATTTACTTTTCCTTATATTGTTATGGACATTGCCAACATTCCTCTTGAGTTTGCTATCGTTTTTGGTCGACATTCTACTCTTTGCTCCTTATCTTGACTGGAGCGGATGGATTATATTAGGATCTACCGTTTTGATTGCAGTCTGTGGAGCCGTCATTTGTTTGCTAAGAAGATCTACGTCCAGTAAATTAGCGATGGAACAGAAAAGCAATCTCCTCAACAACCAGAACAGCCAATATTTGGAAGGTTTTGACTATGACGACGAATATCTGGAAAGAAGCTCTCAAGACTTCCTTCTAACGAGGCGAAGTATCGAAAGCATAGGGAATATCTATCATCACGATATAGAAGATAGCAGTCAGGTGTATATCCATGATAGCCAGCGACACGCCTTGCTTTCTGGGTAATTTGTGCATTTCTTTTCATTTTACCTTTCACTTTACCGTTCTTGCTATTACTTTCTTGCTATAATTATTGTATCATCATTATTGGGTTCTTTTTTTGTTATCATGGTTTGCTTACTTTGTGCTTCAGTTTCTGTTTCGATCATCAAATATTTTTATTAATGAGATAAATGTCTATGTCTCTTGTGTTCCATATATGGATCGAAGTATTGTGTATGAATACACAGATAGAAGAAGTAAAAGGGGTATAAATCATTAATTGTCGCCAGCTCTATTATGTCGAGAACTGCTCCTCGAAAAGAATAGTAAAGTTGATTGGGATTTGGAGCTTAGGTGCGAACTTGTAATCAGCAGGGAACTGTCTCTTCGCAATGGGCGTCATTTTGTTCTTGGCTGTCAAAAATGGGTTAGCAAGTGCCTCCATAGAAAAGTCGCAAGCCTCTGGCTCATAGATAGTAGCCGGAGTGTTGTAAATGTTGCATTTGGAAGTCGACACTGGCGATGACGATGCGGTAGAAAGCGGAGTGCTTGGCGAATTTACCAAAGAATTGAATAATGAGTTAGACTTTCTATTCTCATCAGAGTAGTCTGAGTATATAGACTCTGGAGATCCAATGGACAAGACCCTGGATTCTCTCAGTTGCCTGTATTCTTGGCTCTCTGTTTCTGGGATCACCAACTTTTGAAGCTCAAACTGAGAAAGCAGTTCAATGAATTTAGGATAATCGTAGCCTTTCTTCAACTCATGCACAGGCAAACAGCTTTCGAGCCTCTTAGAGAAATTTTTGTCAAACTTCTCGGTTGTGCAAATGGCTGCTCTGAATTCTTTCTTGGTGATAAACTTCTCATCAGTAGAGAATTGTTTGAACTTGTCACTGATGTCGGATATTGTTTTGTGTGTGTCAGTGCCGTTTTCAGCAATGCTGTTTTGTATTTGCTCGTTGTGTCTCAAACATTTGGTGAGAGTTTCTTTGAGCAAGTGAGCGGCATGGATAAGCTCTTCATATTCAAGTAGGAAAGAGTTGCTAACTGCTTCCTTTAACTCTCCCGAGGACTCAAAAGGATCGACTGAATTGTAGTAGAGCAGCTCAAATTGAAGCGCTTGGAACTCCTCAAGGTAGTCAACTTTGTACTTGGAACACTGAGAATGCAAATCATGCATGTTGTTCAATAAACTGTTAAGGTTGGCAATTTTCACAGCAATTGTTCCTAGAAGTTTCACTTGATCGTCAATGGACAAGTCATTGAATACACAGTCATTGAACTCCTTTTGTGCTTGAGAAAACTTTCTGTTGACAATAACCAAAGTGTCCAAGTAATTGAGCTTCAAGTTCTCCTTTAAAATGCTTAACTTTGAGTTGATGAACTTCGAGAACAGGAACTCCTCGCGACGCAATTTGCACCATTGTTTCTCAAGTTCCACGCTCGAGTAAGCTTCGATTGGGGTGAAGCTGTAAGAAGTGTTGAAACTTTTGAGCAACGCATTAATATTATTCTGAATTGAGAGTAACTTGTTCTTCATACCAAGTATAAGTCTTCTAACACTTGAGTACTTATTGAGTAGCTCCTTACTTTCAGCAAAAAGCTTTTCAATGTCAAACTCGTTCTCAGAGTCCATGTAGTTAGTCCATTTATCAGTGTAAAATAAGATTTTGGAGATGTACTTTTTGGCAAGAGCGTCGTACTCTTTCTGCAACATAGTGGCATTTGTGAGCACCAAGATAGCGTTTCTAAAAGAATCTTTTTCATCCTTTTCAGCACTGAAGCATTCGTTGTAAGAAGTAGGAGATAATAATCCGCTTTTCTCCTTTTGTTTAGGACCATCATTGTCGCTCAGATCATTTTCAGCGCTGATCTTTTTAGTAGACTTGGTTCTTCTGATACTTCTTTTGGGGATTGGAATATCCAACTCCATGTCGGGTGAACCAGCACGTGAAACATTTGGAGAGCTTTTAGAGGAGTCCAAATCCACCTTATCAAATCTGCTAGTGAGGTTACTAACAGCTTTTGCAATACTCTCTTTTCTAGCAGTAGCATTGGGGTCTTCAATATGACTGGTGATAAACTTATTGACATCATCAAAGCTAGGGTATGGTTGCACCTCCGCAGAGTCTTTGAGCGAAGGTTTTCTGAGAGGTTGAGAAACCAAGGAGTCAATACTAGCAGCAACACCCGAGGTCTGATTGAGTTCATCTATTGAGGCATAGAGTCTGCTGAAACCCTGCGCTTGCAATTTCGGGGAAGAGCCTGCGCTATTGGTGACTTTTGCCGAGCCATCGAATGATGGCTTTCTGCTTGTTTGACAGGAATAGTTAATACCACCGTCGGAGTTGGTGAATGAAAATGTCGATTTTCCGTCGCTGTCTGAACTGGAGTCAGTCACTTCCCTATTGTTCAGGATGAACTGCCTCTCTGGAGTTTTTGGCGAGCTAATTTTTCTGATAGAGCTCGAAGCCTTCTTGAGTGAGTTCGACATCTTCTTCATTGAGACTGAAGGGCGAGATCTCAAAGAGCCAGATGGACTGAGAGGTTTGCTTGAGTCACCGTACTTATCGTACCAGCCGATCAAGTAGGTAATCACAGCCTTTTCGTCTGGGGCTGAAGTAAGAAGATCTTCGTAATCAATTAACTGAGGAATGCCAATTGATGTTGCCAAATTGATCGCCTTTTTTGTGTTGGCTTCTCTTTTGGTCAAGTCCAACTTGTAAAAGTTGATCAAGTCTGGACGAAAATTGCTTAGCAAGGCACACAAAGCAATCCCGTTGTTCCAACATGTGCTGAAGTCGTTAATTTTGACCATTCCGTCAAACTGGCTGACAGATTCCTGACACCATTCGAGCAAAGTTCTCTTCATTTTGATGTAGTCATTACCGGTATTATCAATCATGCCACTTAAGGTGAATTTCAAAATAAGGGCCCAGACGAATCCTAAGATCAATTTCAAGTTTCCTTCATAAATGTCCTCTGCACCTATGTTGTAAAGCTGGACGTTATTGACTTTCAAATACTGAAGCACACTGCTCAAGTTTTCCATGTAGTGTATTTTGAATTTTGGATTGATCACAAAACTGTGTTTGTAGTTCCCCTTGGATATCTGTCTAAGCAAGTAGTTCAAGCAAACACCAGAAGACAAATCCTTTTCGAGGTTTGTCACTCTCAAAGAGTTCACCACAGGGTCGTCAGAATCCTGGAGCTGAATATTTATCCATCTGACAAAAGCTTTATGTTGAATTCTAATCCATTCGAGCTGCTTCACACTCTTCTTTTTCTCTAAGTAGGTCAATTTTCCAATCATCATGGTTTTTGTTGTTGGTATAGTTTCTGGAGAGCGATATCTGCCAAAAGCTACGATTTCACTACAAGAAGTTTACAGGATCGTCTGGGACAAGTAAAGAAAAGATATCAGGGAGAGGGATCTGTATATATATAAGTCCATGACTCCCTAATTTACCTGTTTTCTCGCCCAGGACAGGCTGCGCTAATAACAAGCGCAAACTCTTTATAGGTCGAGTTTCATCCTTCTAGTGTGATGTATTATTGTGGTGCCGATTTTAAAACCAAATCTCTAACATTTTTTTCTGCACTATTGAGTTTTCCGCGCAGGCTTCGGTGCAAGGAAACACATGAACATACATAAAGCGGTGTATCAGATTTTGATTTTCGTCCTCGGCCGTTTCAAAATATCCATATTTTTCCGTTTTTTGGTCAGGTGCACGGACCAAGTCCCCCCTGTTACTCTCTATATGGGACCCATCCTTCCCTTTACGTCGCGGGCCGATCTACAAAATCCTGATACACCTCACAATGCTGTTTTGGGCCTAAAGATATTTCATATTGAGGATTTATGGGATGAGAGTGTTGCACTCTCACTAAGATGCGATCACGAATAAGCACAGAGTTTTTTCTGCTTGAAACTGGGCCTTTTTTTATTAAGAGGGTAGACCTCAACAGGATACCTCACACACAGTGTGAGTGGTTCAGGTCGTTTAGACTGTTTCCTTGTATTTTCTGGTGGCATAAGTTGGTATATTTGAAGGGTTCTGATTTCCTTGCATCTATGTCTGTCTGCTGTTTGGGTAGTATCGCTTACATCTAGTATCGTTACGTTGATAGATGTTTGTGTGTTTTCCATAGGGCCAGCATATGTGGTAGTGATTTGATTTCATATGTGTCATTCAAGTTGATCAAATGTCAAAAGGTTTGCCTCTCTCGTCAACTCTTGGTATATTTTCAGTTGTCGTTGCTTATAGTAACGGGAAGGTGAAGCCATCGCCTGATTTCTACATTAAACCCGTCCACCTGGTATAGTCATCGAAGCTCTAGAATAGTGAAGAAAATTCTTCTAGAAAATTTGAAATGGATATCAGGCAGTATAAGAAGCCGGGTCTGCAGGGGGGCTCCAAAGCTTTCACTCTCATTGATTTCTCTACAGCTGCTTATCAAAAATCATCAACAAGCACAAAGATGTCTACCGACTACGATTTAGAAGAGCCTTTAACCTCAACCACGCGTCCAAGTAAGTTGTTCTCCACTAAAAGCTATATGAAGAAAAGACCGTTTCACTAACCTATATTCTCACATTTTCAGAGACGCAAGCCATCATAACAATCCGTATTATCAAATCTTTTCCTTATAGAAACGTCAAGAACTATGTCATTCACGATATAGACTTAACCACTACTACCGTTGGGCAATTGCTTGACCAACTCAAAAACATGATAAATACTACCGGTGCATTCAGACCATACAGAAATGTGGTCTACGATACAATCAAAATCTACACCAAAGCACACGGTTCAAAGACCATGAACTTGGTCATCAACATGGACGATGACGAGCACACGATTCTTTCCGATAAAGACAGAACCTTGGCGGATTACGGTATCGAAAACGAGACTGAATTGTCGCTCTTTAACCTTCAGGACTACTTGAAATACAAGGAGAATCCCGAGGAATTGTGGTAAATATTGTCCTTTTTTTGTTTGACATCAGACAGGATCTCGTCTCCCCTTGATTGAGACTCAAAAAGAACCCTTTTGGCCTACTCAAAATATCAACTACCCCATATTGGAAAATAATCATTTATTCTTTACTTATACAGGCTAGACCCTGATCTTTTTGGACGTCTGTTCAAATTCTGTCAAGAGATCACGTTTATCAGTAAATCTGACCTTTTTCATGATTCTTTCGTAATCAGTGACAAGTCTAACGTATGCCGATTGCAACTTATCAAGACGCTCAGCTCTTCCAAGGTCGTCCAATACATCCCTATTCTTTTGGTATAATCTTTTTTTAATCTGTAGTCTCAAATCCTTGGCAAGTTTCTTATCTTCTCCAACTTTTGAAAGATGTAAAAGGCCCATCTCAATGCATCTTTCGAACTGTCTTTTCTCAAGCTTGTGCTGGTGCTGTTTGGCTTCAAGAGTCTCTTCCGGTACAGGCACCTCTGGAAACTCTTTCTTGCTAAATAACCCCTTTTTGGACAATCTTTCTAGATCACATCTATCTCTCAAATCGTCAAAAGCTTCACTAGGATCTTCAACCACTATTTCTCTGATACTATCATCCTGAGTCCACAAATCAACCAAGGCCTCGTATAATCTCTTCCCGTGAGATTTTCCCTGATATGGAGGTAGCACAATGTACTGTGAAATCTTTTTTCTTATCTGCTCGACGAATTTATCTGGAATGCGGTCATATTCTTCAGCACCTGGATATTGGAAGTAGGAATAAGCTGTTGAATATCCCACAAACATAGGATGATGCACATTTGGGCCTTTTCTCTTGAAAATAAAGTAAATTTCCCAACGCTCGTCGTTTTCGTCGATATAAGAGCCTGCCTCGATAAACAATAAGACAAATATTTGGATTCTTCGGTGCAACTCTTTTGCCTTTTCGTTGTTATGAATTGTGCTTCTGTAGATCTCGAAAGTTTCTTCGCCAACCTCGTAGCTGGCCACGCGTTCTCCGGGGATTTCAAAGTCTTTTAACTCATTTTCATACTCCTCAGCCCATCTGCTTTCATCGTTGATAATGGTAGAGTTTTGTGGAAGTAATTTGCTGAGCTTTTCTTGAGGATCTTCAATATCACCATCATTTAATTTTTCTTTGTATTTGACACCTAAGAGAGGAAGCATTGTTGTTGTGTTGAAGGCTAAGTTGAGCTCGAGGTTTTTGTACCCAAATATTTGTTCTGAGTCGCCGAATATTGGGTACGTGAAAGCCGGATGGAAACTGAACGCTCCATTATCGTCAACAAGAGAGACCTTTAACGCCTCATTAGAAGAGCAGGTCCACGCCTCGGGATTGTAAGCTGCTGACATTTTTCTTTGGAGCTGAGATACGTTCAATTGATTGTTTTTCCTTATTAGCCTGTACTACCGTACACGTTAGAGACGGACATTGATAATGAATTATTTTTTTTTCAGGAAAATGGTTAAATTGGTCGCGTCGATATTGACAATGTGCCATAATTGCTAAAAACCTATCTAAATCATCTTGGGCATCAAGCGTTGACATTAGCGTTTGAAGCAAACATTGAAGAGTATAAAGCAGTATAAATGTAAAGTGTGTTTTTTGTATTCATACATGACCGCTAGCAGCACACCCCACTAGTTCTTCAACAGTGTGTCTAGCAAATACATCACTACCCTCTTTTATCTCAAAATTCGACCCCGATGTCAACTAGCATCACTTTTTGAACCATCTACACTGTGTAGCTTTGTAATAAAGTTACCGTCTCTCGCATTAAAGCGGTCGTGGGTTCGAGTACAAGTGAAAAAAGTCTATCATATATTATTATGGATGTTCTCACGTTGCTATATCGACAAACACCCGTGGAAATAATTTTTTTTCACTAAGATACTTGCCATGGTATTTCCGGAAGAACCTAATGGCTTCCTTTTGGTCTTCAAAAATAATGAGCCAAATGGTGTGTTTATCGTTTCTTTCAATTAGCCGGACAGCCCTCGAGATATCTGGATACAAATCATAGTCCCAAAGAAAGTTCTCGATTATTCCCGTGCGGTCCAAAACACTTGGGAAATTATGCACTATAGCACATTGGTTTCTGTCTACAACTGGAAGTCTATCCGTTGCTGCCTCTATGACCCTCCAAGCATCATTATCTATGTCTTCAGAGTCAATTTGGAGCTTCTCGTGGCTCTCGGAGTCTCCCTTGCCTGCAGACTTTGCTTTTGCCGTTATGAATTCCTCTTCCTTGTTGGTGAACACTTCTGGAATAACTCTTGAGAGCTTATATTTAGAGAAAGTAATTTCTTCAACGGAGTCATCTTCAGTCTTAAGAGGGAATTTCTCGCTAGATTCTTTGTACATTTCGCCAAAATACTTCATGAACATGAAGTTTGCACGTCTTGACATGTTGGGAAACTCAAGCTTGACAGGAAACCCATCAAGAGACTTGTCAAAAGTCTCTGCAAGATAGGCACATGCTTCCGGAAAGCTGTCAAATAATAAGTAGTACCCTCCAGCAAAAGAAAGGTTTTTAGGTGACCGACTTTTGAGCACCCGTAGGTTGCTTCCTGAGCCCCAGTCACAATCGACTTTGAAGTCCTCTTCAGATTGGGGAAGAAGCGAAAGAAAATCGCTTTTGAGCAAAAAGGAGTTGCTTGTCTTGTAAAACAACACATTTGATGGCTTCTGGGGTGCCAAGTACTCAAGATATTTATATACAAACGATGGTGCCAACTCCAAAGGCATTTTTTTCAACACTTTCACATTAGGCACCTCCAAGCCTTGGTTTTTCTGGGTGATATTCATCGCCTGGCGGGCCATATGAGGATGTGTTTTGCTGAAAAGCCGTACTTTCATGTCATTGTTGAGCGTTTCGCTGTTTTCAAACTGGTTTTCGAGTATCAAACTGTCTAGACGGTTCTCCAAAGTTTTCACCTGCCCGATCGAAGACATCGAAAGGCCCGGATAAAGTAGCTGGAGAGCCTTCTCTACCGCGGCCGTTTTGGGGTTCAACGACTTTCTGACCTGCTGCTGCATCAACCATTTTGTAGCGAACATGATGGGGGCTGTTGATTGGATGTTGGGGTATATATTGTCTTCAGTTATCTATCATCAGTGTACTAGTATTGTATTCGAGCTTAGTTCATCGCCAGTTTTTCCTCTTCTTTTTCCGCTAAGAAAATTTTCGATGAAATTTTGTCTTTAGTTTTGAGGTATTGACCTTTGGTCATGAAGAGAGGGATAGTATGTGGGAGAGAAGCCTATTTGCTGATATGCGCTTCAAATTAGGAGTGGACTTTGTCAACTCTTTCTTGTGTACACTTGACAAAGTTTCACGTCATATCCATCAAATAATGCACCTCCGCTATAGTAGTCAAGACCGGTTTCTGTTAGGAGCGAGGGTCGGAAAAATCACGAAATTTGAGCTTACGTAAAATATATAGTGAAAAGATCGTCGTACTTTGTATAGGATTCGGCTGAAAGCAGCATTAAGACTTCAGGACATACCAGGCACTCACCCTCGTCTATGATAGAGAATTGCTTTCAAAGCGCTTCATTCAATCTTTGCATACATCAACTTCTCGCTACTCTTTCAATCATTTTTTCAATTGACTAGCAACTCCAGCTGCTTTTAGAGAACACCAAACCTCTTCACCTTATCACACATCCGCTTGTCACCTTCTCACAATCATCATGTCGGTCCATTTATTCTCTGCAGGATACGATCAGACGATCAAGTCTTGGGAGGCTCTTTCAGGGGACTGTAAAGGCACCATCAACGTGGAATACCAAGTGAACAGACTCCAAATAACAAGCAACAAAAAGCTTCTTGCTGCAGGCGGCCCTCCTATCAAGCTCTACGATCTAGAGAGAAAAGCCAGCCCTTTGATGAGCTACGATGAGGACTCTGCAGTGTCTGCAATAGTTTTTGGTACAGATGACAACTGGTTTGTAACAAGCACTGAAGATGGAAGTATAAAAGTCTGGGATACCCGTGCCTCAAACTGTCAGCGCTATTATGACAATAAGTGTCCTGTTAATGATGTGGTTATCCATCCAAACCAGGGTGAAATAATGTCATGCGATCGAAATGGAGATGTGAAAGTATGGGATTTAGGAATGAACAGTGCAACACATGTTTTGACTCCAAACCCCAGAGGCAAAAAGGTGGCTCTTTCCTCTCTATCTGTGGCGTCGAATGCTTCCATGTTGTTAGCTTCCAATCAGTATGGTACTGTCTACAAGTGGTCGATGCAGAATCAACAGGATATGTTTAGTATGGCTAGCATGACAAAAATCGAGGCTCATCACGATTATATAACAAGAATTCTCCTTTCTCTGGACGCAAAACATTTGGCTACTTGTTCCGCTGATGGTCTGGCCAAGGTGTGGAACACTAATGGACTTGTTTTGGAAAACACTCTCAGAGCTCATAGAGATTCTCCATCTAATAAACCGTACCAGGAAAAAGTGTTCATGAAACAGCATGGAGAATGGGTATGGGATTGCGCTTTCAGTGCAGATTCTGCATATTTAGTCACTGCGAGCTCTGATAATTGGGTGAGGTTGTGGGAGTTGTCGGATAGTAGAATTATCAGGGAGTACGGAGGGGTCACGGGTCATACCAAGGCGGTAACCTGTTGTGCGTTGAATGATATATAGAGTTATATTTTCGAATTGTATTGTGCAACAACATAAACGTATGATAATCACATGTAGAAAGACTGTGAAATTCGTGTTGTGAGAATGTTAATGATGATTGTAATTGTAGTATTTAGTCGGTACTGCTTCTCCATCGGATGCTGAAGTATCACTATCACGTATAGTCAGCTATACGTGATAATGAACCTTTGGATATTTGATGTTCTCAAGGCAAATTGATTGTGGAGTTCTCAATGATTACAAAAAGTATCATTTTACTTGAGGAGCATACAAAGCACCGATATTTACCATTTGAGGTTTCTATGCCGTGCAGCTTTTCCTTCTTTGCTACACACATATTGCCATCAACAAACGTTTAGAGTGCTAGAATGAAATGAAGGTTATCTGTTTATTCATCCATCCATGAAAGCAATGCGGTAAATCAGTCCGAAATACATGTTATCCAGGTCAATTAACTGTATAGAATCCCGGCGTTTTGCAATGATCTCATCTACGTCACCAGAGGCGAAGGCGATAGTTGTCATTCGCTATTGATTGGGATTTGTGCTTATAGCCAAATATTCTGTTGAAGGTGGAAGTTCTATGGAGGAGTATACCGGAATATGTGTGCCTTATCAATGTAGTCAGGCCTTGAGTGTTTGAAGCTTATATTACAAAAAGTACTGCTCTCGTAGCACGTAGATACAATAGAAATAAAATTTTGATATATTTTGGTGTTGGAGTAAAAGATAGGGTATCAATTTATTGCTGCTATATCAAATAGACAGATCAAGATTGAACGAATGAAAATAAAAAAGAATTGAATAGAAAGGTGAAACTATTTGACCTTCAATAAATTGGGTCAGTCAGATTGATTATTTAGTTGTAGTCACCGTGGTCACCATGGTAACCATGATCCCCGTGGTCACCGTGGTCACCGTGGTCACCGTAGTCTGGTTGTGGTTGAGGATCTGGTTGAGGATCTGGTTGTGGTTGAGGTTGAGGATCTGGTTGTGGTTGAGGTTGAGGTTGAGGTTGAGGTTGTGGTTGTGGGAAATCTCTTTTAATATGACCTGGACCGCCTGGACCGCCTGGACCACCTGGACCGCCTGGACCGCCTGGACCTGGGGCTGGATGTGGGGCCGGACCTGGGGCTGGACCTGGGGCTGGTGGTTGTGGTGGATGGTGTGGATGTAACAAATCATCCAATAAGCCTCTTTTGACATGTGGACGGCCTGGACCTCCTGGACCTCCTGGACCTCCTGGGCCTCCTGGGCCTCCTGGACCTCCTGGACCAGGACGTGGGGCTGGTGGAGGTGGTGGATGGTGTGGATGTAATAGGTCGTCCAACAAATCCCTTCTCTCAACGTCAACTGGAATAGCGGATGTAGCACCGATGGCTAACAAAACAGTAATCAAAGCAGAGGTAGAAAATTTCATTTTGTATTTTGGACTTGAATATATACTGTCTTTGATGATTCTTATTTCCAAATCTTTAGAGAATAGAGAAATCTCAAAACTACTTTAAAAAAGGCAGATTTCTTGTTTATTTTATACTGTTTTTGCCTAATCAGCTTTCAGAACTTGTCCTGCGGAGGTGATATACATTCTAAAATTATACAGTGATGTTGAAAATTTTAAGCTTTGGCTAAAATAAAATTGTATGCACCTTCTAAGTCTACTATCCGCAGAGATGAGAAAGCCGGCTTAAGGCATTCAACAAAGATCTATTTCAGCAGGGGTTCAAATAATGTGGCTTAAACTGCACACTTCCACTAAAGGGATTGTTACAGGCCTAGGTGGGTGTCTTCATGCTCCTCATAAGAAGCAATGAACGGTGTCATTTTCATACGTCTTCCCCCGCTCTCTTCCCGGATTATTTGTTTCTGGCAGAACCAAAAACGGCATTGATTGATTGCCGAAAGGTATCGGCTCGGTATTTCAACCCGGCTATCAAAAGCTAGTCATTTTTCAGTTTCAGTTGCCGGTACTATTGTGGCATTTCTCTTGTTCACTAGTTGGGGGTCTGCGATTTCTGGATTTATTATTTTTCAAGGGGCATCAATGTGCGTTTGAAAGGCTCTAAGCCCGTAAATAAGTTTTATTTTTAACATGGCAAATGTGCTCTCCTGATAACTTACCATAGTCGTTGAAAAGGGGAATACCGAAGCATGCATGTATTATGAAAATATTGAGTTTTTGTTAGAGAATTTCAACGCACTGGCCTCTGTTTTCTTGCAGATTGTTATTGGCCTACGGAGTATAACAATCTCTCTGCGCATTGTTTTTCAAAATACACTAAGAGTTGAAATGCCGATATATCGAGACCACGAAAGGCCTTCTGCTATGCATCGGTCTATGGTTCCTTTGTTAGTCTCAGAAATAAGAAGCAGATTGCACTCTTCATGTATAAAAGCGTGCATCTTCTGTATAAAATGTAAAATTTACAATTTCGTACTTACGTATGCCCCATGGAAGAACAGATAGCTCTCTTTATCAAAACCCTCTTTTATTTCTATTGATAAGGAAAAGGCTCCAACTAATATAAAAACAATAAGCAATCACTGTATTCACTTGAGTTTATATGTGTCATGACAGTTTATTTTGCCGCTTTACAATTTATGAAGGAGTAAGATTATCATCAGCCTTTTTTATTATATCATAAACACGCGTGACAAACTCTATACAGTAGCTTAGAATGCTGCAATGAAATACTTGTTATCTATCTATCAGCCTTAATGATTGATGCACTGCGTATCCCACAAGATCTTAACTACTGTACAGAGTCATAATTACTACAATACTAAGCAAGTCACCACCATCAAGAGCGCAGGTTAATTTATCATGCATTATTTTCCTATTTACTTGGCTGGCTGACGGATCCTTCATTTTGACATCCTCAAACTTATGAAAGAAATTTAATACAACTGTAGAAACGCCTGGGTAGCTTTATGGGTAGCTGCGGGTTCGTATACCAACCTACACACAACGTTTTAGTGCAACTATCTTTAATATTGTCATATGTTCGTTTATTCATTAATCAAAATGCAAATACACAAAAAAAAAAAAAATGCTATAACTAAATATACAAGCACCATCAATGCGAGATGTATTGGAACACATAACTCACCTCATCGAAATTAAACTCATTTCTAAGCAAGTCGTCATGGATGTTCACCAAATTATCGTGATCCACATGGTTCCAAGAGGTCTGATCACCGTATAGCATACAAGGGGCTTTCACTTTTTGAACACCGCCTTTACATCTTTTACAATTGAAGGTATCGTGGGTTTCACAAGCAACCTCGCTGTTGAATTGGAACAACTGCTTCAAATCATCCCCAGAGAAGATTCTCTCAACATCCTCTTTCTCATCCACCACACAGGATGACAACGAGAGCTTCATAGACTGTCTTTGGAGAATTTTCTCTTCAATAGTACCTGTACTAATGAATCTATAGATAAAACAGTCTTTTTTTTGTCCATCTCTCCAAACACGTGCTAATGCCTGCTGATCAGAAGCAGGATTCCAATCGGGATCAAGCAACACCAATCTGTTGGCCCCGATCAAGTTGATACCGCAACCACCTGCCTTGGAACTCAAAAGAAATACAAACTCCTTACCCTCTGGATCGTTGAAAGTGTCAACCAATTTTTGTCTCTTTTTTATACTAAGAGTTCCGTCTAATCTAAGGGCACCATATCTATGAGACCGACACAAACGCTCTATAAGATCCAAGGTTTGGGTATAGTTTGAGATCAACACAATTTTGTCGTTAGTTTCTTTGTGCATTTTGGCCAAAAACCGCTCTAACATCGCGAACTTTCCTGAAAACCACGTCTGGATCTCCCGGTTTCTTCCACCGCTATATCCGCCATGCAAGGGGTCTATATAATCTTCAGGAATGTACTGCTCACATCCCTCAATATCCTCAGGAAGATTCAACAAGTTAGGGTGGTTGCACAACTTTTTCAATAGACCAATAGCCTTCAAAGGCTGAGAACCAACACCCCTGATAAGACTTTTGATTTCCGGCGAGGTGACGAAGTGTTTGTATATATCTTTTTGCATAGGAGATAGATTGCAGAACACGACATGCTCGTGTTTCATAGGTAAATACTTCGAAAGAATATCGTTTGTACGTCTGATTATAAACCGGGAAACCAACTCTGTAAGCTCCGATAGTTTTTTATCACTTTGCTCTATTTCCTTGTCGGTAGCAACGGCATCCCTTCCTTTCAAAATAGGGAGCTCAAAGTTCTTCCGAAACTCGTTTCTGGAGCCCAATAATCCAGGATTAGCAAAGGATAGTAAGGCAAAATATTCAGATAAATCGTTCTGAATCGGAGTACCGGACAAAATCACCCGTCTCTCGCAATTCAACGAGTTTAGGGCCGTGAATGTCAAAGAGTCTCCATTTTTAAGACGATGGCCTTCATCTGCCAAAAGGAGACCAATTTCGGTGTTCTGCAACCTGTCAACGTTTCTACGTAGGGTCTCATAGGAAATGATCAAAACAGGACGAACTATATTACGCCCCTGGGCTAAGGACCATTGCGAAATAGCCTCGCCAATGGTAGTTCCTTTTGTGGATTTTCCGTCTATAGGGAGCGGAGTTATTGTTCCCTCTCCCAACCATTTGACAATCTCGTTAGCCCAGTTAGAAACAAGAGATGACGGACAAACAACAATGCATTTGTCTATAGTTTTTCTGCCACGTGGACCCTGCTTCAAAAGGGTCCACATAAGTGCAATACACTGTAAAGTCTTCCCCAAACCCATCTCATCAGCCATAATGCATCCTTTTGCGCGATAGTCCACAAGACCTGCAGTACATCTATACAAAAACTTCACCCCTTCTATCTGGTGGGGTCTAAGGATCTTACCAAGCTTAGGATCAACAATAACAGGAACATCGGGGGCGTTTTTGATTCTGTCCTCCGGATTGGTGTCTATTCCGAGAATCTCTGCTAAACTTTTGTGTTGTTTTTTGGGTGTTTTCTTTCCCTCAGGCGGAGGAGAATCATTCTCTTTATTTTCTTCGTTTTCTGGCTCCTGGCTGGGCTCCTTCGGGGGCTGAGGAAAGGATTCTATCGTGGGGTCGTAGAGAACAATAGCCAACTCGTCTGTGGGATCATAAAGAGGTCTGGGAAGCAAAATAGGTTTACGCCGTGTTCCTAACGTAGGAGGAGGTCGACCAACAAACTGAGGATCATTTAGCTTTGATTTGTCCTTGAATGGCACTATGAACTTCTTTCGAATAACCACGTCGCTATTGTCGTTTGCGAAACGTCGAGGCAAAATAGCTCCTTTTTTTTTGACCACTATATCCTCTTCGTCGTTGCGCACCAGGAAAATCTCACCGTTTATTTCCACCGCACCATCCATATTGGCGTAATTGACTGTGTTTCTCACCCGTGTTGCTCTTAGTGGTCTTGTGGAGTCGCCTCTGCCTTTGACAGGCACTTTGAATGGCCTCGTAAGCACCGAAAAGGCGTTTGCGGTGTTCAATGATTTGGGCCTCTTCAAAGGATTAAGACCGGCACCTGTGACATTGAGTTCTATATTGTGTTTTTTCTTTTTGTATGTGGAGTTTTTGTTGAACATTTGAGCAAGAAAGCAAACAGGGGGAGATCTTGATTTCTTTGGGGGTGAAAGATGGTGTTTCTGGGTATTCGATGCTGATTTCTGGGGTGTGATTGGCTACCATAAAGATATAACTCATCTATCTACATTATGAAAAGAAAACATCAGAGAAAATTTATCGAAAAACACGAAAAACCGTTTGGGGGTGTTTGGGAACATTTGGGAGATAATAGTGTACAGAACGTGATCTGCGTAAGTGTTTTGTAACTTTTGGAAAAAATTACCTTCCAGTATGGAATTTTTGGAGGTGTTAATTTTTCGCGTAGCGATGCATGTATGTATGGTAAAGCGTGACATGATTGGGATACCCAATTACCCACGTCAATTCAGATACATTAACTCAGATATATCTGGATTTACAAACGAGAAGGGTTTTTGAAGTAACGGGGGCTGTGAGATACAGACAGAGACTTAGTCATAGAGACTTGTAGGAGAATGGCTGTGATAATGGTAGGGAGGAGTTCAGCAGATTGAGTGTTAGCTGTGTGAGATGGCATGCATAGAATGGGAAACTGTACGTCTGAAACTTTGAAATGGTTGTGGTTCAATGTCTTCAATCTTCATATATATCAAGTAAATAAGCTGCTTGGCTTTCACATCTATAGAGGTGTATGGTATTTAAAATCATGTGGCGAAGATTCTTACAATACCATTTTGAGCTCCTATGTAACCATACACTCTTATTACATAAAACCCCCCCACCTGTAGTTACAGGCAAGGCTAGTCTTGAACATTTCCTCCATCCTTGCCCGATTTGAACAGAGACTTTGAAATTGCACAAAACGTCCTAGTCCCGTAAATAGTGTTGACAGCAACTCCTGCGACCCTCGATTCACTTTTGCTTTTCACCGCAAGAGGAACGTCGTGACTGATGAGTATATTTTGTCAATTCATTTAGGACAATTCACATAACTACCCCACCCAACTCCCCAAAGTTCAAAACCTTTTTCTGACCACTCTCCTGTTACGATTGCAGACAGCCTCGCAATCACCACCGTTTTTGGAAACAGATTCTGGAACCTTTGTTTCGCTGACACTATACCATTATGATACGATAAAGATCGACAATGACGCAATACGTCCCTGTATTACTAAACGCACTACACTGCTGCTCAGACACAAAGACAGTACTGCATGGACAGAGATAACGGGGAATGAAAAGACCCGGAAGGTGAGACCTTTTTCGAAGGTTGAGGGAATAGGGAGATGGGAGGAAAGACCCTTTTGAATACGGGGCTTTCAGATATGGCAATCAGAAAGCAATAAGATGTTCTGGCCATAATGGCCTTCTGCGACCACTATCAAATTGTGAGACTGAGAGACGAGAAAAGAAGCAGGACCCGAGAAAACAGGCGGAACTCCAGCAATACTCGAGAAAAGGGCGCTCTTCCGAGAAAATCGCTGCTAATTTATGCTCTAATCCCAGACATGTTAAAAAAGCATGCAGGTCTTAATTAGACCCGCCTTTGTCTTGCCAATCAACCACAAACAGCAGCCGATACGAAGAAGTGACTAACAGAGGTGTCGATGGTTCGTGACGCTGTGTTGCGTGCAAATTCCAGTGGTCAGTATATGATTTTTGACTACAAGGTTATGTTGCAAAAGGGTAAATTATAATCTCCCGTACATACATGCTTAATAATATGGCAACTGAGGAGATACAGGCAAAAGCACCGGGGTCATACAGACCAAAACGCACCAAAAAAGAAACAAGACAGGCCAGAGATTCCACAGCTTCACCGTAGCAGCATATCACGGTCCATTGGTCCCAAGATTCTCGTCCAACCCTCCTCTTGGCCAGGCGAAACCCATGAAGATAAGATTAAGGTTCACTAAAGTCTCCCAGGAATAAATCGACCATGCAAGAAAAATTGTCCGCCAAAGGAAAAAACCATAGCTGGAAAAAAAGAATATTTAAATACTCAGCGAGGATTTTGTCCAGATAGCCATTGGACCCAAGAGTAATGTCCACACCATCGTGAGAAATATCGTCTTTGATACCATCTACAGCGCCATCTACCCTCTCACCATGCTCCCGTCCGCCAATTGCCCCTTGTGGGACGTTGAACACTCGGACATCAGCGTGTGTGCCAGACACAGATACTTCGATGTAGGAATACCAGTGTTGATCATGGCCTTTTCGGCTGTATACTGCGGCTACTTCTTCGGGACGGTCCTCCAAAGCAAGGGGGGCTTCCTGGGCCGCGTGCGGAACGCGCAGAGCGCCGAAAACCAGGCTCTTCTCGAGGATTTCGACGACGCCGTGGGCGACTATGGGGCGACGGCCAACGGGCCGCCTGGGGCGCCTTCCAGGGGCGAGTTGATCAAAAAGGACCACTTTGACATCCACTCGCTCCAGTTTGTCAACGACGACGGCTCGCCGCACGGAAAAACCGTGCTTGTGGCCCGCGACACCCGCGAAAAGGCCCGGGTTGTTGTGGAGGCGGTTTTGTTGCTTGTGCAGGTGGGCATCCACGCGGCGTTGCTCCTAGTGCCGGATTTCCGGGAGGAGTGGGCGGTGCGGTCGATTCTCGCGCGGCTTGCGCTCTGGGGCTATCTCCTTGCCATCTGCGCCGCCCGTTTGCGCAACATCAACGACGACTGGAAGCCGTACCTCCGGTATATGCCAAATCTCTGGGTCAACTCCGCGGTGGCGTACACCCTCCTTTTTGTCCCAAACGTGCTACTCACACGCACGATCGTGGTGCACGCTTTTGCTAAGGAAACCACGCGCGGGTACTACTACGCGCAGGGCGCGATTGTTGCGGCGCTCTTCTTGACGATCTGGACCGCGAAGATCGGCAACGCGCCGGTGCGGCTCTACAAAACGCGGTCCGCGGCTCCGTCGCCGGAGCGCAACATCTCGCTTTTCAGCTTTGTGCTCTACGACTGGATAGACCCGTTGCTTCTGCAGGCGTACCGCGCGGGAATTGCCATGAAGGACATCTGGGGCCTCCGGGACGACGACTATGCGTATGTAGTGATCACCCAGTTTGTAGATTTCAAGTCGCGGCAGCGTTTTGCCTGGAAATTGTTCACGTACTTCAAAAGCTTGTTTGCGGTCCAGGCGGTGTTGACGCTTGTGGAGTCTGTGCTTGTGTTTGTGCCGTCCTTTTTCCTCAAGCGGCTTCTCGAGTACGTGCAGGCCCCTGCGCTCACGCCTGCGAATTTGGCGTGGTTCTATCTCTTTCTCATGTTTTTCTTGCGTCTTGTGTGCACCCTCAGTTTTGGGGTTGCCTTGTACACCGGGCGGCGCATATGCATCCGCATGAAGGCGATCATCATCGGGGAGATCTACAGCAAGGCGTTGCGGCGGAAGGTTGCGGTGAGCTCGCCAAAGGCCGGCGAGGACCAGATCCGCGACCTTGGGGGCATCATCAACCTTATGTCTGTGGACGCGTTCAAGGTGTCCGAGATCTGCGGGTATTTGCACTATTTTGTAGGCGGCTTGTTCTCCGCGGTGATAGCGATCGTTTTCCTCTACCAGTTGCTCGGCTGGAGCGCCCTTGTGGGGGCGGTGGCGTTGTTTGCGTTGTTGCCGGTGAACTACAAGATCTCGCTCAAGGTGGGGGCCCTCCAGAAGCAGATTTTGGGCATCACGGACAAGCGGATCCAGAAGTTGAACGAGTCGTTGCAGCTGATCCGCATCATCAAGTTTTTCTCGTGGGAGCAGCGCTTTGTCGAGGCCATCATGCAGGTGCGGGCCGCAGAGCTTTCCGCGTTGACGGTGCGGTGTCTCGTCTCCGTAGGCGGCTCGTTTGTGTCGTTTATCACCCCCACCTTGGTCACGATTTTGTCCTTTGGGTGCTACGTGTTTATTGAGGGCCAGGTGTTAACCACGCCAATAGCCTTCACGTCCTTGTCCTTGTTCAATCTCCTCCGCATGCCGCTCGACGACCTCGCCTACATGCTCTCGTTTGTGATCCAGTCGAAGGTCTCGCTCGACAGAGTCAACGACTTCCTCGACGAGCCGGAAACCACCAAGTACGAGCAGCTTTCGGAGCCGCGCGACGCAGCATCGCCGCTTGTGGGCTTCCAGGACGGCGCCAGCTTTGCCTGGGACGCCACCAAGGCGTCGGACTTCAGGTTGCGCGACTTGGACATCCGGTTTGCCGAGGGGCACTTGAACGTGGTTGCAGGGCCCACCGGGGCGGGCAAAACCTCGCTTTTGCTTGCGCTTTTGGGGGAAATGGAGAAGCTCCGCGGGCGGGTGTTTTTGCCGGGGGTTCTCCCGCGCAGCAGGCTTGTAGCCGACTCCACGGGGCTCACCGAGTCTGTGGCCTACTGTGCGCAGGCCGCGTGGTTGTTGAACGATTCGATCAAAAACAACATCGTTTTTGCGGCGCCTTTCAGCGCTGTGCGGTACCGGCAGGTCGTAGAGGCGTGCGGATTGCTGCGGGACTTTGAAATCCTCGAGTTTGGCGACCAGACGGAGGTCGGCGAGAAGGGAATCACGCTTTCGGGGGGCCAGAAGCAGCGTGTGTCGCTCGCAAGGGCCTTGTACTCGTCCGCAAAGTACGTTCTCCTCGACGACTGCCTCAGTGCGGTGGATTCGCACACTGCGCTGTGGATCTACGAGCACTGCATCACCGGGCCGCTTATGCGGGGCAGAACATGCATTTTGGTGTCCCACAACGTCGCATTGACGGTGCGCAGCGCCAAGTTGTTGGTGTTGATGGAAAACGGCCGTGTGGCCGCCCAGGGGTCCCCGGAGGAGCTTCTTGCGCAGGGCTTTCTCGGCGACGACGCGCTTGTCAAGGCGTCCATCGAAAACAGCGCCAGGGAGGCCCGGGAGTCCGAGGAGGTCGGGGTTTCCCTTGAGGTTGTTCCCTCGCGTAAAGCGTCCATTGTAGGGTCGCCCCCGGCCGGCTGCTCCAGTTTGATGGTGGATTTGGACGACCAGGACAAGGAGCTCCAGTTGGACCGCATTGTCAGCCGCGTGAGCCACGCAGAGACTAACGCACACAACTTGGTGAAGGAGGAGGCCAAGGCAGAGGGCGTTGTGGGCCGCGAGGTGTATCTTTTCTACGCGAAAAGGTACGGGGGGTGGGTTTCGTGGATGTTTTTGTTTGTATTGTTTGTGGGGTCGCAGATGGTGGCGATAGGGCAGTCGTGGTGGCTCCGGCGGTGGGCGCATGAGAGTGAAAGATGCCTAGGCGAAGCCGTGGCATGCCTAGGCGAAGCCGTGGGCATCCCAGGCGAAGCCGTGGGCATCTTTCATAGTTCTGGCCAGGGCATCTTCCATAATTTTGGCCAGGGCATCTTCCATAATTCCGTCCTGGGCATGTTTAGTTCCAGCCTGGGCCCAGGCCCCTCCATCTTCCATATTTCCAGCCCAGATTTCCTCTGGCAGTCCCCCATGGCCCGCCTTGTGTCCCCCCACGCGGCTCGCTCCACCTGGTTCTACATGGGCGTCTACACCGCCATCGGGCTTGTCTTTGCCGTTGTGTGCTGTGTGCGCGACTTTATGGTTTTCCTTTCGGGCATCAAGGCCTCCAACAGCATCTTTGTCGAGTTATTGCACACTATTTTCCACGCACGCTTGCGGTTCTTCGATGCCACGCCCATTGGGCGCATTATGAACCGTTTTTCGCGCGACATGGAGCAGATTGACCAGCAGTTGGCCCCTATGGCCCAGGGCTCGTTTTTGTCGTTGATTATCACCGCGTCGACGCTTGTGTTGATCGTCCTGATCACCCCGGCGTTTTTCCTCTTTGCGGTGTTGATTGTCGCAATGTTCTACGTCATTGCGGTGTTCTACTTGACGCTCTCGCGCGAGCTCAAGCGGTACGAGTCCATCAGCAGATCGCCGATCCACCAGCACTTCTCGGAGACCCTCATCGGGGTAACAACAATCCGGGCGTACGGGGACGAGCACCGGTTTATGCAGCAGAACTTGGCAAAGATCGACGACAACAACCGGCCGTTTTTCTATCTCTGGGTGGCCAACCGGTGGTTGCACCTCCGTGTGGACACCGCAGGGTCGTTTGTGACGTTTTTCGCCGGGGCGTTTGTGATTTTGAGCGCCAAGTACATCGACGCCGGGTTGGCGGGCCTCTCGCTCTCGTACGCAATCTCGTTCACGGAATCCGCGTTGTGGATAGTCCGGCTCTACGCGGAGGTCGAAATGACGATGAATTCCGTCGAGCGGTTGCAGGAGTACCTTGCGGTGGCCCAGGAGCCGCCGGAGCATGTTCCGGAGACCCAGCCGCCGCCGGAGTGGCCGCAGCACGGCCGCATCGAGTTCCACGACGTGTCCTTGCGCTATGCGCCGGATCTCCCGCAGGTGATCAAGCATGTGACCTTCGAGGTGGCCCCCAGCAGCAAGGTGGGCATTGTGGGCCGCACCGGCGCCGGAAAATCGACAATTATCACCGCGTTGTTCCGCTTTTTGGACCCGGAGACGGGCTACATCAAGATCGACGGCGTGGACATCACCGCCATTGGGCTCGCCACGCTCCGCCAGGCCATCACCATCATTCCGCAGGACCCCACGCTCTTCACAGGGACCATCCGCAGCAACCTCGACCCGTTTGCGGACAAATCCGACCCGGAGATCTTCGAGGCCTTGCGGCGCGTCAACTTGGTCTCTGTGGACGAGTTCAACGCCATTAGGGTGGTTTCCGAGGCCCCTGCGGCCGCAGGGGCCCCTGGGGGGCCCCCAGAGGAAAACGCAAACAAGTTCTTGGACTTGGACAGCCCTGTCGAGGAGGGAGGCAAAAATCTTTCCCAGGGGCAGCGCCAGTTGATGTGTTTGGCCAGATCGTTGCTCAGGGCCCCTAAGGTGATGTTGCTTGACGAGGCAACCGCGTCGATCGACTACAATTCGGACGCAAAGATCCAGCAGACCATCCGCAGCGAGTTTGACAACAGCACGATTTTGACGATTGCGCACCGGTTGCGGTCGATCATTGACTACGACAAGATATTGGTGATGGATGCGGGGGAGGTTGTGGAGTATGACGAGCCGTTCACGTTGATCAGCAACAAGGAGACTGTTTTTTATGGGATGTGCGAGAATTCTGGGGAGTTGGAGGCGTTGTACACGTTGGCGAAAAGCTCGTATGAATTGAAACATCAATAGATAGGGAAGGCTGATTCAGGTGGCTTCTGTTTTGACAGGCACTTTTACTATATATTCCAATGCAGTAGATACTTGTATTCAGATGAAGAGCATCAATATATAGACAGGAAAGGCTAGCTTAGGTAGATGTGTATAGACAGGCATTTATTAATATATTCCAATAAAGTAGAACTTGTATTCAGATGGGGCATTAACTGGGGAGATGGGCATTTATTTCAAGATATATTCCAATTGCACATATGGTGAATACACGCACTACCATAATACATGCACCTTGTCTTATCAAGACTACACTTCCTCATCAACATGCATCTATTTGTTTTGAATATGTTGATCAGCAGCAAGGAGTCTGTTTTTTATGGGATGTGCGAGAATTCTGGGGAGTTGGAGGCGTTGTACGCATTGGCAAAAAGCTCGTATGAAGGGAAGCACAATAGGGAAGGCTAGCTTAGGTAGATGTGTATTGACGAGCATTAATAATATATTCCAATAGAGTAGATACATGTATTCAGATGGGGAGCATCAATAGATAGACAGGAATGGCTAATCCAGGTAGATTCTGTTTTGACAGGCACTTTTAATATATTCCAATTGCACATATAATGGTGAATACACGCACTACCATAATACATGCACCTTGTCTTATCAAGACTACACTTCCTCATCAACATGCATCTATTTGTTTTGAATATGTTGATCAGCAGCAAGGAGTCTGTTTTTTATGGGATGTGCGAGAATTCTGGGGAGTTGGAGGCGTTGTACGCATTGGCGAAAAGCTCGTATGAAGGGAAGCACAATAGGGAAGGCTAGCTTAGGTAGATGTGTATAGACAGGCATTTATTAATATATTCCAATAAAGTAGAACTTGTATTCAGATGGGGCATTAACTGGGGAGATGGGCATTTATTTCAATAGATATTCCAATTGCACTCATAATAGTAATACACGCACTACCATAATACATGCACCTTGTCTTATCAAGACTACACTTCCTCATCAACATGCATCTATTTGTTTTGAATATGTTGATCAGCAACAAGGAGACGGTTTTTTATGGGATGTGCGAGAATTCTGGGGAGTTGGAGGCGTTGTACACGTTGGCAAAAAGCTCGTATGAAGGGAAGCACAATAGGGAAGGCTAGCTTAGGTAGATGTGTATTGACGGGCATTTATTAATATATTCCAATAGAGTAGATACATGTATTCAGATGGGGAGCATCAATAGATAGACAGGAATGGCTAATTCAGGTAAATTCTGTTTTGACAGGCATTTATTAATATATTTTCCAATTGCACATATAATAGTAATACACGCACTACCATGATATATGCACCTCATCTTATCAAGACTTCGCTTCGTTCGTCAACATGCATCTATTTTTTTTTTTTGAATACGTTGATCAGCACCAAGGAGACGGTTTTATACGGGATGTGCGAGAATTCTGGGGAGTTGGAGGCGTTGTACACGTTGGCCAAAAGCTCGTATGAAGGGAAGCACAATAGGGAAGGCTAGCTTAGGTAGATGTGTATTGACGGGCATTTATTGATATATTCCAATAGAGTAGATACTTGTATTCAGATGGGAAGCATCAATATATAGACAGGCATTTATTAATATATTTTCCAATTGCACATATAATAGTAATACACGCACTACCATGATATATGCACCTCATCTTATCAAGACTACGCTTCCTCATCAACATGCATCTAATTGTTTTGAATACGTTGATCAGCACCAAGGAGACGGTTTTCTACGGGATGTGCGAGAATTCTGGGGAGTTGGAGGCGTTGTACACGTTGGCAAAAAGCTCGTATGAAGGGAAGCACAATAGGGAAGGCTGATTCAGGTGGCTTCTATTTTGACGGGCATTTATTAGTGTATAGTCCAATTGCAGTACATACTTGTATTCAGATGGGAAGCATCAATAGATAGACAGAAAAGGCTAGCTTAGGTAGATGTGTATAGACAGGCATTTATTAATATATTCCAATAGAGTAGATATTTGTATTCAGATGGGGAGCATCAATAGATAGACAGGAATGGCTAATTCAGGTGGCTTCTGTTTTGACGGGCACTCTTAATATATATTCCAATTGCAGTAGATACTTGTATTCAGATGGGGCATTAACTGGGGAGATGGGCATTTATTTCAAGATATTTTTCAATTGCACTCATAATAGTAATACACACACTATCATGAAATATGCACCTTGTCTTATCAAGACTACACTTCCTCATTAACACCACACCTCCTCATCAACACCACACCTCCTCATCAACACGCATCAGTAGACAGGTAGATGTAATTTATGTAGATTTCATTATCACAACCACCCAACTACTGCATGTCGCGCGCAGCTACATACCTCAATATATATTTCAATATGCACATGTTTCTCACTGACATTCATCTCAATATATATAACGAGAAAGCTATACCTTTGTCAACTACTGCGTGTCGCGCGCAGCTGCATACCTCAATACATATCCCAAAACTACTAACGCTTCTATCTAACTATTTTCCTTTCATTATCATTTTCACATACATAACCTACCATGCTTTTATCTGCAAGATATCTATATAATATACTCATCGACACAACCTGTTAATCGAAGCACACTCCACACAGAGGAAACGGTGAACTACAAAAACACCCGCATCACCAAAACCACTAACAATCTAACAAATCACTAACACACCCGCTGCTTGTCCTTCTGCATATACAGTACATCTCCAGCCATCACTGATTCACAGAATCAAGCGTCACATTCACCGTGCCATCAGCACTCTGCAATATCCCATTAACCATCCTCGACCTCTGCTTATCGTCACTGTCTTCAAGGTAGGTGATATCCTGCTGGTGTTTGACAATGAAACTAAACGCAGAGCTTTTCACCAAGGTAAACAAAAGCCCTATTTTGTTCTCCAAAAATCGGAGATCTTCAATAAGACGCTGCGTTGGATTGGCATTGATCTCTGCTATTTGGTTATTGATTTGCCGTAGGTTCTTCAAGACCAACTGATACTGCTCGATGATGAGACGCTCTTTTTGGGATAGCTGAGAGCTGTCAATATCCTCTATTATTGGTGTGTTTTCATTCATTTTGTGGAAACGGCTTTTGATCACACCATATACGGAACTCCATCGACACAACAATCATAATGCGGTAAGTGATTGTTGATATTTGGGCTGATGGGTTCTCTTTTCCTGGAATTTGATACTTTACTCCGGTCACGTGATATGCACCTGCGAATTGCTACAGCCACCCCTCAACCTCTGCAACCTTTGATCGACCCCACATTAAATATCTATCGTACAATAATGATCATCTCAATGACTTCTCTAACGCATTATATTATTATTCAATATCATATATAAACAAGATCTGGCCCACATGGCTCCCTAATAGTTCCCCTTGTACTGGAAATCATCAACTTCGTCATCGGCCTCCTGCTCCTTGTGGCTCCCCAACTCCTTCCAAAAGGCGCGAGCAAAAGCAAAAAAGCCCTCGCCTTCTGTCTCTAGCTGATACACACCATACACCCCAACCCAGGTGCCAAAGGTCAACAACCACATGGCAAACTTGTGCCAAATACCATAGACTCTCTTGGGAATGTAGTCAATGATGCATGACTGGAATCCCGCATTGCAATGCACCAACATCAACGTGGAAAACACTGCATCCACCAATGGCATGTCAACATTGCACACAAACGGCGTAATGGTCAAAGGAATCAAGGCAGCACCCACTATTCTCTCGTAGGTCCAGTGGTATGCCCCATGGTAGTAGTCTATGTCTGGATGGACATATGCGTCGTTGACTGTGCCCACAATGTTTCCTGGAGGTTGAGGAATCAACTTGAACTTCTGGAACCAGCCCTTTTTCTGTTTGGGAGCCACCGTTGAACTGCTTCGTATGAGTGCTCTTGAGTTTATTGACGCATAAAGCGGTTTTGGGCCGAATATTCTGATCATTGTTCTTTTCTCTAGATATTTTTTCTTCCGGTCAATCTGTAGTCTATGTGCGACGAGATACCTATTGAAACCTGAACGATGTAGCTGAAGTCAGATATTTAGCGGATCAAATTGGACGATTCGATTGTACTATATACTCTATGGTAGATGGTGAATCTGTATGGCCAATCGTGCCTGCATACGCTTGATGTATCTGCTCGGCAAGGTAAAAATTTTCAGTCTCTATGAAAATTTCTTTTTGCAGATATGGACCCATGGAATTGGTGCTGCGTCCGAGTCCTCAAGGTTGGATCATACAGACAGAAAGCCGGACAAAAAGCCGGGCAGAAAATTAAGCTTGGGAAAGCGTGAGCTTTATAGTGTTTGGCAAGGTTTTTTATAGGAATACGGCAGATGCAGCCCTAAAAACTGACGATAGCATGATAGACACACGAAACTGATTTATGCCATACAGAGGTAAACCGCTGTCTAAGGGCAGGATATGATCTCATTATAGAGTTAGATCGATTAGAGCGCAATATTTCGCAGCACAATAATTGTAGCACAGTAATAATTACAGCAGCACTTAAAAACGTACTGTTTTTAAGTGTAACAAATTGCTGCACTTTGGAAAAAAAGTAACAAAATAGTATGGAGTTAAGATGTTCCTATTATTATCATTCGCAATGATCGTCTGAAAAAGAACAACGAGACAGGCGAAGATTGCGATTGATGGCATTCTCTGAATAAAATTAGTCTGACCCTACTGATTGACTCTATTGAATGAAAATAGTCAGTGACACTTTCAAAAGTAAAATAGCGAAATTATCAGTGGCCCCACGTAGAAACAGCAATATAACGGGTGACACAATCGAAAGTATGTACGCAGCAAAGTAGCTTTGCAATAATAAACCGATACAATACATGGCCGAGACACATGGAAGGACCATCGTCATTGAAAAAAAGGCCTAATGGCCGTATACCAACAATAGATAGAATGGCCATTTGGAAACAAAACCAAACAAACTGCGCAGTGTACAACTATAATCGTACTCTGGATCGGTGTCTGAGAAAGACTGGATGCAGGGTGAAATCAAACACTAGCGCAGCACCTGAAAAATCCATCCACACCTTCACCTCTCGACGTTCCCACACAGTTCAGGGGTTCTGATAGGTCTTTTTACTACAAACTATTTGCTTTATGAAGGCGCTTTAAGCTCCTGCCCTAGAGCTGATGAATTAAGAGTCTTGTGGTTTTTGGCAAAAATTATAATAATCAAAAGGCAAAAGAGCAAAAAGCTTATTTCTGGGCATTCTTGATTTTGCTCTCTTTTGGAAAACATTGGATTTTTGTGTTCTGTATCTCTCTTTCTTTTCTCTCTCTTTCTCTTTTCCCGCGAGGCTTGTCTCTTTTCTTTCATCATTTCAACCCTATTACCCCAGTTGTTGCTCCTAGCTGTAATACCTGATAAATCTCGAAACAAGATAACCGAACGTCCTCGTTGTGTGCCCAGTGAAACATTTTTTCGATCAAACACAATGGTTTTTAAATCCAAGGCAAAAAAATCCAAGATTGTTGTGCTACATTACGACCCTGAAGCCCTCAAGAAACGTGCTAGTAACCGCACCGGTAAAGCCAATAAGACCACCGGCCAGAGGGGCAGAAGAAGAAAAACCGCACCTGTTGAAAGATCCTCTTCGTATGTGGTTCATGCGGGCCAATTCACGGCAAGTGTTAACGATCTTAAGAGAAAAAGCGGTCAAACCTACGAACATGACACCGCGATTGTGAATGCACTCGAACGCATACGCAAGTTCAAGCTACAGACATCAGACAATAAATCCGCTCGCATTGCCGTTGGCAGTGAGGAGCCTACGTTTTCGAGGACTGCTTTTCTCAACGAAGTCGCTAACCAGCAGTGGATACAAGACTCAAATAAAATTATCGGCCATTTGAACCATTATCGCAAAATGCACGCTTTGATACAGAAAAAACGGGCACAGCTCGAGGCACAGACGCAGCAGTCCGAAGAGGAGGCAAAGTCCATCCTGCAGGAGACGTCGGTCAAGCAGGAGTCCTCGATGGACGAAAATGACGACGGTGATGAAGACAGTACTGCTGACAGCAAAATGTGGCAGACAGACAGTCTAAGGGTCCTGGATTCTGTTGTTGCGTCCGTCACCTGAAGCCGGTGTTTTTATAGATACCTATATACTTATATGTAACCAATAAATCAATGTACCAGTAGATGTTCTGCCTTTGTGGGCAATTTTGTGTGCGAATTTGTCTGCAATTTTGTGTGCAATTTTGGCACTGTTTTTGTCGCTTTTTTTAGCATTATGATTGAAACGGATGTTGTTGCCATTGCATGCAATAAGAAAAAGTTTAAAAAAGCGGAAACCCTCTGACTGCAGCAGGGTGACGTGCCCAGAAACTGCTCGGTACACCATGTGTCACGTGCTCATGCTGTTATCTGTTTGCACACAGAAAGTGGAAAGAGGAAAAATATATTTCAGTCCACAAAATAAATGGTGTCTCATTAGATAGACGTATTGCAGTCTTCAGTTTTCATTGCCAAAACTCTTTACCAGTACTTTGAGCGGGTCTATATACAATACACTACACACAACAACAATGAAGCCTGTCACGACAGTAAGTATCTAACCTTGAGCGCAATTTGCCTTGAGGCACGAATTTCTTTTTGTAGCACTGATACTAACCAGACCTGCGTCTGCAGCCTATGAAAGCGTACTTCTGTACCGTGGTTTCCTCGTTTGGGGTGGTAATACTATCTGTGCTAGGGTTTTTGTTTAATATCGGTAGCGAATCAATGATGGGATCGATCAATTCGCCTAAAGACGGTGTTGCCGTGTCACACACTCTTTGGGGTGCAGCTTTTGTGTACTTGCTCTTTTTGGTGTTTTGTGGGTGCCAAATTGCGGTGATAAAGAAGAACTCGCGCATTCAACTTTGAGAAAGACATTTATAGTGTTGTTGAGCTAATACACATCAGACTATAAGAGTTTTCATCGGTGAGGTTTGAAGACTATGTTAGACTATGTTCATTCTGCTTTGTGTAGGAAAGGTTTGAATGCGTAATTTCAGTACTGCTTTTGTTGGCATTGGAATTGCATTGCTTTTCCAGAACAATACTGCATAAAAGACAATAGAAATGGGTATGCATGTGAAGAAGTGTCCTGTACTGCATTACCGCTATCGTTATCGTTACGCTTAATCATATCTGTATGCAAACTGCTAGGTGCACTGCCGATGCAAGTTCGCCCGTTTGCATAACCCGGCGCAAATTTTGATTTTAATCTCAGTGTCAATGTCAGTTTCCGCACCTCATTTCCTTAGTTTTGTGACCAGTAACACTCTTTGCGCTTTTTGAGGCAGAAACATTGAAATGAGGTTTTTGAATACGCGTGCCCACTTTTAAGGTCATCGTCCATCAGAACAAAGTGCCTGTCGAATGGCAAGCATCACAGCCAGACGACGTTATGCACAGCCTCTCTAAGTCAAGCCGCAAAATCCTGCCGATCGACGTGCGCAAAGCATTAAAATTAGCTTTGAGCGAATGATTATTCTCCGTGATTGCGTCGCAATGCTAATGTAATCAATGCTTGGTACGGTTTTTGACTTCCCTGAATTGAATTGTGTATAAATAACATCCAGTTTTCCCCGGGTATAATTATGAATGTTTTACAAAAGTTGCTGGATTGTCTTCTAAGTATCCCTTGTTTTTGAAATCTGCTATCTTTTGCGCTCGATTTCTCATCTCAAGCAAAAGCTGGAGACATCCGTCAAAACATACCGAACTAATCTCGTTACTGACTGATCATACGATACCCAAGCAGCTAACTCAAGACAGTAAGTGAAACGAAGTCTGTCTCTATAAAACTGTGAGTATCATACGCGGCTTTTAATGAACCTGGTTGATCCGTTTTTTATTACTTGCTGTATCCAACTATGGTAATATTAAGCTTTCGATTTATACCGTCTTTATCCTCCTGAAAAACCAGAATCTTTCTCCTTATTTCTGATTTGATTTCATCCCTTCAAATCCTCTTTTTTGTTTGCCTTGTGTACTAACTGAACCAACTGAATCCAGCTCCAATCTACAAGTTCATCGAGCGACTTTCACCACTGTTCTAAGCTAACCGATAATAGTAATAACCACAATAACAATATGGCAAACCAAGCTGATATAAGAAGAAAGCTCGTCATTGTTGGTGATGGTGCCTGTGGGAAGACCTGCTTGTTGATTGTCTTTTCCAAAGGGACCTTCCCTGAAGTCTATGTTCCCACCGTGTTTGAGAACTATGTCGCTGACGTCGAAGTTGATGGCAGAAGAGTTGAATTGGCTCTTTGGGATACCGCTGGGCAAGAAGATTACGACAGATTGAGACCTCTTTCGTACCCAGACTCCAATGTCATTTTGATCTGTTTCTCTGTTGATTTGCCAGATTCCTTGGACAACGTTCAGGAGAAATGGATATCCGAGGTCTTGCATTTCTGTCAAGGTGTTCCTATCATCCTTGTCGCATGCAAGTGTGATTTGAGAACCGACCCCAACACGATCGAAAAGCTCAGACAGTTGTCTCAACAACCGATTTCCACAACTGAGGGTCAAAATGTTGCTGCTAAAATAGGTGCCGAAAACTACTGTGAATGCTCTGCTAGAACTGGCCAAGGTGTCCGGGAAGTTTTCGAAATTGCTACCAGAGCTTCCTTGAAGGGCAAGGAACGCAGAACTACAAGAGGAGGCCGTCACCATCGGGGCTGTAAGTTATTATAGTCATTTTTTTTTCTGTTTATCTTTCACCCTTCTCCATAATGAGCATTTATATATTTCTGTTGTTAATCTTTTTTACATGTTGATTCAAATAAAAACAACAATTGCTATTGTTTAGATGTTGAGGCGTTTTTCGATTGAGTGGGGTATGATTGTAGTGCGTAAACAACCACAATGTGGAGGTAAATGCTGCAAGATACAGCATGAGTGATATTCAGGGAAGATAAAAACATGCTGTACTGGTAGGAGAGTCTGCATATTGCAGCATGTACGGTGCATGCAAGATGCAACACAGATTGAACACCATCATCAAAACACCAAGTTGTGTAGGGCCCGGGTTTCACATTTCCCACACAACTTGTTCATTTCAAAATCACATAAACTCTACCTATCGCCCCTAAAATGTCGCATATTGAAGCTTGTAAGCGAATATCACAAGGTTTTTTCGCGGCGTTCGCACGCTTTTTGACAGGTTAGGCTGGGCGGACGTGTCAGCGCGGGCAGGTTTCAGTGCTCCGCCTGAATCACAACCAGCAACCACAGACATCCGTGCCACCCGCGCAGCATCGCATCACGTAGATACACTCTAACGATCCATCCATAAACACCCAGCCGCCTCCAGCCCCATCTGGATCTGCCATGTTATCGTCACATCAGCAGCCTGGTGTGCCGCGAAAAACAAATCCTTGCGACCTAGAGCCCCTTTGGTGGCGCGTAGCACTGTGCGCACACGCAGGCGAAAACAAAACAAAGCTAAAAGACAGCTTTTCTCGCATTCTTTTCTGATGTTGATTTCAGTTTTCCAAATGTATTCGTTGTTTTTTTCTGTTTTGTGTGGGAAATTTTTTAGTACAAAAAAAGAAAAGAAGAAAAAATTTGTTCTTTCTTTCTTTCTTCCTGCTTTTATCTCAGTGTTGCGCTATCTCCATTGCCTCACTCTTGCACGCCTATAGATAGATAGATCCTCAATCAGACTATCGCTCTGTGCCTCCATCGAAAACTACAGATTTCTGTCCTTTGTGTCCCGTAGCAAAGCCCCATAGAACTTATTCCTTCGCCGCAAGAACAACCCGCAAAAATGGCCATACAAGCAGACATCAGAAGAAAACTTGTCATCGTTGGTGACGGTGCCTGTGGGAAGACCTGTTTATTGATTGTCTTCTCCAAGGGGACCTTCCCTGAGGTCTACGTCCCTACTGTGTTTGAGAACTACGTGGCTGACGTTGAAGTTGACGGTAGAAGAGTCGAGTTGGCCCTCTGGGATACTGCTGGTCAAGAAGATTACGACAGATTGAGACCGCTTTCGTACCCAGACTCCAACGTCATCTTGATCTGTTTCTCTGTGGACTTGCCTGACTCGTTGGACAATGTCCAAGAGAAGTGGATCTCCGAAGTCCTCCATTTCTGCCAGGGTGTTCCTATCATTCTTGTTGGGTGCAAAAGCGACTTGAGAAACGACCCAAGCACCATTGAAAAGCTCAGACAGTTGTCCCAACAGCCAATCTCCACTGCGGAGGGGCAAAACGTTGCCACCAAGATCGGTGCCGAGAGTTATTGTGAGTGTTCGGCCAGAACCGGCCAAGGTGTCAGAGAAGTCTTTGAAGTTGCCACCAGAGCATCGCTCAAGGGTAAGGAAAAGAAGATCAAGGACAAGAAGAAGAAGTGTACTGTCTTATAAGTAGCCGGAACAGAGCCGAAACAGGAATGTACTGCAGAACGCCTGCGTAAATATAAGATCCGAATATAACCGATATATAATACAGTATAGTATACATACAAGTCAGCTGCCACGGGCTGCTATCCCCGCTACTTTCATTTTTAATCAGGGTTTTCTATTTTTTTACTTGCTCTACCTTTTGTTTTTTGCCTATCTATTATTTATTGAAGTTATTATTATTGAGCTTTGTAGTGCCATGGCAGGGTTTGGTATTGGGCATCGGTGGATGCACGACGCACACAAATGCGTGATGGGGTAGGAATAGAACACAAATATGCATCCATTGATGGAAGTATGGATTGTCGAACTTTGTCTCAATATTGGTGTGAAAATCGCCAATTTACCGCTTCGACACCACTTTTTCGTGGCGCATGTCTGTGATCCATTTTAAGGGAATGTACAACGGAAACGGCAGGAGTGGCGAAATAGGCAAGAAACGAAATGGGAAGTGAAAAGACAGGCTGATCATTTGATCCAGACGGGCGTTGCACATTTACAAAGGAGTTGTGCGTAGGTAAATATTTATATACTATATATAGTCTGCATCAATTATTGATAAGAGTTGTTGACTCGTATTACAATACGAACTGCTTGCAATAGGCACTGTATTTGCGACTGAAGTAGGAAACGAAAAACATTGATGGAATTTTCGGGACGTCCGTCAAGCCGTATATTCCAGGTCATTAGAAATCGGAAAAAACACGATAGTGGTAGAATAGCCATTGCTAGTAGCGCCCTAACGCCAGGGTGTGCATCAGAAGTCATTCAGAGCAAGAAATTGACCCTTGGTGTTTGAATGACAGTCGACAGATCAGTTTGACAGAAAATATGTGGCCTTAAACCATGCACAGCCACTTATCCTGTCCAAATCATAAACAAATGGGATATAGTGTTAGAATTGCTCAAGCAGAACCATTGACAAGTAACATGTTCTATATTGTGTACGTCAACAATCATGATGTGTATCAGTTTTGAATGTGGCTCCTACAAGCACACTTATCCATCTAAATCACCACAATGTAGACGACCTTCTAGCTACGAAAAATAATGTAAACCAATGAATTCAAACAAAAAAGGCATAAAGTGTAATCCACCACATCGAAGAAAAACGTATAAACAAACGGTAACAGTAATTAGGAAAGATAGAGCATGGAACTAAAAGGAGCAGGTAGCATCGGAAATAGCAAGCAAACACAAATGCAGCAAAGCAATGGGAAACATCTTCAATTCAAAGCGGACAAACTGCACGCAATCAGAAAACGTCTTCAATTAAAACGGACAAACCGCAAGCAATCGGGAAACGTCTTTGAATTTTAAGCGGACAAACCGCCAGCAATCAGGAAACGTCTTCAATTAAAACGGACAAACCGCAATCAATCAAGAAAAAAACGTCTTCAAATTCAATGTCGACAAACTGGACTTCAATCCCTTCAGTTTGGTGATCGTTGTGGCAATCGACTCGTTGACGGCAGACTTTTTGTCCTCGTTGCTGTTGGGGCTGCTGGTCAAGCTCAAGAGAATCTGGGACCCCGAGCGTTTGAACTGGTTGATAAGCGTCGACGTTTTCTTGGGGGTTCTTGCGCGTACTTCTGTAGCCTTTTTGCGCTCGTAGTCGTACTTCATGCGGTTGTTGATGATGTCCGAGTAGGGATTTATAGGATCGTAATAGAATTCGTATTTGGTGGAGTCTCCGTCGTTGCTGGCACCGTCGATATTGCCGATATTGGCGTGCTTGCAGAAGTCCAGGGCGCTGGACATCGTAGACTCCGAGAGCTGCTGCTGGTGGTAGTAGTATCTGCTGAAGGAACTGCGGGGGTGGCTTGAATTGGAGTTGGAGTTGGAAGAAAAGGAGTACGAGGACTCTGTGGAATGCTGCTGGTGGGTCTTTTTGGAGGAGGAGGAGGAGGAGGAGGACTGCGCGTGCGAATGGTCGAATCTGTCCAAAAGCAACAAGCTGCGGATGCTTTTGTTGTTTGTGAGATAGTGGCGCAAAGGCGCGCTTTTCCGGGGGTCTGGGGCATTGCCAGGGGGGGTTTTAATACTATTAGGGGAATCAGGGGAATTGGGGGAAATATTAGGAGCATTAGGAGAACTATTAGGAGAAGTATTAGCAGGGGCACTATTAGCAGGGGCAATTTTGGCAGGGGCAACGCCATGGCCACTTTTATTACTATTACCACCGCCATGGCCACTTTTATTACTATCGCCCCCATTTCCCCCCACTTCCTTATTGTGCCCACCAAAATGGCCCCCCGTCGACAACTGCGGCGACGAAAGCTTCTTCTTCAAGCGAAACAAACTCAAAGTCAGCTTCCGGTGTTCGTTTTCTGCATCGCGCACTTTTCCCGCACTTATCACCGCAAAGTCCTTGTGCTGCGACAACTGCGGCGAGCTGGCCTTTGATTTCGAGTAGAAGTTTTTGGCAGACTGCTCTGTTGCGTCTTCGAGGAACTTGTTGTTGTTCAACATGAAGGCCGCGTTGGGAATCATTTCCGGCGTGAGTGTGCAGTGGTTTCGCGCACAGGAGGCATGCGGAATAGACGGATTGGATATATTGGTTGATGTGACGTTTGTAGGCGGCGTGACTGTGCTTGTTATGGAAGAAGACGGTCTGTCATCGTCGTCCTCGTCGTCCTCGTCGTCTTCCTCGTTATTGAGGACGAATTCCTCCTCGGGGGCCCCGCTTGCAAAAAGGGCCCCAAAATCGGGCGCAGGAAGCTCGTCCAACGGATACTCCGAGAACTGCTCCTTTCCGTTGCTTTCCGAGGAGGCTGAGGAGATAACAGACACCGCGTCGTCCTCTATGAACTCGGTTATCCGCGAATATCCCTCGGCAGTGAGGAAATCAAGCTCGGGCTCGTCTGGATGCGCATTGCCGATCTCGCTGGCAATAAGCTCGTGGATGTTTCCCACCGAGGCGCTTGCGAGATTGCTCAAGGCGTTCCGGGGGTCTGAATTGTCTGTGTAGCGCGAGGAGACGTTCATTATCTCCTGGGACGTCCCCTGGGGCCCATGGGAGGTTCCCAGGGGGCCTGGGGAGGTATCTGGGGGCCCCAGGGACATCGGGGGCCCTGTGAGCGTCATTGCAGAGTCTCTGTGGGCCCCAGCCCGCCCTGCACCCCCAATGGCCACCTGGTTCGCATGTAGATCGTCGTAGATCACCTGCACAATGTCGTCGATGTTCCGCTCGCTGTACCGCAACGCGTTTTCCGCAAGGAACTTGTAGTAGTAGTTTCCGTAGAGCTCCAGCGAGTTGTCGCGGTTGATGAACAAAAACGGCCGGTACTCGTTGTTGAGGTCGTTGTCGTAGTAGTAGTCAAAGCTGTTTGTGGCGTACGAGAGATTCTGCAAGTTCTCGAGATACTGCGTGTCCTTGATCACAATGGAGTTGAGGAGCCCCGCCGCCTTGAAAAAGTCGCCCACCGCCCTCTCGGAGTCCTCGTAGCTGGGAAGCTCGCTCTCGTCGTCGTACAACACGTCCACAAAGTCGCTGATGCCGTAGTTGTTCTTCAATTTCGGGTCGAGCTGGTGGTAGAAGAGATCGTAGCCCCGCTCGATGTTTGCGGGGCTGTTTTTGAACCGCTCGTCCGCGCGGTGGTCTACAGGAAGGTTTTTGCCCACGCTCTGGGCGTATTTGATGGCGCTGACCAAGGAGGCAATGTCTACAATGCGTCGGCGCAGCTTGGACTGTATTTTCAACCCCGAAACCAAGGCTGCGCCGCCTACGGAGATGCGGAAGTCTATATAGCTGGTGAAAAAGTCGTCCTTCTTCTCGACATGGCAGCGCGCAATCTGCGCAATCGGAATGCTGAAGGCGTCCAGGAGCTTGAAGCTGTTCACAAGCTGCGAAAACGGAATGAAAATCACCCGAAGGGTCGTCAAATACACCAACGAGTACTGCGGACAGCAGGGCCCTGCCGGGCTGAAAAAACGGAAGAGATCCTCAAGGTGGATGGGGAGGCGGGCGATGTCGAAGTGGGGCTCAAGACAGCATTTTCTGACGGGCGTGAGCTTCAAGGCGAGCTCGTTGGGGAACAATATCGGTCTGGGAATGTCAAACTGCTGCGAACTGGGTACCATTACTGCGTCATTTAGGCGTTCTTCGGGGATGAGCGATAAGACAGGTGTGGATGGGGATGTCCCTTGTGCGTTTTTTCCAACTCTGTAGGCGATGCGTGGCCCTGCTTTGTGTACTCGATTGTTTGCCGTCAAGTGTCCAAACACGCAAGCTAAGGGTTTTCTGCGGGGGAGTAGTGGGTGACGTGGAAGACCAAACTGAAACTGCACAACTCGACAGAGACTCGGAGGAGAAGCTGGAGAGGTTCGAGGGCCGCTACCAGAGATTTTGCTAATTAATATCAATACCTGTTTCCAAACGGGCAGTTTCTGTCCACAAGGCCTTCCCAATGTATGCAAATTCAATTGTAAAACCACTAAAAAATTTTAAACCGCAAAATTTTGTGTTTTCCTGGCTTCTTAGGCAATCGATGCAAACAAAAACAAATAGGTCCAAAATGCTTATCAAAAGAGACAGAAAGTATACGTTTTCGGCCTTGGGCTACGCGCACGCGTGCTGTCTCAGCCCAACCCTTTGAAATGCAACTATGGATTGTGACAGATAAGGGAGCCTTCGTTAGGCCGTTGTTGGATGTTAGTTAGGCTTTAGTTAGGCTTAGGCATTTATTAGGTCTTTGCAGGTCTTTGCAGGCCTTGGTTAGGTCTTTGTTAGGCTGTTGTGGGCATTTGTTAGGTTGTTGTGGGCCTTTGTTAGGCTGTGGTAGGCCTTAGGCTGTGGTAGTTAGGGGTGCATCACCTGACAAGCGTGCAACACGGCACATGATCAAGGGCGTTGATGTGTCAGACGCGAGATGTTGTTTCGAGTTGGAAATAAATAGAAGGTGGGTTTGGCTTGGGATTTACTTGAAACTGTTTCGGGCTGGAAATAGAAGATGGTGGCGATTGCTGGCTTTGCCAGAATTTACTTCAATGTCTTTTTGTATGGATTATGCCAATAGGTGGCAATAAACGGGTAAAGGAGTACAATAGGTGCCAAACGGTGCATTTGGTTCCATGCATAGCCAGTATCCATTGGGGCGCATAGGGCAGCGGTGAATCTAGGATCAGTGCATATGTATGCAATATATGTATGCAAGCGTTTTTTCACTTGTAAGTGTTGCCTGTGTACTGGTAAAACCACATATTTATGGTTGTTGTGGCCATTGATCGTCAATGAATCTTGCTCTTATTTTGCCTTTTGTTTCTCTCTGGCGTACCAATCTTGTTGACATTGTAACTGTCTGCCCTATTGATAGTGCACGAAGCTTTGCTCTTGATAATGCTTGGACTCACTTGATTGTATGCGAACATTTTTGTATACCACGCGGGCTCTCTCAGCTATCTTGGGGACACATAACTTCCTTCTCACCTGGCACTTACGACTTCTTTGCCCACTATAACCCCCTGTAGCCATCGTCACTTCGTTTTCTCTTGGTAGCTACCTCATACGTGACACGTGTATCTACAAACCTTTTTACAAACCTTTCAATACCTCGTCTTGGCCATTGCCTTACATTTTCAACAATAGCCAGCCTTATAGCTGCGAAATCCGTTTGTTTATAGCATTTCCCACATGTTGCTGTACAAATATCCCGGCCAGCTGACCTGAGTCCTTTCTTTCTCCACTAGTATTGCCTTACTCTCCCCCTCACCATCTCCAACATTACGTACATTGCACCCCTCACACTACATAGCGTTTTACATACCCTACATTGAATCACTAATAAAATATACCGTTCTTCATACCCTAAATAGAATAACTACTAAAGTTCACACCATATACAGTGTTGTATAACGCACGCAGACCACGCCTATTTCAATATAACATTCGCATTACGAAGCTCCAAGTACTGCTGGTCCACGCCCTGTGCCATGTGCTTGATAATATCATAGACCTCGCTGTTATAGAACCGAAGACCGTTGCTGGGCACCTTGTATTTCCCTGGAAGCCCTGTGATGTCGCAGAAATGTTTCTTTGGCTTCAACGAGGGATACGCTTCAAGCGAGAAGTAAGTCACCGAGTCTGTTTTCACTGGGTGTTCGGGGTCATTGAGCCGTTTCTGTTCGTCTGAGAGAATCTGACGGCTAGGCTTGTGTCTTTTGTTGGGCGTCTTCCAGTGAGGATTTTTGAACCCATAGGGTCTCATCACCGAGGCATTGATCACCTCCTGCGACAATGTCTTCTTCTCTTTGTTTTTGAAATCGTCCTTCATCTGTGTCGTGACTGTGTATCTTGCCCTTACCTGTACAACATTCTATGCCTTTGCCATTACCTGTCTCAAGAATATTTTTCTGCGTCGGTTTTCACAGGGCAGCCAGTTTTTCGTGGATATGCGCACCTCGCATGCACCAGTGCGGGGGTACATTGTGGCTGAAAACGAAAGCCAAAAATCAGAGGAACTGAAAATATTAATGGACGAAAAGGCCTGCAGACATACGCATCAGAACACCCACAATTCAGCAGTTCAGGCTGCACGAGAGCTCTTCAGACGAACAAAACACCGCGGAGTCTCACAGGGTCACGAACCGAGCCGAAGATGATTGCGTACCTTCTTTCCCTTGTGATAGCGATCGCCTGGCTCACGTACCGGCTTCTCCAGGTATTCAAGATCCCGGTGATCACGCTTGTGCAGATCCTCAACATCGACATCCCCAAGGTGCCTATCATCTCCATCGACAAGATCTCGTCCGACGAAATCCACTTGCATTGGGAGCAGACGCTTGAGAAAAAGTCCGGCAACATGTACAAGCTCTACGTGAACAACTGCGAGGTGGTGAACATCGACGCAGGCCAGGACTCGTGCATTTTGGCCAACTTGAACCCCGACTCGTTCTACCAGATCGACGTGGTGGCCATAACCATGGCGAACTTCCGGTCCAAGTCCTCCACGATTTTCGTCAAAACCTACAAAAGCGACCAGAAGACGGATTCGCGGGCTGCAAAGCCCAGCAGCGCCAGCAGCAAGATGCACAGCCAGTTCCACGAAAACCCCGAGAACATCGTCACTTTTTTGACGAAAATCGAGGATTCCAGCCAGCTGGGCAATATAAAGCACAAGAGCAACAACGGCGCCAGTACGCTCCGCTCCAGGTCCAATACGTTGATGGCGGGGGCGGTGCCTGCAGAAGAGATGCTGATGGACGCCACGCTTGCAAAAAGCGCCAATCTGGAGGCTGTAGGCCCCAGCAGCGACCAGCTCAGCGAGGAGATCCTACAGCTCAAGCAGCTCCTCGAAAACGGCCAGGACGAGCTCAAATTCATCATCGACCAGCAGCAGAAGCTCCGCAGGGAGTTTGCTGAGAAAAGCGAGCTTTTGCGGGAGGATCGCGACAGGCAACGAGTGCGCAAAAAAAGCGGCGACCGCACACGGCAGTCTATCAAGTCCGAGGGCAAGATCTTGGAGGACAACGTGCATTTCTACCGCAGGGACTTGAAAAACCTCGAAAACGCCGCCAGTGCGGCCCGCAAGAACATCGCAAGCAAGAAAACAAAGATCGAGCAGTGGAACCGCGAATTGCAGCAGTTGGCCCTCCGGGAGAAGGCCATCGCGGCAGAACGGCCGCAGATGGAGCGGCGTCTCAACGGAGACATTGCGGCGCTCCAGAAGAGCCTCCTGGAGGTCGCCCAGCTCAACCAGAAGCTCGAGGAGGACCTCAAGGCCATGAATCTTTCGCGGCGCCGCCTTGAGAAAGAGGTCAACGAAATCACGCCTATTTTCCGCTCGTTGATCCACCACACCAAGGAGGACGGGGGCATTGACAGAGCGCTTGCAAAAACGCTTCTAGACCGGCTTTCGGAGACCCATTCGGCCTTGGCGGGGCGGATCCAGCAGGAACTCGAGTCGGACGCGGAAATGGAGCGCAAATGGAAGGATCTCCAGCGCAGCGAGGTCGGCAACTGCACGCAGGCCTACAAGGACCTCGGGCTAGCCAAGGAGGAGTACGAGAAGCTTGTCAAGGAGCGTGTCAACGGCAAAATCGAGATGATCAACAGCCAGGCCAAACAGAACAGTATAAACAACATTACGTACAGTAGCTACCGTAGCAATGGACCCCCGGGGGGCCCGCACGTGATGCCGGAAATAGAGGCGGCTGCCGCAGCCGCCGCGGCCGCTGCGGCCGCCGCAGAGGCCGAATACGAGAATGTATCCACCCCGCTGGCGTCTGTGTTCCCCGCAGGGACAAATCCGCTTTATTCGGGCCCGTGGCGGCCCACGGTGTCCCCCAGCGGCCTTTCGCTCAGTTTGAACACCCTGTACGACACCGCGGCCCGTAGGCTTTCCGTAGACGAGCTGTTCCCCCTAGAATCGCCCACAGCAGGGTCTCTTTTGCCCCGCAACTTGATAGAGGGCGAGGAAACCTCCTTGTCGCAGTCCAGCTCGCCCGGGGCTGCCTTCAGCTACCCCCTGTACGATTTTCCAAAGGCCTCGCCCTCGGTGCATCTGGCGGCGATTCTTGCCAAAACATCGCCCTCGGTGCATCTGGTGCCCCTCAATGCGTCCAGCTCCAACATGGTGCGTTCCCCTGCGATTATGGGGGCCCTAGCGCCTGTTGCGGCGGCGCAGCGCGACTTTGGCTCCTACGGAAGTGACTTTGCGCCGCTTGCGGCGGCCCTCACGCCCTCCCAGCGCGACTCGATGGACAGCGGTGCTTTTGGGGGCAATAGCAGTGCTTTTGGGGCCAATAACAGTGCCCTTGGGGCTAATAGCGGTGCGTATGTGGCCAATAACAGTGCGTATGGGGCCAATAACAGTGCCCTTGGGGCCGACAGTCCCTTTGGAGCCTCCTATGCGGCAAACGTCTTCCCGGGAGACTCAAAACCGCAGATGGGAAACCCCGGACACTCCATATCGCTGGCTCTTTCGCCGAAACGCATTGCCAACGTTTTCAGCTTCAACAGGGCCAAGCACGGCAGAAACATCTCCGAGGCGAGCGAAATAAACAGCTTGGCCGCCATGGGCGCAAACTACGAGACTTTCTTTGAAAACGGGACGGAAATGGTCACCAACAGCAACACTGCGCCCGGGTTTGCCACAGAGGACTACAGCTTTGCGGAAAGCCCCTCTGGAAGCCGCTTTTTTGGCAAAAAGACCCACAAGGAGAACGTCTCTGAGGAAAGCGTGGGAAACAGCGACAACAGTGCCGGCAACAAGGACTCCTCCAAGGGCGTTTCGCGCTTCTTTAGCCTCCGTAACAAACGCAACAGCAGCAGCAATGCCACCAGTAGCAGTAGTAATGCCATGAACCTCAGTATCAACGTAGGGGCGCCCCGTGACGTGGCCCTGGTGACCTTGAACGACCTATATAGCTTCAACGACCGCCGCTCGGCCAACGAGGGGTTCGCAGGGGCTGCCAGCATCAACACGTCGTTGACAGGCGCCGCCAGCAACCTCCTCAACGCGTCCATCTCTAATTTCTCCGCCGCAAACGCCAACACCCTCAGTGTCCCCGCCCCAGGCGGCTTGAGGGTCCGGGACCGTTCTGGAAGCGTTGCCAGCGGGGTGCTGATCCCCCAGTCGTACCACACGGCCCAGTTCAATCTTGCGGGCAATAGCTCGTTCACAGACCTCTGGGCCACCGCCAGTATCAGCAAAAACATCGGCCTGGCCAACAACCACTCCAAATTGTCGTTGTTCAGCAACACCATGCCTGGAATGGCGGAGTCCTCGACTGTAAGCACCTCGTCGCCTGTAAATCCTGCCTCTGCGGCGTCTGCAAGCGGCTCTGTAATGGCAAAGAAGGGCAGCCCCCAGAAAAACAGCTGGTCGGGCTTCTTTTTGAACGGCCATGACGACACGTTCAAACCGCCGCCGCAGAGAACCAACAGCGGGAAAATCGCCTTTTTCAAGTCAAAAGACAAGGACAAAACAGCAAATACCACCCTCACCTCTGACGTCAGCAACAACAACATCCTTTGGGAGGAGTCGCACTCCTTGGCTGTCCCAGAGACTCTGCACCCCCCTCCAACGCCTACACAGAAGAAACGCAAGAGCATTTTCTCCTTTTCTAAGAGCAAAAACGAGGAAAGCGAGCCTGAGGCTGAGGAAGCGGTTACATCCTCGCCCACCACCGACCTATCGGGGTCTGTGGGCTCCTTGGGCGTTTCAGGATCTGGAATTATGCCCCCAACGCCTGTTTTCACCATCCACAACCATCTTCCTGGCATTTCCGTGCCTCTGGCGGCCAGCACGCTCAATTCCAAGCTCCCCAACAGCGCCACTTCTCTGTCGTTCAACTGGGACGCTCCTGAAGCCGAAGAGCGCAGTGGAACTATGAGCAAGGCCTCGAAATTGATCCCCAAAAGCATGAGGGGATTGGGACTCTCCAGACGGAATTCAAACATCAGCCAGGCTGCTTCGGCTAACGGGCCAACCAGCCCTTTGGCGTCGAATGTCCACCAGTTCAATCTGGCCATCAACGAGAATGTTCTCGATAGCGGATCCATGACGACCTCCAGCAGGAGTGTGAGCAATACGGAGTAGGGCTGCTGTCTGTGTTTGTGTAAATACTGAATGACTCAGCATTTTATAGAGCATGATAAGTAATGAATAACGAATTCTACATTAAGCATAGCTGGGTGTTTGTAAAGACTGGCCGAGGGTTTATCTGGATGTTTGCAGACTGGCCGAGGGTTTATCTGGATGTTTGCAGAGTATATCGGTGGGTACATCCTCTATTTATGAGATGTCTGAAGCAGGGCAGCAGATATGGACCTGGAAAGTCGGTACATGATTTACTTTAGCACCTCATTACATAAGCAGCTGGTATCTGAGCTATTTATCTGATTTTGAGAGAGGCCCTACACACACTCATTTCAAATGGTGGCACTTCAAACGGGTAATAACTAATATACAACACTATCTTCAAAATTTATTACCACTACCCATACATATCACATCAATAACACATCTATTATTGCTGACTGTTCCATACACTCACAACATCCACTATCGACTTCTCCAAAAGCTTGCTGCTAATTAGCGAGTTCTCATCCAAAGGCTGGAATGGATTGCATATCAATCTTATATAAGCCTTGTGAACATTCTTGAAAATACCATCTAATTGCTTACCGTTATTCTCACCTTTGGTTGACGTCCCTATTACAATCTTAAGCCCTGTATTGGTCTCATACCCATAGACCGATATTCCGTCTTGCACAAACAAAAGCGAACAGCTTTGATCAAGAGAAGGATTCAGATCGTAATACACCAGCGAGAACACATCAAGAGCCATATTCGACAAGAAGTTATATTTCAAAAGTTCATTGGCGTTGCTTTCAGAGACAAATGAGGGAAGCTCCTTCTTTTCCCCTTCACCGGTTTCTGTTGTCGCCTGCTGCTTTTTTTGTTCCTGTTTAGCCATCAATATTTCATCTTCATAGGGCGAAAACTTCTGGATATGCAATGGTCGATTCTAAAGGTGATAGGTGTTAGTATTTTGGTTCATATTCGGGAAAATGGCTAGTGGAAACCGCGTACATCTCTGGTTATTAGCGAAACAAAGTATATTGGTGCACCCGACATTTTTCTGGCGTTGTTTCTTGTTGTTGACGATTAATATCAAAGTAATAGACGTACGTTCTCGCTGAAACCTGGAGATGGCCTTCCTGAATTTTGGTTTTTGCCGTGATTCGAGAAGCGAAAAGAGTACGTGCTCATAAGAAATCGAGTCACGTGATAAATAAAGTACTGTACCTATCTCGATTGTGAGGCTCAATCAAACCAAACCCATATATATTGAAACAACGAGCATATAAAATCGACTAGAAAGTACTTCAATCAAAACTATACTAAATTAGAACCCTTCAAAATTAAAATAAAAACTACCTTTTGTCTATTGCCAACAATACTCAACACTCTTGACCTTCAACTCATCGTCAAGATACTCCACACTCCTTTTAAGTCTCTTGCCAGTTGACCAAGGAATAACCCTGACCAACGTAAACCAATATAGTGAGCCAAAACTCAAAGCAATAATACTCCCAAAAATGTAGGACGCGTCGCGCCAGTTATTGTTAGCTCCAAAAACAACTTCCAATATAGGCAACGCAACCATCAAAGAAGAGCTGATAAGACAAGTCTTTATTAGCCAAGAAGGTCCTCTTAATGGGGCTCTGATATGCGGCCAGTGATTTCTGACCTTGAATACGCCGTAACTGAGGATGGCGTGGAAAAATTGATTAGGGTATATCGTCATGGAGACAATGAAATTGTAAATGTCCTTTGACAAAGGCAAAACTAAGATCAATATGGACATTGCACAATGTAAAGCAATGGCTGCAAGAGGCGTTCCGGTTTTGTCTCCATCTGATACATTCCACGACAATATTTTGTAGTTCTTTGCGATCAATTTCGAAAATGGAATGAACCCTTCTCTCGCAATTTCTTGATAAAGCCGTGAGTCAGAGAATATAACAATTAAAACGTTTCCCATAGCAGAAAGGGAAATCACCAGTGAAAGTATTCTCTTTCCAAGGAGCTCTCCAAACACCTTATCGAAGAGCATCACTCCAACAAGTTTTCCATTTTCAATTATTGAGTCGTGGGAAATAACCACAAAATAGGTCAAATTGATGGCTCCGTACAACACGAAAACGGCAAGAAAAGACAAAGGGCCAGCTCTCAGAAGAGTCTTGATAGGATCTTTGATTTCGTTTTGCACTGTGTGAGCTGTAGTCCAGCCTCCGAAAGAGTATATAGACTTGAGAATAGCTGATATGAGGATTGATAGGGGAATTTTTGCTATATTTGATGGTAACTGACTGATGTCAGCAAGAAGGCTATAATTTTGAAGCCCCGACTTATCAATGTGGCTGATTCTGGAAGGTATCAAAAGAATCCAGATGCTCGTAGCTAGTAAAATGAAAAGAATGATGATCTTGAATGTGCCAATCACATTTTGGCAAGCAACCCCAAATTTTCTAGAGGAAGCATGAGCAATAAATCCCCCCAATATCAAGAATATTGCCACTATGTTTGTGTAATGGTCGTTGTCGTCATACCCTAGCGAGTAGCGGATATACTGGCCAAAAACGACTGCATTGGTGGAACAATATGTGAAAAGCAATGTGAAAATCCCAAACACCACAGACCAATAGTACAAAGGAGAGGGAAAGATGAATTCGAGGAAAATCTTCGTGGCTCCATTCACTGGTAGGTATGATCCGAGCTCTAGGTACACAACAAGGCCGCTATATCCAATCATGGCTCCAATGCTCCAAACGATGAAGAAAAGGACCGGAGATCCATTGACCTCTTTGAAGATAATTCCTGGGGTTGCAAATATTCCAGAGCCCACCATTCGTGCAATGAATAGGATCACAGTTGAGTATAGTCCAAGAATTCGCTTGCTTTTGCGGTTTTCTGGGGTAGACTCAGGAGGTATCAAAGACTGAACTCCATCAGTGGACATTATTAGAAGAGTATCAATATTAACTTCAGGTTCATATGAATCATTAAGACCCATAGCAAGTCCTCCACTAAAGACGGAGCTGTGAGAGTGGATCGACCTCTCTTCGCCACTGCTGCCACGTCTAAGAAGTGGTGTCTGCTCTGAAGCAGACTCGTTTGAGAATCGTCTCTTGAACTGTAGTGACATTTTGATGGATTTGTGGGTATTGATTTTGGTGAGAAAGAACTAGATAAAGATATATGTCTACAACATCGTCGGTAGTTTCTTTCTGTTTATTCTGGTTAGTGTATGAGGGCTCAAAATGATCTATAGTCACGACAGTGTCAATGGCTTAATTATCATGTGTCTTGATAAGGCTTCTACTTTCCACTATTGGAGTGTGATTTTTTCTTGGGCCGCGGCGGGCCGCGCGATAGATAAATGCTTACATAAGCAGATGTTGGAATGCCGAGGAAAGAAAACTGATTTTCAACATGAGACGCATGTGGAAATCTTAAAAAGCAAGATCTGAATACATCGGAGTGGTATGTCATTTGTGATTTGCTGAAAAAATTTGACGAGTTGAACAGGCACAGTTTGTAATGCGGTGACAAAGTATTGGCGCATGTAATTGAAAGCTGTCATATTGATGATATTATTTTATCTCAATTCTTTTCAGGCTACATCTCATGGTATTTCCTATTTAGGTTGGACCCCAATAGCAAACAAAAAACTGAAAACTCGGGGCTTCTTCCTGGTAAAGTTGGCAGGGATACAAGCAAGGATTGAAAGACGGTAAGATAAAATCCCAAACATTCCAAAGCAATTGGCTCACCACCAATCGGGTCATTTTGTCAACATATAACGTGAGAACTTGATCGACAGATTTATAAGCTCGCCGTTTGTAAAGTAAAAAAAAGGCAAAAAACTGTATACTCAAAAAAAAATTTGTACCAGATGAAACTGAAGGATTACACGAGCCATAGCCGAAAGGCGATCCTTAGGTGTTAGCAAAGGCAATCGTTATATTGCCACATTGCTATATTATGTAGGCTTGGGTGCACTATCTAGCGTGTAGGCTGTTTTCAAAGTTGTATGAAATGAAACTACTATTCCCCAAGTACAGGTGGCATGAAGCGTTTATGTGGTGCTATATTGAACCTAACAAATGACCTAACAAAGAAGAGCTTCACTGCAGCCTGCGTATATATAACCACTTACAAGTATGCAAACATAATTCTCCTCTGTTCTGTATTCTGCGGGGTCATTGGGCTTTCTCGGAAGCTCTTAATTGAGACACACCGGTTTTACATGGACGTAATTGGGTATTTGTAAACACAGCGAAGAGACGTCATGTAGGCCGATGGATATAATCGGTCATTTGTAAACAGAGCCAATGAGCCATTAACACTACTAAATGTAACTGGTCATTGATAAACAAAACCAAAAAACTTACACAGACTGCTTGATGCTAATAACAAGGTTACACGGAAATCCCCCCAAGCCTAAGGTTGCAGAATGAGAAGAGAAAACAGCACATATTTAGCTGTGGTAATATTAGTGATATTATTGTGGTAAAGTACTGGTTTTAGTATGTGCAGATGAGACTCCCCTATCCCATATAAAATGCGTAGCTTAATACGTTAAGCTCAGCGAAAGAGAAGAGAAGTGAAAAATCCTGGCAAGCAACCACAGAAAAGTAAACAATTTGCAGCCGCTTAGTGCTTTGTTCTGTTGTCAGTGAGAAAATATGTTGCAGCGATCCCATAAAACCTAAACAAGGAGAAACATAAGCAAAACAAAAAGTAGGCAATAGTTGCTAACGGGACGCCGCAGACGAGGACACGCAATTTAGTAGATGAAATAGGTGATGTATCATTAATATGCGTGTACGCTTTGAGACGTCGATAAAAACTGGCTGTTGTTATGTGGACATCTCATATATCATTTGGTCCATCAATTATCTCTCTGCCTTCCCATCCTGGGCTTTTTCTCTACAAACAACTCCTCGTCAAGATATTTCTTGTAAGTGAAATCAATCCTCTCGATGTTTAAGGTTGCTTGCGCCCAATAAGGTTTATGGCCGACGCGTCAGAATCGAAAAATCAAAAAAAAAAAATTGCAAAAGTCGAAAATTAACGAGAAAACGCGTAAAATTCTTTGACATTGAAATTCACCCTAGATCCCTGAAAGGTATAGAGTGAGTGCCTTTAATATGGCAGGAACACCAATGACTCCAGCAGTTTGCTTTTCCGATTTCTCTTCACTCAGCATTTGTAGTGCCTATCGTACTGTAATTGCAGCTTGGAGCTATTCTTAGGCTGCCTTCGCACGTTAGAGGTGACGACTTGCAGAACGCCAGTCACCAAGCAGCAGCAGGCAGATTAAGCAGAATTTACGCTTTGCTGATGCTCCAAAACACTGATGCGGGATACACTTTTGGCTGTATATAGTATCCACTGTAGATTGTCAAAGATAACTATATATGACTGTAGATAACAGCTGACAAAAACCCACAAAACACTACAGCCGACAAGGCCCACATATATACAGCTCCGAGAGCCTGCCGCATATATGTCCCTTCAGGCGACGGTGTACAGATCTGTATCAATACACACCACCTTTGTTTTCCTATTTCAGTTAACCTTTATTTATCTTTCTCTTCGCTTTTAGTGTGATTTTCATGGCATTTTCGTTCCTTAACAAAGGAAAAAACCCAAAACGAAAATTTTGTGATTCGTGCTACACACAGACTGAACTTTTCATGGCCTGCTGTAGCTAATTTGCCAGTAGTATTTCTCAAGTTATGGCTTCAGATACATAGTGTATGAAATATAAAACTTGTTCCTGCAAATCCACCTGCTGTCTGCTGGAATATTTTCTGTCCTGCTGCCCATTGACCGTTAACCGTCTACCCGTCATATCTCTGCGTGCCTGCTGCTCTAATCGTCGCTGGACCATCGCGCACTAAGCCAGATCTCTCAGCAAGCTGCCGCAAGAACCCCCAGCACTCGCTCGTCGCCTCCTGTCAACCATGGCCCAATTGCAGTCGCCCAGCTATGCAAAGAAACCCATCCAAAGTCCAGACATCTTTCTGCAGGGCTCGCCTATAAGAAGACGCAAGACGTCTGACTCCAGCAGCACGTCACGCGGACGCGGGAGACCCGCGGTGCTTTCAAACTCGCTTCCTGCGCTTCTCAACTCGGTTGCCGCATTGAGAGCTGGCTCTCCTAACCACAAGTCGCCTACAATGAAGGTTTCGCCCAGCAACCACGCCAAAAAAAGTGCCAAAGGCAGCGACACCCCCAGCAAGCTTTTGAAGACCGCCCTTGAGGCAAACTCCTCCAAGAATCTCACCCCTATAACCAAGAAGCTCTTTGCTGTGCGAGAGGAGGAGTTCACCGACGAATACTTCAACAAACAGGTGGTGGCTCTCGAGGGTAACGCCCATAACCAAAGCGGCTTCAATTCTACAAAAATATTCCATACATCCACAAGCTTCAACGCCTCTGCTATCAAAGATAGTCCACGTGACGAGCTCAATACTGCCGACTTTTTGGTCGACCCCAATATTCTTCTTTCCTCGCCGATTCTCCCCTTTATCGACGCCCATAACCCGGACGACAACGTGTTCCAGGCCACGGCCTCGCAGATCCAGTTTGCGTCCTCCCCGCTCCGTCCGTTCAGCCGGAACCTCGATACACAGCTTCCCCGCCAACAGCAGCAGCAACCGCATTTCAACGATGACGACGAGCTTGCAATGGTCCAAAACAACGGTGATATAGACGAAGACTTCAATTTTTCTTCGGTTATCCACTCATCCCCTATATATAACGGGTATTATCTTGGCTCGACGCCTGGATCTACCCCTTCCTCAGCCACAAGCAAAAATACAGGTGGCCAGCCTGCAAACAAACAAACATCGCTGCACAACCCTCACAAAAACAAAAAAAGCAAGTCCAGCGGAGACGGGCTTCTCAAGCTCTCCGTAAAGCCTATTATTATGTCCTCCTCTCCTATTATTGCACAAAGAAACCAGAATCTCTTCTACGACAGTAGCAGCAGCAGTGACGATGGCAACGGGTTTTTCGGCGGCAGAAACACCCGCATGAAAAGACGCAAAGTCACAAAACCTCTTCTTCCTCCTGTATCCATCAACAACCTTGATTTCTCGTCCTCTGCCAGTAGTTCGGACTCAGAAAACGAGCAGGACTACGCCGCATACCAGACAATGAACAGAAAACTCCCACAGAGAAAAAAAACTGGAGTCTCGCTTGCCGTGGATGCTAACGGCAAGGCTGTTATCACAACAGCCGAGCCAGTGCGCACCAAAAGAAAACGGAGCACCAAAAATAGGGGCACCTTGAGCTCCTCGCCCTTTATGGGTCACAGTTACGGTCTGCCCCCTGCCAGAAACGAAGATGCGGGTCGGTTATCCACTCCAGTGCGCTATCACGACGAAATAATGTTCCAGGAGTCCGCAAGCTCTCACGCTATACATAGTAATTCACCCGCTCTTGTGGCTAAGCAAGACAACTACGAGGACGACGAAGGCGACACTTCTGAGGACACCACGATCGACCCATGTGACGCACGGGCAGCACTAATGAAGGCCATGAGCAAGGCATATTGATCTGCTTCTTTTTTATCTATTTTACGACTTCACTATATAGAAACTACACATTTGCATAAAGGTATGATGATACTGCTTTTTTGAGTTGCCGGAAGGTTTTGTTGCGTATGTGCATTGAAAGAGATACCTGTAAATAGTAGGGTCATACTTATTTACAGGAATTGTCATGTCCAGAGCATGTCACGTGACATTTGCAGAAATATATATACCACACCTGCGGGCTATCGTCACTTCTGGACGCAGTCAAAATCCAGTAGTCCATGATACCCCCAATGATAGGCCATGGATCAGCCTTTTGTGTCATTTGCGCGATTCGGGATTCAAAACCGTTACTTTCCTTGAGCTGTGCAACGCATTTTAGACGAATGCTACTCGCGTAGTGCCATCACCGTCACATAGCTGCCACTCATATTAGCAGGAACCTGTCACATGACAATGTATTACGGTGTACATAATCATATACAAATCACCAACATGGATTGTCTAGCACCCCTCATAATAGCGGCATGCAGGGCAATCGTCACAATCCCCTGTTTGATCCCATACCGTCTCGATACACTATCCCCAGTCAATAAAAATACGCCCCGATATTAGCCATCAGCAATGATCCAAACACAATGCGTTATCCTTGTTCGGTGCAGGATCTCTAGACGACTTTATCTCGTTCTATCAGGCAAATTTTTCAATCTGACGTGGAACGAGTCAATGAGCTGCCACGCTTTTGATATCTGATTGTGACCTGCGGCCCGCTTAATCGCGGCAATGCACTGTCACGTGACGTATCCTTCTCAGAACATATACCATTTGCGCGGGCCATCGTCACGATTATAACCGAAGTTAAAAACCAAAAACATCAACAAACCTGAGACATTATCGCATCAGTGCCCAAAAGCCAATGATGCGATGCGTCAGTTATTGACTGACTTTTGTGTAAGATACCGTAAGCAAAACAGTCACAGCAATGCTGCCCAGAAACTCAGCGCCCCCGGCTCGCGGTATGCAAATACGCTTCACCAGTAAAAAAACCGAAGACGGCTTCCTGTAATTAATCTCAGAGACAGAGTGAAAACGGAGCCAGAAATTTAGCACCGGCCGTGGATCTTTGCTGCGGTCCAATCCGGAGCCAGAACAGTCTGTTATTGACTGTGTTTGCAAAGATTTGCATTCTTGATTCGTCCGGCTCATAGAAACAGCGTAGCTGGAAATTATGTCTCGCTGAATCAAAGCGAATCAGAGGCACCAGGGTGAAAAACTATTAAAGGAATAAATCAAAGACATCTGCTCATACTATACAGAATATGGGTAGAGTTAAAAAACTAAAAACGAGTCTAAAATCGCTGCATCCACACTCTCATCTAGTGAGCATAGGCCCGTACCAGTTTTCTATATAGTATGGGGACATTTCCCAGATGAAAGCTCTGTTTGTTTTTGCTTTCACACTCCTAGTTTCTTGTAGATATCTGGAGGATCTCGTATTGATTGAAACTCTCGTCATCAACAGCTTCTTTGATTTGCAAGACCATCTTGATTTGCAGCAACGATCTACTCCTTCAACGTCTACTCTTCCAACATCATCGCTTCTCTTACAGAGCCTAGAAAACTTTTTCACATGTAAACAAACTTAGATCATCTTGTTTGATTGCATGTAACTTCTCCAACATCTCCATTATATCATTAAAACTATGAACATCAGGCAACAATGATTTCCTTCCCAAGATTTGGCCAATACACCTCTGAATCGTACATCTACAACTCCCCAGACTATGCTGAAGCCACCGGCTCTTGCATGCTATCCAACAAGAGAAAGAATTCTGTATGCAGCGCAGCAAGTAGTACCAACAGCGACGGCTGTGACGACGAGTACAAACTTCGCAAGTCCAGAAAGTCAAGAAAATCCATCTTCATGAACTTGCTTTTCTCCAACGATACAGAAGACGAGGGAGAAGATGAAGACGACGAAGACTCGCTTGAAAACATCTATATACTAAAGACACCATCTGAAGACATTACTGCAACCGACCCTAACTACAATTTGGGCTGCAGCTATCCTAGCGATAGATACATCACCAAGTACTTTGCAAAATTAGGTCTTCCGTCCATCACTGGACCTATGATCAAGAAACCGTATGATTTTGGCTATTACTGCCAAGAACAACATCCACGTTCGCTTAGAGCCTCTCAAATGCGACACCGTTCGGTATCGCTGTTGCTGTTTCCTACATCAAACTCTCTGGCACTGCTGACGCGGCAGCTGGAGCAGAGCAAACCGCGAACATCTATCACATATTCTATATACAATATTGCAGACTACGACTACGACTCTGAAGACGAGCTCGTCAACAGACTAAGACACCGCAAAAGAAAGAAGAGCCATGGATGTGGGGCAATACGGCGCCGCGGTGGAACTCAGTATGGAGCCAAATGTGGCGAGTGCCACCGGTTTGTACAAATAAACAACCAATCCATCGAGGGCGGATTTCTCTCATATATTGACTACTTCAAACACTGGATCAAAAACCACTACGACGGAGAGACCTTGAGTCTATAGTTGCACCCAATCGTCTCCTCATCGTCGTCCAAGACCCTCAAATTGGTTCCAAAGAAGATTTTCCCGTTAGCCTTTCGAGTTTTATTCAATTCAGTGAACGTTTTAATATTCCTTTCGCCGCTATCCTGATCAATAGTGATCATGTGGCATCGGTCACATAGCGAGTAGTTCTCCAATTTCATCCTAGATATCTCCCCTTTGGGACTCACCAAGCTGAACCAGCGCCAGTCGTCTTCCTCAAAAGGCAAACAGTCATTCGAATCGACCAATATGTTAGCTCTGAAAAGCTCTGCCTTCGCATCGCCATTAGCAGCCGCAGAAACATAGTCAACACTCGCCTGGTTGATCAACAACAACGGCGATTTGTTTTGGAACGTTAGGCTTTCGCCTTCGTTCATGGCTAAATAACAGGGCTTTCCCCCAAGAATGGCTGAAAAGAACCTACTGACTGTCTCGTCCATTATGGCAACATACTTGCCTTTGAGCGTCCTCACAGAAAATACCTCGCGGATCTTCGATAGAGAAAGAGGGATAACTATCCTTCTGTCCGTCTTACTGTCATATATAGTCATGGTCTGCTTGACCACATCAACGATGGGCTTGATTTTCACCATCGATCTATTTAGCTTGAGTCGTAGAGGCTCTAATGTATCAACATCCAACAAACAAAACAACCGATCATACTGTAAGCCGCTTGTGGTTATTTTCCACTCCTCATCCCGTGGAATTTTGTAGTAATGGCATGATTTTATTGGATATATGAAGAGGCTTTTGATATTGAGGAGCTTTGCGGGGCTTTCCAGCTGGGGAAGCGTCAGCAACGACGACGACGGCAGAATCCCTGGCAGAACAAGACTAGGATTCAGTACTAGGTCACTTTGGAGATCAAACATCAAGGAGTCAGCAAAAAACTCCTCTATATTACTGATCAAGAAGTCAATATCCTTTTTGGTGGACATTGCGCCAAGACTGGCCCGAATCGCGCCGGTGATTTTCCCTTTGAACGTATCATTGGAATCGCCGCATTTTCGGCCATATTTGGTGCAGCTTTCAACAATATCGAACTCCGTGAACTCCTGGGACCATTTCATAAATCCCCCTATGTTGCAAAGAGACCCCGTTCTGAGCGATATCTGCTTCATAGACGTGATTTTTTCAAAGTCGTAGTATCCTAGTCTGTTTCCGGCGGGGTCTACCAAACAAAACGAGATTATCGGGCCCTGAAGCGTCGGATTTCCGTAGTTTTCCGGATGATTGAATATTTCCACCATCGGACTGTTTTCGCGGTGTCTGAGAGACATGAGCCGATCTACACAGTACTTAGAAAGCTGCGAAACATACGCAGATATGTTATGAAATCCTGAATATATCTCTTCGTGAACAGAAATCGCATCACCAAGTGATAGTATGGAATGGATGGGCAAGGTTCCGTCCTGCAAAAAGTCGTGTATTGTTGAGGAGTTTCTGCTAACAAATTCCTGATCGTATGGAGTAAAAGCATTAACGGTGCCTCCCGCCAAAATACTTCTTTCCTTGTTGGAATATCTCCTCGAACTTGTCACGTCTTACAATTAGTCCTCCAAGATCAGGAAGCCCAAAGATTTTGTAGAACGAACAGACCATAAAATCCGGCATCAGGTCAACATTTTTATCGTCAGAGGAAAATAGACTTTTGGCGTTGCCAGTAGTTAGATAGCTGGACATATCAACCAAAAAGTACCTGTTGCTGATGCGATTGTTGCCAATAAACTCTCTAATTGGAAATCTTTCCCCGTTGAAGTTTGATTGTGCTGTGATTGCAACCAATTGCTTTCTGCCTTTTCGTGGCGGAACAAGAAGCTCTGGATCCAGAGAATTGAACTCGAAGTAGCCAGAGCTTTCAGAGAGCTCGCGGATGCCAACAATGGATGTGTGAGAGTCTCCCTGGTACAAAAAGTCAAATTTTTCTCTCTGATTGATGAATCCGTCCTGGACCAATATTTTGACACCATGAGTTGCATTGCTTGTGAAGACAATGTCATACTCATATGGATCCAAGCCTAAGAGCTCGCTAATAACAGTATTCCGGATATTTCCCACAATAGTCTCGGTATTTATCGACGTCAAAGACCGTGAATGTGGATTGCTAAACACTTGTGACATAAGAGTCTCGTTGATCTTTGAAAGCAATCGCTTGCTATAAGTGGTCATCCCCGCATGATCCAAATAGCAAGAGTCCGCCATATGAGGGTACTCCGAGGCCACAATATCGGCTACTGCCCGGGGATAAAACTGGGCTATATTGTCATTGAGTGCAATTGTCGTCATTTCGTGTATTTACTGTTCAAACGTGATATTTAAGCATCATAACAACCCAAGAGAGACGTAAAGTTGTCGAGATTTATAAATTTTCACTTTTTCTTATCTCATTCGCTTGCGCAGGACGGAAAAAAGCCTAAAATTATTGACCGGCCGATAAGAGACATTTTTTCAGGGAGTATTTCCACGGGATGCCGCCGGAAGAATTGTGGGGGAATTATTTACTCGTCATCTAAATCGGTATCTTCGTCAACATCCGTAAGACTATCGTTATCCGTTTGTTCTTCATATTTCTTTTCTTCCTCTTGTTCGTCTTCGCTATCTTGCGCCTCTTCTTTTTCCTCTTCATTCTTTTCTTGACCGGTATTATTTTCGTTACTGTTATCATTACGTTCTATCGCAAGAGAATCGCGAATGTTAACACCACTAGGAACAGGTGGAGCACGGTACACTTTTTGCCGTTTAGCAACTTTATAGTCGTCCTCAAAATCATGGTCCTTGAGTAAATCAATTTTCGGTTTGAAAGCTATTCGATGCTCTTTTTTGCCTTGATGCTGCGATTCCTCAATCCGTTGTTCTGTAACGTTTTCAGGCACTGATTCGTTCTTGATTTCTCCAGCATCGTCATCGGCTATGAAAGTCTCATAATGATGGCGTTTTTTGGCATTGATCAATTGTATGGCAACCTTTTTTATCTCCATAATCTTCGCATCTTTCTCTTTGAGAATATCGTCTAATTGCAGCTGTAGCAGACTGACCAACCTTTTATTTCTATCGTTTTCTGCTTGAATAGCAATGAATTCCAGGGTTTGTATCGATTGAATGTGATTCAATTTGGACAAAATATCATTTTTATCCAAACTGCCATCGCCACTATTGATCGGAAGCGAGACAATTCGCTGCAACAAAGAGCCAACTATCTTCATTGACTTGCTCAAATGAAGCTCCTCCAAGCGGCCAGCGCCTTCTGTCCCATCAGAGGTGATGTTGATGGAGTAACTTGCATAATGACTGAATTGGTCCAAACTGCTTTTAGACCTCGATGGACCTAGTAGTAACGTCTTGAAAACCAGAAATAAAACATCCGGTGATGGTAGTTTTGGCGCGACTAAGTCATTGGCTACTGTAGCATTGTATATCTGATCCCCTTCGTATAATATTGTACAGTCCAAGCGCAGTCCCTCATAGAGTTTGACATACACTAAAGCCCATTCTAGATGAAAATTGTCAGTTCAAAAGCACAGATTTTCGTAACGTCTAACGAAACCACGAACTTACTTGACTGATTGACCACCGGTAAAGATATGACATTCTCCATGCTTCAAAAACTATTTAGCGATGATATTAGCAACATCGTTATCCCATCTTGTTTTGTAATTAGCTCATCTCAAACGTTTGGTCATATTTGGTTTCACGAGTGAAAATCTCCAAGGAAAACGGTGTCTGGATGTCTGTATAAAAGAAGACCCGCGGGGATGGACTTTCCGACGATGGTCAAGATAACGAGGCCAGGACATGAGCTGTATTACGAGAAACGCGCTCACTATGACGTTATCAAAGACAAAGGCATTACGAGGGACACGGGTGGCAAAAAAAGGGATGGAATGACGTCTGCCTTTGATGATAACGTCCTGGAATAGGAGCTGATAACCATATATGTATGTGAGACCTTTTGATACAGACTAAGTGTCATATTCGTACTAAGACCAAGATTGGCAACGGCGCGAGATTTTATTCTGTAAATCTGTAGGTACACACAGTCCTATCATTACCACCTAGTGACTGATAGTTGGGTCTGGTATACATCTCTACTAATGTTTGATAGATACGTCCCGAATTGGCATCCACGTCTACCGTGCAGACTGAAATTTGAGCACTTAAGAGGTGTATTTATCTACATTGGGTGACTAAATATCAAATCTTATAGCCGCATTGGTTGACACATAGTCCTCAAAGGCTCCAGTGATGTCAATATGCTTCGTGGCAACTAACGTTTTCAGCTCACAAAACCTGCATGTGAAAATATACGTGACACTTTTGGTCTACGCTGTAAGCACCATGCACATGCCCATAGCCATGTACAAAGTGCACACCCACATGTGACCATTCACACAAGATAATGCATAAAACATGAACGTTGATAGCAGATCGAGAGCTACGTATCAGTGAACGGTTTGTCTGAGGAAAGCCCCGGCTTATCCATTGCAACAAAAGGGACTAAATGACAACAGTCAAACCAGCGGCGGTGGTTGACTGCCCATCAACTTTATAACCTAAGGAGAACGGAATGGAAAAACAGGGCGATCCTCTAGGTCGGTCGCATATGGTTATATAGCTATAGTTTATTTGAGAGTCCAGCTACAGAAATATTCCACGGCATTTTTTTGGCTTTAAAAATCACGATACAGAACCTTCATCACAAACATACATGCGGACAGGCAGGGAGACAGGCAGGCAGGAAGGAAGGCTTGAACTTTGCCTTTTTGCTGATGCCTGCTTCTGCTTCTGTTGTCTAATGAAACACGTTCGTATATCATTGCTTATCTTGTGTTCTCCGGAAGAATGTAAACACCCCAAAGCAGTGCCATCATGGCTTGTATGCCTTGTGTGGATGATCGGAAAAACTGGCTTCTTATCGCTGGCCCCGCAGTCACGTGTGCAATGCATGGCACGGACTCTATCAAAGTCAAAAACAGAGCAACCAAAAGGCCGAACTTAACTCCAAAGACAGAAGATACTAAAGTCAAACCGTGACGTAACCTTGAATGTGTTGACACGTGGAAACACACGCAAAATAAGAGGCAGGGCAGCCAGACTGGTCTGTTCAGAGGAAGCAAAGGAAGCTGACAAATAGCAAACAAGCGTAGCCCTCCTTAAAACGCGAATTAGCCCTTAATGCCAGTGTGTTATTTATAAGCATTGGTGCTGCTGGCACCCTTAAAGAGTATCGTGTTCGGGAGTGAGACTTCTTTTGTGTTGCATATCTTTTGGATACCATAATCAGCAATGTAACACCATTCAATTTGCGATAGTAGAGTAGAATAGAAGATAAACTGAGAGGTAAAGCTTAAAATCCAAAAAAGAAGGCGGCGGATTCGCAAGGGAGTTCACTGCATTACCATACTTACCTGCAAACAAGTGTCTGAGAAATCTTATCCTGAGCAACTGCGAGACATATGATTGGTGGAGTCTATCAACTAAAAATACCAGCGATGTGCACTACGGGAATATTTAGTACTGTAAGACACCAGAGTCATCAAAGAGGTGTATGAACCATAAATATGGGATTGATCGCCTGCCTTCTTTCGTGGTCATTCAAGTGTAGCAAACCCAAAATAGGCTTTGGAAATTATGTTTTGAAAGACGATGGCGATCGCAATGCTATCGGTTTATCGCACCTACTAATAGGAGCAACGTTTTTTGTATTTTTGGTGGATTCCCCATATTTGCACGTCCTAACGTTTTCGTTTAGTGGGCGCTGCGCAGCTTGCTGTGCCTATTTGTTCAAACCGATGCGCACTAAAACGCCGCTGCTTGACGTAAAACGCAAACAAGGCCTGCCCCCGCTGTTATCAGTAGCAAGCAACAAGGTCATCCGTATCCAATATTGCTGCGGATGTCTCTGCTAACAAAGGCCATGTGCTGCGGGTGAAACAGTGCAGGTCATTGATCACACCCCGTAGAAGATGTACGTTGGGTAAATTGACTAGGTCAGGATCCAGGTGAGACATCCCGTTCAATTTCGTTCTTATTCTGGTACATACATAGGAGCGTACATTCATTCCACACGCATGCACCAACGCAGCCTGGCTTTTCGCCCAGTTTTGTGTCTTCGCCCCAAACGGTGCACTACGCTGACGGAAATATAGTATAGGACGTATAGTATAACGAAGCAAAAGCGGAACAAAGCATAATATAGTAAAAAAAACCGGAAACCATTAACAAAGTGAAAGCAGCAAAGATAGTAGCAATAATATAGTATAGTGGTCGTGATAATCATCACAATCAGCAGAGATCGTAGCAATGCTGCTTGATGTGGTAGCTGTTGAACATCTGGCTGAAGTCGGGCGTCCGGCAGCTGTTTGTCGATGCGCAGTCCGTCTCCTGCGTCTTGGCATAGAGAGATTTGATGTAGATAAGAAGCTCCTCGTCGTCTACGATGATGTTGCGGAGATTGATGTCCTCGCCCACCTTGGGGGAGAACTTCTGTCTCCACTCGCTAAACTCCGCCAAATTGTCGATCCAGGCGTCGTCGATCCCGTCAACAAACTGCCCGTTCTTCAAGGGAGCCAATTTCTTGCCAAGCGCGACGTAGGCCTCGTTGTAGTTTTGCGTGATGGTGCAGATGGTGTGCCTTGCCTTGCGCAATTTGGCCTCAAGTGCGCGGAGACGGTCGTTTTTGACCTTTTCCGCAGGCGCATGCATGCGGTTGAACTGCTGCACCTGCGCCTCAAACGTCTCCTGGCTGATCAAGCCCTTTTCGCGTCTTGCGCGGCTGTTGAGCATGCTGCGCTTGTATGTAGAGTATGTGTAGGCCCATTTCTGCTGGAGTCTTTCCACGTCCTTAGCGTACTGCTGCTCGGCCTGTCTAAGGGCGCTGAGCTTCTCTGCGAACTCGCAGCGGGGCACGATGTCCGCTCTGCGCGAGCGGGTGCAAAACATGACCTTTTTGGGCTTTCTGGGGCCGGTGGCCGCAACAACGTCCGCGTAGTACGATCTGATGACGTCCTTGTGGTTTTCGAACGAGGGCGTCTTCACCTTGCTCTTCAAGCAGCTTTTGCGGCCCGCCGCCACCGACGACGCCACCGACGAGCCTTTGGGCGAGTCCAAGTCTACGAGGGAGTTCAGGATCGACAGCACCGTGCTGATGGAGGCGTGGCAGGCCGACATAAGCGAGTCTGCACTGGATATCGACACCGCGGAGGACGCAAAGGACCCCGCAGAAGATCTACATATTGGGTAAAGGGGCGCGGAAGGCTCGGCTATATACTTGACCAGGTGGTTGATGTTGAACCTGAGCGCATCGGGGTCGGTTACAAGCGGCGCGTAGCAGTGCTCAAACTCGTTGTTGACGATGCAGGAAAACCAGCACGCCACGCTGTGGCGTGCGTCAATCTGCATGTCGGGGTCGCATGGGGCTGCAGCTCCCCAGTGGAAAAACCGGTTGATGCGGTGGGTGTCGTTGATGGAGCGCTGGTAGAACTTTTCGTAGAAGTTGTCCACGGCCAAGTCCAAGGACACCGCGGGGGCGAGTCTGGCCTGCTTCTGGCCCCATTTGCGCCAGAGCAAGTTCTGCACGCGGCTGTTGTTGAGCGCGTTGTTGTTCTTGAACTTGGACGACAAGGACTTGGAGAAGTTGGTGATTTCGCACGTGTTCATGTTGAGGAAGTTGTCGTCGTTGTAGTGGAAGTTTTTGTACACGCGCGACGTCTTGTCGTTGACCGAGAGCCGGGACAAAAAGAGCTTTTCGTTGTAGAGATCGAACAACACGTTGGTGTCGAAAAGACGGAACTGCGACAAGTAACGCGCGGTGGAGGACATGTGGTTGCTGGCAAACGAGTTGCGTGCGAGGTCTGCCGCCTCTCTGAGGCGTGAGCTCAACACATTGCTGCGCGAGCTGTTTTTGAAGGGCGAGTCGAAGTTGAACAACACCACCTTGAGCAAAAACTCCTCGTGGCGGAGGTTGTACGTCACAAACTTGTACGAGGCGGCGATCTGCTCAAGCGTCAAGTCCACAGCGGGGTCCAAAAGGTCCACCGACTGCACCTTGAGGCTGTTGGAGTAGATGCTGCGGTTGTTGTTCTTGTCTGTAAGCGTGTACTCCATGTTGGGGAAAAAGCACGGGCCGGAATCAATTGCTGTAGAAGCTGGAGCAGTGCTGGTGGTATAGTATAGCGATGGCAGAGGACATTCAGAGTCCCATCCGCCGTAGCAGTCAAAACGGGATCCATATCAGGGAATGAGATTCGTTTTATATCAAACACGAACAAGTACAAAATGTTGTTAGGACCATACATTAGCTCTATTTTTGCTTTCTGGATTGTGCGTCGCACAAACCGAAAAATAGAGTTTGGCTCTGTCTAAGAAGAAAAAGAAACAAGCGACCTGAATTATCCCACTTTAAGCTTTCACAGACAGAGCTAGAAATGCGCTCCGTTGCAGAACCGCGCAGCAGCAACAAGCTCGCGATAAGGAAAAATTCCCGGAGGTCACCCGGCAGGGGCTGGTTTCGGACGGCAGCATCCCACACGTGTGGGATTGCTACACAGACGCAGTGTGCCCAGCCACAGTGCCACTGGATGTCTGTACAAACGCATCGCAACATTGTCCTGATTGGGGCATCAATCAATGCACGATAAGCACAGCTCCACCCTCCTCGCTTCTGGAACGGGCAGCATAACGTGCTTCTCGATGGGGTCACACCTTTCCCAGGTGGTGGGTTCGATCGCTGGTACGGGCTATATATAGCCTGCCATGACCAAGCACATGATGGCTGCATTCCTCCCACCCATCCATGCTCTGCTTTAATCGTCGGGTTTAAGGTTAACAGAAACTTGTCGCTATTCTCTGTAAATTAACCCAAGGTTGGTTCCATTGCGCCTGGGGAAGATATTTTAGTGCGGTTTTCGACTCTAAGTGCTGTGAAATTTGTCCGGCCGTCGATTGGGTGTCAACCGATCGGAAGCTAATCTCGACTTTGGACGGTTTTCTATGGGGAACAAGCTACACTGTGCTGTTTTGGGTATACAGCGAATCAATCTTGTTGATTGAATAATTTACTCAATGCAGTAAACCATCTCTATTATTAGGCTATTGTTTACGGCTGACTGTGCTACAGGTATTTGTTTGGCCGTCTCCAACGAAACCAGATTTTAAGTTGATGCTTTGCAACACTGAATACAAGTCTTCTCATCCCCTTGATCAGAATGACACCGTGATCTGATAGATGTTGGTACTTATTGTACTATTCAGCCTAAACCAACGCTGGCTAAAGAATGCCTCTGGAGCCTGAGGTTGGTTTGCTGTAGCTGTATTGCAATTCCACCTGTCGGACGAATTTCATCCTCGAGTTTTTTTTCAAGCGTTCCTTATTTACGTGAAACCAGCTATGAAATATGTCACTTTACGGTCTCTGGCAATTGTTGGAAAGTGCCGGAGGGTGGATTAGGTTTTGGCTTGGCCAAACTTATCCGAATTCATTCCTAAATTGCAGACTCCCCCATCCTGGCAGAAATTGTATTCCGATTATGTACATTTATCCCCAGCTATAGAAAACATATTACAGGCTGCAAACTGAATTAGCAAACTGCATTTGTACATACATTCTTGTCCTGCTTGTTGAGATTGAGTTGTTGATTTGTGTGTGTCAATCTACTGGCTATCTTTGCTTTGACACCCGCACGTCATCTCAGCTTTAACCTACGATCACAGATCCCGGTAGGTTATCAAAACAAACAGTAAAATGGTAAAATGTGTAGAGTCGAGGCAACAAAAGCAACGAGGGCAACGCCTGATGTACGTGTAAATGTACCCATGTCTTATCGTCGGTTTGCAATTATCTCCAGCCTCCAATCATAGATCCTGGTATCTATCACAACAAACAAACAATGGAAAAGGAGAGTAGTGTATTGTACTGTAAAACAGATAACGCAGAAAAAAGTACGTGTATTTAAGGACAATAGTAAATGTTTGAATGTAATTGCAGTTCCAGCCTACAGTCACTGCTCCCGGATCCTTATCAGAACAAACAATAAGATGGAGAGTTATGTATCATGAAGCTGATAAAGCAGGAAAAAATTGTGTGTTCTAGGCCATTGGCCTATCTAAGTGTCAATGGCCATTGGCCTATCTAAGTGTCAATGGCCATTGGCCTATCTAAGTGTCAATGGCCACTATCTATGTCTAATGTGAAAATGTGATGGCGGCCAGCGGCCTATGTGTAATGTCTTGCTAATAATGGTCTGCGGCCTACTTGTGCGCTCGTGTAGTACGGCCCAAATAAGGGGCAGACAATTTCAGGAGGTGCCCCGGACAGTAGTCACCACTGTTATGTTGGCAGCCCTATTAACTATCCCTCTCCAACTTCCTTTCTTCTTTCCAGAAGACTTTGTTAAAGTTGTTGTTTTGCTTCTATGCAACATCTTGCTCAAACGGTCTCTCTCCCTTGAGCTGGTTGTTGTTTTGCTTCCATGCAACATCTTGCTCAAACGATCTCTCTTCCTTGAGCTGGTTGTTTCTGGAGTAATTTCGCCTGCCAACACCCCACTCACGTACCACTGCTTCAATATCTTACTGAACGATTTCCAGTTTTTATACTCCGCCCGCCCTGACTTGTTTATGTACCGCATTCTGATTATGTTAAACTTTGACATCACCTTGCTTATAACTTTTTTCGAGTCCTTCGTCGCAATCCTGCATATTTTGTCTTTTATTATCTTTTTGTCAGAAGACAAGATACATCTGCCAAGTTCTTTGGCGAGCGACTGACGGTCCATATTCAGCAATCCCTCTCTCACTTGTCTTTCAAACTCGCTCACCAATCCCGACGTCACTGCGTGTCCGATTTGTGCAAATGACACGTAAAGCAGATAACCCACCTGCTGTGAGACCTCCTTCAATATCTGAATTGCTGTTTCACCGTAGTAAGATCTCTCCTGCAAGATGTCCAACATCTCGTCGCTTCCAATGCTGTCGTCCAATAGTAGCTTTTCAAGATCTCGTTTGAGCAACACAAAGGGGTCATCTGTCACCATAGAATCATCAGATGTGCTGCTTTCTCTTTTGGAAGTCATAATAGCTAAAGTGGGCAGGCCTGTTTCTTGAGGCACAGTGGCCTCGGAGTCTGTCACCGATGCCCCAGATTGTAGTTTAATGGGTACCCCAACTACGCATCGTAGCACCAAAAGCAATATCAGTAACCTCATGATTATTAGTATTGGCAATGCCATGTGTAGAGTATGCTGTCATATACATGGTGCGAAGTTTGGTGAGAAAGACAGCTTTTGAGGTGAATTTTATACTTATTCGCTGGCTACAGACTGCTAGTAATAACATAGCCATTTATGTCAACCCGATGACTAGAAGAAAGAGCCACTTACTGGTGGTGAAAACATGGCACTTTTCCGACCTGAGTGTGGTAGATCAATTATCCACCAATCAAAACTGGAAAAAGGATTTGCACAATAAAAAAATGTGCATTTTTTCTAACATTTGTACCGTGGGCTAAGAATCCTTGTACATGGCATCTTGCTGGGAATCTACTTTCTTGTGAACTCAGTGTCCACCATTTGTACAAGAAGGTTAACCTTATTGGTGTCATCCATAGCATAAACTTGTTTTGGAGCGGAGGTATTTGTGTCTATTCAACGAACTCGATTAATTGAAAAAATAGGCGAAAAAATGGCCAGTGTATAAATTCCGCGAAGTGCTAAGCTATAAAATTGAAACTTATATACGGAATCAAAAACAATCGTATAGTGAGGTTGGCTTTTCCACGTTTTCCTTCTTTCAGTGATGGTGTATATGCGGCTAGTGATTCATCGCCATCCATTTCTTTTTGAGGCTTTACGAAAGAAATTCCAGCTTGTTGTTTTGTTCTTTGCCTGTACCTCATGTTGATGACATCAATCTTTTGAGGCCCTATTGTATTGACTTCTCTATATCTGCACTTCCAATCAAGCATATACTCTCTATTATTTTACTATCTGCATAATTGAGCAGCCTTCTTAAGTGAGACTCAATTAATCGGCAGCATAATTTTCTTGATTTGGTCCGCTGAAGTGGGTGTTGGGAATCGCTCGTACCTGCCATTATCAAATACGCCTGGTGTCATAGTTACCCCTCTTTTCGACTATAAGAGCCGCGGTTGTGGCTCGCTAGATTTGAAATGTTTGACGCGGGAGGGGTAGACCAGTCTGCCTCGCAAGTTTGGAACATAAAAAAGTGTGTTGGGTAATAATGAACTCGTAAAGAAATATACGTAAAAAACCGCTTCCGAACAATGAAGAGGTAAAAGTGGGCATACCTCGGATGATTGGTCTCAAAAATATCAGTCCTTGACTATGATCGTATGATATGAACGAGCCCATTTGATCATACAATGGCAACAACCTTTTGGTAATATCCAGAGTACACTTTGATTGTCCTACATTCTACTTGAAATCCACAAAGTCGTCTACTTGGCAATCGCACGATATGATTCACTATGCATTACTTACGATATCCTCAAGGGGTGACTAAAAATAAATCACAATAGCCAGCATTCCCTCAAAGACCATCATTGATGAACATATTAAGTAGCTGATCGACATTGCTCTGCAAATTATCAATCGAAGGGAGCTTGTGCTGCTGGAAATTGTGACGAAGAATAAACTCGATCGACGAGTATGTTCGGCTATACAATTTCCTGAACTCCCGGTTGTTTTTGTCATTAACTATCCCACGAAGCCGTAGTCCCGATAAGATCATCCGCTGGCTCATCACTTTGATCTTATTGTCTATTTCCTCATTTACTTTCCTTTGCTGCAACGTTTTGTTGGTATCGTTCAATTGCTTTGATTTTTTAACTTCATTTATCATGTCCGAGGCAGATATCGAAGATGTATTACTAATATCTGCTGTTTTTGGACTTGTGGGGGTAATCAAGGGTATAGCAAGTAAATTCCAGGCCGCCTGTCCATCTTCTGTCTTTTGCTGCTGCTTTTGAAGATATAACATTAGTCTATTTTTGTGAGAAGTAGCAGCTTTATTGGATGGCAATAAAGATATCAATATTGCTACCTTGCTGATTCCATATTCATTGAACTCATTTGATTCGTAGAAGCTGAGGAAAAACTCTTGTGTTTCCCTATTGTTACTGAATATTCTGTACTCTTCGATACCTTTAGTCGAGGCCGCTGGAAGACAGTTTTCGGGCACATTCCAGGTCCTCACATAGTTCTCGAAGTGCATGGTTGTGACATCCAGCAATACGCCGTCAAACTTGTCCAGTTTTTTGATCCATAACTGTACATCTGTCGGAAAAGTGGTTAGTAATGCGTCGCTTTCAGTCATATCCATCATTGACCGCATTACTTACCGGCCAAACGTGTTAGATTGCTCACATCCGGCTTCAATTCAAGATCAAACGACTGCAAAAGCCGCAAGTCCATTCTGAGCTGTATGTGGCCTGTTGTGAGATGCCTTTCGGTTCATTGGGAGTCTACAGTGACTGTTGATGCCTCTTCAGCTCGATATTTTCGCTATTTCTCAAGGCCTATATTGAGACCCCTGCGGGTGGTGCCATGTAGATGAACCCGTGTTCATGGTACAGATACCCCCTCCGTGGTATTTGGCAATCAACAGGAAAAAAATTCGAAAAAAGAGGAAATCACAGAAGCTCAAAACCAAATCACCTACGATATCAGCAACAACCTATATCTTCTCTCCCAACAAATATACCGTACAACCAGCGTTTAGAGCAAAAAACAGCGCGAATTTGCTGCTATTAGAACTGTCATAAAGTCACTATTTGACTTTTTTCTCTTTGTACAAAGCAAACATTGTGCAAAACAGAAGCAATGAGCAGCAGTAAAGAGGTTTACTCTGTTGCTAGAGTGTATGCCGATGTCAACAAAAAGCGGCCAACCAAGTACTGGGACTATGAGAACCATGTGGTCCACTGGGGCACCCCGGTAAACTACGAAATCTCGAAGAAAATAGGCCGAGGAAAGTATTCGGAGGTGTTCACTGGAGTCAACGTTATGAACCAAAGTCCTTGCGTCATTAAGGTATTGAAACCGGTCAAAATCAAAAAGATTTACAGAGAAATCAAGATATTGCAAAACCTTACTGGAGGGCCCAACATTGTGGCTCTTTACGATGTTGTACAGGATCCTAAAACCAGAATTCCTTCCTTAATTTTTGAGCCTGTCAAAAACTGCGAATTCCGCACTCTCTATCCAAAATTCAAGATCCAGGACATTAAATACTACTTCAAACAATTGCTTATTGCACTCGACTATTGTCACTCCATGGGAATCATTCACAGAGACGTCAAACCGCAAAATGTCATGATTGATCCCATAAATAAGAAGCTAAGGCTTATCGACTGGGGTTTGGCAGAGTTTTACCACAAGGGAGCCAATCTCAACGTCCGGGTGGCCTCCAGATACCACAAGGGGCCGGAGCTTTTGGTGAATCTTCAGCAATACGACTATTCGTTGGATTTATGGTCTGTCGGAGCCATGATTGCTGCTATTGTCTTCAAAAAAGAGCCTTTCTTCAAAGGAAGCAGCAACATCGACCAATTAGTTGTGATAACCAAGGTTCTTGGCACTGCTGACTTCTATCCTTACTTAGACAAGTACGGGCTTGAATTAAATAGCTGTTATGATGGACTTATTGAGGACACCAGAAGAATCCCATGGTCGGATTTCATCACCAAATCAAAGTCTCAGTTGGCAACTCCTGAGGTTGTTGATTTGATTGACAAACTTTTGATTTACGACCACCAGGCCAGATTGACAGCAAAGGAGGCTCTTGATCATAAGTTCTTCAAATGATCAGGATTTTTATATGTTTGTTGCTCTGTTCTTGAATTTATTTAATTTTTCACGTAGTGATTTTTCATATGCGTCGGTGTATAAGCATTAGTTCTCTTCAAGTACTTAGTTTCTTTCTTGTTTTCATTAATATCCTAATCTTTATGGTCTATCAGTAACTAGTAAATGGGACAGAGAGAGTTTGCCTGGGTCGTAGATCTGACTTTATGAGTGCCTAAATTTATATCAAGGCCAACTTTGTGTACGGATGTGCATGGTGAAAAATTTATTTAATTAAAACTCATCGATAATCTTGCCAGTTATCGTTATCTGGCTGGCCAAGTATCTAGCGAAACCTCATCAATAATTGAGCAAAAACAGCTTAAAATCAAGATGGCGTTAATAAAGCTTCCATTTCCAATACTTGGGGTGATTGTAAGTCCAATATTCTGCAATTTCAAACCAAAAACAAGTCACTAACGTCGATCTGTCAGATTCCCGCGTTCTTGATAGCCTTCATTGGCTACAATGCTCACTATTTCATATTTCGACACTACTTCAGCGTTGAGAAGCAGATTTTCTTTGAGTTTTGCGTCAGTATGATATGGCTATCGTACATCATTGCCATAAAGAAATCCCCAGGCTCTCCAGACAAGCTGCAAATCTCTGCCCCGGAAATAGATACCGCCTCACAAACAGAATCTGCCTCATCAACAGGAAAGGATGATACCCCATCATCAGAGAAAGATGCACCTGCTTCCAGTCAGGTAAAACAAAGAAAGAAAGGGCCAAAAAGTAAAGCCAAACAGCCGCAACGGAAACAATGGCAAAGATGGTGCAAGAAATGCGAAATCTACAAACCAGAAAGAGCTCACCACTGCAAAACATGTAAGACATGCGTTCTTAAAATGGACCATCATTGCCCGTGGACTATGAACTGTGTTGGCTACAACAATATGCCCCATTTCCTACGTTTTCTCTTCTGGATTGTCTTTACTACTGGGTTCGTGTTCTACCATCTTGTAATCCATGGCTACGAACTCTTCCAGAACAGAGACTTGCCAATGTATATGTTTGACAAAAAAGACCTCGTATTCACAATTCTTCTCACACCGTTGGATGGCTTTGTGCTTTTGTCCGTGTCTTTATTGATGATGCGTTGCATTGTCCATGTTGTTAGCGGGATGTCTCAATTGGAAGAATGGGACTGGGAAAGAATTGAAATGCAGATCTACAGCGAGAATTTCTGGAAAAGAATCAGAAAGAACTATTGCGAGTACCATAACGTGGAAAAGATGCCTAAGTTAATATCTATTAGATTGCAGAACTATCCATACTACCAAAACAATCCAAAGGCCAAGGAAAGCGACCATTTTCTTTTCTCCATTGATGATATTGTCTTTCCTTACGATATAGGATTCCTAGGAAACGTTATAGATCAATTGAACTACCCATGGCTTTGGCTTTTCCCTTGGACTGGTCCTCAGGGTGATGGGATACACTTCAAGACTTCTGATTTGCTCGATGAAGACCAACTTGGTCTTCCATGGCCTCCTGATGGTGGACATACGTATCGTGCTCAAGCTGAAGGTCAGGGCTTTGATGACGAGACTGTCGGTACTAGTGGAGCTGAAAAATATGTTGTTAAAAGTCTTAGAGATGCTCCACGGATGGAGTGGAAGAACGGCTTGGGAGAATCGTTGGATGATTTTGGAGTAGACACAGAACTTGAAAGCTAAGACACTATGTCTTCACAGAATTCAGTACGATTGCCAATGTATGTTGTAGCTTTGAATCCTTGTTTTACACTTATCTTCAGCCACATATCTACATCCCTCCTGACACTAATATATAATCGTCGTCAATTCACGTCATAGCCTATTCTATTATTCTATCTCTATAAAATCACCGAAATCGTCGTCGTCGTCGTCATTTTCATCACTGCCACCGCCTCCTTTACTACTGTTACTACCGTCCTCAACAGGATCCGATCCCCTTGTTCGTTCGGTCATATTGATCTCATAAAACTTATTCTCAAGCTTTTTGATCTTGGAGTTAAAGTCCTCTTCTTCCTCCTCTTTTGAAGCCTTCGGCTGGCTATTCAGATCTGGATTTTCAAAGTTGTTGATCAGATTTACGACCTCCTGATCGTCAAAAAAAGATTCTTTGTAAGACTCAAACTCCTTCTTAAACTTGTTCAAAAAGTAATTAAATGAGTTTCCATCGTAGCTAGACTCGAATCGAAGCGCAAGCCCTATTCTTATTGGAGGAGACACCTCTGTGTCTTTTCTAGCGTCGTTTTTGCCATCCACAAGCTGCAATTCGACTTTTTCCTCTATCTCGCAAAAAACGCAATACAAATATCTCAAGTCTGTCAGTACAATGTTCTCTTTGCTGCTGTCTGTACTGGCCACCAAATTAGGCACTGTTGCAAATACCGAGTCGTCGTAATCATTTATGAACACAAGCTTCAATTTGAAGTAATTGTGGGGGTCTTTTGGAGTGTGGGGATGTTTAGCACCCTCTTCTTCTTCTTCCCGGTCGAACGGATTCTTTCCAATTGTATCATCCTCAGGAAACAACTCCACTTCATGTAATTCCATACGCCCCTTCCAGATCGACGGTCCATTGAGGTTCCATCTTGATAGTTTGTGCTGAAAATTGTCCTCTTTGAGGGGAGGTGGTATCTTGAACAACTTCACGTTATCAGCCTTAAATATCACCCTATCTATCGAATCGCTCATTGTTTATGGATCAATTTTGCTGTACTTTGGATAGAATCCCCAATGGCTAGTATTTTGCGCTCGCTTCACCTAAAATATCTCAGAATATCAGTCACTCGAGCATGTAGCTGCAATGGTGGCTTGTTAAGTCCCAGTTGTTCTTTTCCGCTAAAGGAATTTCGTCTTTTCCTATTGCAGCGTTTCTCCTCAGGTTGACCCATGATACTGGTACGTGACAGGGCACATATCCATGATCGAGAAAAGCCGAGATAAGCTAATTAGGCTGTTATTTGACTTTACATTCTAGGGGAACCTGGGGTGGTATTAAAGGTCCAGCTGGCCATAGAAAAACTGGTTATTGCAAAAAGCTCCTGCTTTTGAATGGGCATGAGGGGAGAAAGGTTATCAAGCTGCACAAGCCTTAATTGAATAATCAAAAAAGAGTCCAAAACATAATGTGGGTGACTGTCAGGGGTTGTGTTTGAGTGGCTGTAGTCACTTTGATGGGATTGATGAGATCGATGAGTGCGATGGCATCATCTTAGCTATTAATGTTCCTATTAAGTGAGAAGGTTTGCGATGGAAAAGTGACATCGGTGTTGGGATGTTGTTTTAGGGTGTAGGGGTGTTATATTTTAAGGACTGAATAAATGTACTGTATGAGGTGCTGTAATGGCATGCTATAGTAATGGGTTATGGCATATACAATATTTTGACGTATAGTGAATTAGCAAAAGCTTGCAACAAGATATTAAAAATGGGAAGGTAAAGTGCAAGTAGGAGTTGTATTCATGAGAAATGAGCTTTTTTGTTCAAGTACTATTTAGTAGAAGTATTTCAGGTGTCTTTGTGGGAGAGAGAGAGAATGAAACGGTAAAAGAGCCAAAGTAAATGACTACCGTACTGGCCACCATAGTCTACTCTCGCGATCTGCTTCAATAACGTAATATGCTCGCTCTTTCTCACTAATGGGTTTTCCCTACGAACAATTATAGTTTTCATTGACAGATTTGTAGTGGAATAATCCTACGCAAACCCCTATGGGCATAGCTTTCGTTTGGCCAGCTCTCAGCGTAGGTTGAAAATTTAAGGAAGCCGGTGTCGTTTGGTCGTTTAACAGTGATTTATCTAGAAATGTAGATAAAGGCACGTATAGGCCATAATAGTCCCGCGAACATTGTCCCTTCGTTACATCTTTTATATTATTTTTCTGTATTGTTTTTCTGTAGGATATATTGGTTTGCATAAATTCATCAATTTATAGAACAATGGGGGGAGGACCTATAAACAAAGGGCTATACAGAGGCTCTAGAATGCGCTGTTTCGTAATAGCAGCCAGTATTTTTAGCAGTCAGCCATATAAACAAAAGGCCAGATCAATAGCCTAGGCTTAAAAAAGGTCGCTGAATCACCAACAAGCACCTGGATCTCTGAATACAAATGGCTTGGTAAGTACATTTGCCTTGGCTAGGGGGCAAAGACCCCCTCAAATTAACTGTCTCACTGTAGCAATTTGCTAACATACCCACAGTAAGAACGCTGTCTCACCATGTTGCTACGAAAGGAGGAACTGTCTGTGCAATGGACAACTGTATTAGCAAAGAAGCGTCAAAAACTCGACAACAAAGAGGATCCTATCAAGAACTGGATAACAAAGAGAAGTGTATCAAAAGCAGCTGGATAACAAAGGGATAACAAAGAGAAGTGTATCAAAAGCAGCTGGATAACAAAGGGATAACATCAAAAGGCAACTATCTGACAAAAGGGGTACTCTCAAAAACGGGTCAAAGAGCCTGTTCTTTGGCGTACTGGCTGTGCACTTGCAAGTACAGGGGTAAAGCTCGCTCATATCCAGCCCGATGGCTAATAGCCGGCCGCAGGCCAGCCTGGCTTATCCAATCCATATTCAAAACCAAAATAAAACAACCAAAACGTTCCTAACAAAAACGACTGAATAATGACAATAATAATGACAATAACAGTATTCTAATCACCATCTAGAACCAAAATTATCTTCCTGATGGTACTGGTGCTGTTGAGCTGAGACATATCCATCGTAGTCTTCGTCGCTGGCATTGCGTTGCTGAACTGCAGGATTGTCAAGCTCAAGCTCCTTACTGTAAAATGCGGAACTGTCGGACGTTGGGCGGCCTTTTCTCTTGGCAAAGGGCAACGAAATACCCTTTTTGACGACAATGCGGGTGTTTCTTCCGAAAAGGATCCCAGGGTACCATGGAGAGATGGTTATGAAGCAGGCAATCAACAACATCATCCCGTCCAAGACAAAAATATAGTCTTCATGGGTGATCAAATAGCCAGTCCATCCCTGGGCTAATTCAATCACACGATAGATACATCTGACATACACAGCAATGGTGGCAATGAAAATCACAAAAGGAAAGTAAACAAAGGTGGATTTTCTTCTCAAGTCAACATAGGCGTCGTTGAACAAATAGTCCTTGTGGTCAGTCTTATAGAACTCGTACCATTTTCTCTTGTTGCGTTCACTCTGGGGAATCTCCAACTCAGATCTGAAGTAGATCCCATACCAGAAATGCAAGAACAACAAAACATATACAGACATTGTGAACACCTGGAAGGCTATTCCGGCCACCATAATATGGGTTCCGGAGTCTGTGTTTTCGTTATCGGTCATGGCGACCCCTGCAATGCCTCCTCCGGCTCCCTGGAGCACCAAACTGATGAAATCGCAGCAGATGAAGAGATACGAGTAGTTGATAGGCGTAAATAACGCATACTTGTCGCTGTATACCACCATAAGCTTGGCCAAAAGGTAGTAGTAGGCTGCGATGATGAAGCAGGGGGCAATCGTCAAGCAGATGATCTGCAACAAGAACGGATTTTCGTCTATTGTGTTGCTGTGCGACAACATCCGGCCCAAATAGCCAATCAACTCTAGCACTATTCCGCAGAAAAAGCAAACGCCCACCCATCTCTGCTTGTAGTACAAAGCCAACACCGAGTGGAAGCCAAGGGCTATGGCAAAGAGGACCAAAAAGGCCAAGTTCCCCCCGAAGGAGGGGGTCATTCCGTACAAACTCAAGCTGTCGTCGTCAGCCATACTGTGGTCGAGGAACTATGTATATACGGGTATATGGGGTTGTGTCTATAGCGAAAAGCACGGGATTGATGCTTTATGTCTGATTGATTGCCTGTGACGGGAAATCCAGAGTTTCCGAATTTCAGGTAGTAATTAGCAAATTAGCCGAAGGGTCTGCGATGGGTCTTGAAGTTGTTGCTCTCAGCAAACAGACGCAAACTCGCAATGATGATGGGCATTTCTCATATATATACTTTTGATGGCAACTAAAACTGAAAATAGAACTCAAACAACTCTGGTCAGTCAGCAAGTAACAGCCTTGACAACAGGCACTAAAGGATCTCCAGTGAGAAAAATTTTAGACAATAGCAGTCTGCAGTTTTGTATGCAAATCTTAAATCCTCCAGGGCCGAGAGCCACATCCCATGCACTAATTAGCGTTTTACCCTAAAGTATACGCAAATTTCTAAGTCAAACACATTGAGAGACACACAATTGCCTCAGCCTGTGTATTCTAGGGGGCCCAAAACGGAAGATCTCCGAAGGGTTCTCCGCTAAAAAAGGGCGTAGTCGCCGCTGGACGGATAATGGGCCCCTATAAGACTACTTTCTGGCGCGGGCAAACATCGGAGCTCAAACATGGTCTGTGTCAGGAGCAAAAGCGGTGAAACAATTGTTTATAAAGCACTGCCCCTGGTCTTGGACGTCAGCAGTGTTTACGAGAGTTACTGCTGTCTCGGGTGTGGGAAGCCAAGGACCCTTCCCGTGGAAAACTCGGATGATCTGATTGGCGGGCCTGTTAGCATTTTTGGTGCGATGACCGAGACGCATGGCTTATCCTAAAGGTCTGATATCCTTTTCTTTGGCTTTTCTTTGGCTTTTGCGACTAGTCTGGAAGACCCGGGCAACGCTGCAGAGCGTCCTTTTGGCTCTGCTGCACTCTCGCGGCTGAAGGACGCTAACTTATTAGCCTAGTCGATCGATCTTTTACTGATAGATAGTCACATAGCTTAAAAAATTTATGGCAGGAATCTAGGCATCTCGTAAACCCCTGTATGTAGGAAAAACCAATTTTGAGGGAAAACATTTTGGGGAAAAGCCCCTCTCCCGCACACAGAAGAGCAGGGAACAAGCAGGACACAGTCTTCCATATACAGACAGAACCCGGCAGAAGCAACGGGATTACAGGGAAGAAGGACAAGGTGGTGCAGTTGACGCAATCGTGTATGTAAGAGCATTGAAGATTGGCAGCAGCTTCGGATATATTGAGGAAGAATAAAACTGTGGTTTGGCACGGAAGAGTGCAGAAATAGTTCCGGAAAAAGCAACGCAAGGGTGCATAGGCCCACTGCGCATGCATACAGGCGCGCGAAGGCGCGCGAATCATTCCACATCTGCATTTGTGAATTTCTGGCCCCAGTCAAACGGGCGGCTGAATAATCCGATGAATTATATCCATCTGTTCCAATTGTGTATTTTATTGCCATTACGGCTGGAGATTGAGAGTTGCATTTGCAACCTGCATATTGGAAGTACAGACTACGTTCGTATTGTCAGTACAGAGAAGCTCACATTGAGAGGTGTGTGTCAGCAATTGCATCTTGCAAACAGAGGACAACTACATCGTTATGCTGGAAATAGCCATCGATTTGATCTCGGCTGATCAAGGCCACGCGGCTAATCCTTCTCAGCAGACAGAAACTCTAACATACACCACCAAATACCTCGACCTACTAGACCAAATATACCAAACAACCACCCAAATCAATCAATGCTGCGCTGAGGCCAACACCAGCCTTTCTCGGGCAAACTTCTTCCTGCCCTCCTCATCACGAGGCAAAGTGAAAAAGTTTGGCCCAGCTTTCTACGACTATCGTGATCGCCAGTCTACGCTAAAAGTGACTCATCTGTCGGATGATGACAGTCGCTTGCTAGACATAGAAAACCAATTGATTGTAACAGAAAATATTGCTACTGTTCTCGAAAAGAGTGCCGTCTCTTACGAAGCAGGCCCAGACGTGGCTGTTTTGAGAAACCGAAAAGAGCATAACCACAACAAACAACCCAACCAACAAAACGCTGCCCAAACTGACACCAAGATTGTCTTGAACAGAAAATTAAACCCAATTCGGATGTTTAATGGTGGATTGGTGCCCAAAGATTTGCGGGTTTCGCAGGAAAAGTTCATAGAGTTGATAGACTTGACTGTGAAGTTGAATAATCTTAAGATCGAGCTACAGGAAACTGTAAACCGTTTTAGGGAATCAAATTGATTTTTCGAAAATAAATAAATTTCCACTTATGCTACTTCCTTTGTTTATGAAGTTATGAAAGTGGTAAAGTTTCAGTTCATTGATGTGCCACTTTTCTATCTTTGTACAGCGATTGCCTCTAATAGACGAATGCACATCAATCTTGTAACATCAAATATAGTAGCGTATACCAACAATAACAATATCGATTAATGTTACCACACATAGCTTCTTATGTTTATATTTCCATGGCAGGCTCGGCAGTACATTTCCAAATATACATTTAGATAAGCGCAAAAAATCAATGCAAAGCAACGTTTATTCTCTACATCTATGGAGACACTTCAACCTTGAACACCTCGGAGTTTGGCTTCTCCTCTCTGGCGAATATTCTCAATTTCTTGTCCTTTGTGATGTCAAAGGTCACTTCGATAGAAGCACCAGCACTCACATTCTTGACAACCAAATCAGCAATCTTAGTCTTTGGAACATAGATTCTTTCTCTGATGACCTCTGGCTCATCATCCTCTTCGTCTTCGGACCAATCAGACTCTTCCTCATCCTCTTCAGCAGCTTGCTTTTCGGTCTTTTCAACCACAGTTTCCTTGATGTCTTTGTCAGCTTCGTAGATGGAGATCAAAGAGTCCCCTTCAGCAGCAGTGACCTTGATAGAACGACGGATAGGAATAGAAGTCTCGGATCTGATCACCTGGACGAATTTTCCATCATTGTCAAGTATACCCAAAGCTTTGGTCAAATGCAACGAGTTTGTGACAACTGGAAGCAAAGCTTCCTTGATTTCAGCCTCATCGAAGGATTCAATCAAACCAGCCTGCAAAGCACACCCTCTAGCAATCAACTCGGTTGGCTCAATTGCCTTGGCAACGGTTGGCGAGATAACCTTGACAGATTCAGGGAAAACGGCCTCCAAGTTGGAAGCAATTTTTGGAACATAAGAGGTACCACCAACCAACAAAACCTCGTCAATATCCAACTTTTCGTAGCCAGATTTGCTGACAAGATCCTCGACAAACTTGGCCATCTGGGTAAGCTCGTTTCTGGTGGTCACTTCAAATCTGAGTCTGTTGATGGAGGAGTGGAAATCGTAACCATCGGCCAAAGAGTCGATGGAAATAGTGGCAGTAGCAACATTGGACAAAGTCTTCTTGGAAAGCGCAGTAGCCTGTTTCAATTTGGACAACGATTTGTGGTTGTTTCTTGGGTTGGACTTGTATTTCTTTTCAAACACCTTAGCGAAGTATTCGGCCAAGGCATCGTCGATTTTTTCTCCTCCCAATTCGTAATCGTGGGCGGCCTTTAAAATTGTGAAAATTCCTCCTCTGGCAGCAATGACAGCAGCATCCGATCTGAGTCCTCCAAAGTCAGCAACAACGTACAATTTGTCCTTGGAGGCAGTTCCGTGCGCAGTCACGTGCGACAACAAAGCAGCACTTGGCTCGTTTATTAATTGTAAGACCTTCAAGCCGGCCTTTTCACTAGCGGCAACCAAGGCCTTTTGCTGGGCCTCGGTGAAATTGACAGGTATCCCGATAACAACCCCGTCAATGGCACTTCCAATGAAGTCTTCGGCAGCCAATTTGATCTGTTTCAAGTGTCTTGTGACAACCTCATCGATAGTGAGGGTTTCTTCTTCGTCCTCGGCTCTGATGACCTTGTAGCCCACTTTCCCGTTCAAATTTATTGGCTTGGCTCCGAGTCCGGCGGAGGTTGGATCAATGTTCTCAAACGATTCGCCCAAGTAGTCTCTGAATCCAATAATGGTGTTGGATGGGTTTCTCACCAACTGGGCCAAGGCTTGGCCTCCGTGGTATTCGTCAGCTCCAACGTAAGAAAGAGCAGTTGGGATCGCACGTTCCCCATCCTGGTTAGCGATCACTTCAACCTTTCCGTCAGGGTGCGCTACGGCAATAGTAGTGGTTGTGTTACCAAAATTGATACCAATGACAGTGCTCATTTTGTATCTCTGTTTTGTGTATGTTTTGCTTGTTTGATTGGGTTGATGGGTATCAAAGGGCTGTTATACTGACGGTACTTATCTGGTGGTATTAGCAGAAAAATTTTCTCAGATTTTTTTTCAGAGTGAAAAAAAAATTTTCTGCAGCCTAAAATGAGAGAGCATGTGACATGGTTTGTATCCTCAGGGATGGATTACATCAAGCATGTACATGTTGCATGTAATTTGTAGAGTGTGACATGTGGAGCCAACATGTCGAGTGTGACATGTAGATATCAATATATATCAACAGAAGTATCTGTCTGTGCCCAGACTCAAAAGATAAAGTATTGAATTCTTCGACTGTTTTACCATCTGGCTGAGAAATGTATGCTTTCTTTCGACAAATGTTGACTGTCTGGTATTATTTTGATCGAGTAATTGATTGACCCTTTACAAGGGTCTATTCATGATTAGCATTTGCGAAAAATGAGCAATCGCCCACGATTTTTTCCTCAAAATGTCACGAATGCTCAACACACTACAGCAACCTAATAGCAACATAGTAGCAACTTTGTGTCAATTCCGTAGCAAGCAAAGAAATCTTTCAAAATTGGTTTAACCACGAAAAAAGTATATAAGGACAAAAATTTCCCTTCTCAAAATTAATATCCTATAGGATATATATGAAGTATACTTTTTCCATCTTTTAGAGAAAATGGGTGGCGAAGTTCGCTGGAACTAAAATTCCAAGTTCTTCGGACTTCGCTCTGGATGATTGTAATCGGCACAGTGCAGTGCTTATGACTGTGCAAAGCCCAAAGGTATCACACTCATACTTATATCTATAGCTATATATACCTATGAGCCTTGCGAGCACGCATTGCTACAGGGCTTCGACGGATCACTGATCCTGCCTGACCGAAAGTATAGGAAGCTACTGGCTATGCGACATCAGTTTTGGACATAGCAATATCGTCGATAAGACTATTGGACATACTTAGGCATAGTTGCTCCAGATGCCGTCTCAACAGCCTTTCCTACTACCGCTGCAACTGCTGCTCAAGAGGGCCTGATTCAGAGTTGGGTCGTGCAGGTTTTCCTACTCTGGAAGTTACATCAACCAGTCAAAACCATTATAAAGAATTATCATTCTCATATATATGAGAGTGAAAATACTAGATAGTAATCTTCAAACTATATTGGAATCACAAACTTACATAGGAGTCACAAAATTACATAGGGACCACAAAATCACTTAAAAGTCACAAAATTATATAGGAATCACAAAATTACATAGGGATCACAAAATTACATAGGGATCACAAACTTACATAGGAGTCACAAAATTACATAGGGATCACAAAATCACATAAGAGCCACAAAAATAATATATAGGAATCAGAAAATTATATAGGAATCACCAACTTACATAGGAATCACCAGCTTACAAAGGACTCACAAAATTATATAGGACTCACAAAATCATATAGGATTCACCAACTTACATAGGACTCACAAAAATATATAGGATTCACAAAGTTATATAGGAATTGCCAACTTTCATAGGACTCACAAAATTATATAGGATTCACAAAATTACATAGGAGTCACAAATTCACGTAAGGTTACATAGGGTTTACATAACTATTGTTGAATTTTTACTAGAATTTTACAACGGTGTAATAAACTTTGTACATATATAAAGCTATATTGGGCATGATTAATGTGTACTGGTCTATTTATATGTCTATTTTTAATTACACAATAGCACCTCTCAGTAACATACTTCTGATGGGACATCTCAAATGTATACACCTGAGCATAATAGCTGTACTACGCATGGCCTACTCCTTTGTATCCACAATAACAGTTACTGGTCCATCATTGACCAAGGCAACATCCATCATTGCCCCAAACTTTCCGTCTTTCACCTTGCTCTCACCAAGGTGCTTTTGCAATTCTTCCAAGAAATGCTTGTAAATATCGATAGCAACTGGGCCTTTCTGAGCAAGATGGAAGTCCGGCTTAGTTCCCTTTTTGGTTCTTGCCATCAAAGTGAATTGCGATACCGAAAGCACCTCCCCATCGACATCCTTGACATTTTTCTTCCAGAACTTTTCCGGGCTTTCTTCAAATAATCTCAAGGTGGCTATTTTGTTGCTCAACTTCTCCGCATCTTCTTTGGTGTCCTCCAACCCTATTCCAATCAACACCATAAGGCCTTGTTTAATGCTGGTGAAAAGAGTGTCAGTTTGATTATTGTCCTGCAATGCCTTGACAGTGTTTTTCATAAAACTTACGAAGATATCACCTCATTATCAACTGTGACTGATGCGCTTTTTACTTTTTGAATCACTGCCTTCATTCTGTAGCGCTTGTGTGAGCTTGATAGTTCTCAGTTTGGACTTTGCCTCGTTATAATAAAGAAACAGTAAACTGAACTGGACATTATCATGAATCACATTATCATGATTCATGATACCGAAATTCACATAATTGAAGGACATCCCCATCCAGACATCATGGACGTCTGAAACTCATCCCTACATCCCACATAGTGAAAATTAAAAAAAAAATTTTTGCGATGCCATTACCACTAGAAAAATTTTATTAGGCCTATACCTATAGTACCAACACAAACTGTTATTCCCAAGCATCTAAAAGAGCCACCAGCGATAGATCAACACGTATCAATAATGGTGAAGAAATTATCTTTTGCTCAGGAATTGGCCGAGTTGGCCAAACCACAGTCTTTTGACTTCGATATTGAAGACAGTGAAAGAATAAATCCTGGAGACGATGATCAAGATGAATCAGAAGGGAACAATTCCGAAGAGGAGAAAGCCCAGAAGCAGCATTATGTGAAGGTTGGGAAGAGTAAACTCAGAGATAATAGTATTAAAATCAACGATCCAAAGTATACAGGAAGCACTGTTTCAAGAAAAGAACTAGTTGACGAGGAAGACGATTTTGACAGACGCAAAGAAGACGCCGAGGAAGAAGAAGAAGAGAGCGATTCTGGTGTTGATTTGAGTGCAGAATCAAGTGATGAAGAGGAGAATAGTGATCTGGAGGAAGAGGCTATTCTGAACACTATGGGCGAGGAATCAAAATACAAAAGAGACAAGATAAAACAGCTATTGACATCATCATCCTCCACTGCAGACAACGATTCAAAGGCTGTTGGATCCACCAAAGCAACAATGGCGGAGCTTGCCAGAAGGGATGCCGTCAAAGGTTTCTATATCACAAAACAACAATCTCTCTACGATGGGATATTGGACAGCAGAATAAAATTCCAGAAGGCCTTGTCTGTTCATAATCAGCTTCCGGTCAGCGGGGAGAATCTTGACGAATTTGCTAATGAAAAAACTCCCAAATACTTGGACAAGGCTGAGAAGTCCTTGTACTCGCTTATGGACTCTATTTTGAAGTTGAGGGTGAAGTTGTATAAAGACAACAAAATGATCACGGACATTCCATCAACGATACCGCCAAAGAAAAGAACGTTCGATGCATACAAAAAAGAGGCAGATAACTTAGATAGCATACTCACACCATACAGAAAGGCCATTTTGACCAAATGGTCCCAGAAAGTCCAGGCAGCCTCTGGATCAGCCGCATTGAATGCATCCAAGTTCAAAGTCATAAATCAGACCGCAGAGGCTCAAGTGGAGGCCAATTTGTCTGGTATGGACAGACTTGTCAAGAGAACAAGACTTAACAGAAGAAATGCCAAACCTATAGGCTATAAGAGCTCGGAATCGGCTAAAGACAGCGGTGACGAGGAAGAAAGCAACAGCAACAAACGCAGCTTCGATCCTTGGTTGCAGGAAAACGAGAATATTTTTGATGATGAGGACTTTTACAGATTGTTGTTGAGGGACTTGATTGATAAGAAGGTCAACGATACTACTACATCCAAAGAAATGAGTATCGTTGCTCTTGGGAAAAACCTCAACAAGTTCAAGAAAAATGTTGACACAAAAGCGTCCAAAGGACGTAAACTCAACTACAAGGTTCAGGAACCGCTCCAGAACTTCATGGCTCCAAAATACAACAAGAATAGATGGGATGACTACCAAATAGACGAGTTCTTTGTTGGTCTTTTAGGCCAGAAGATTGACATGAACGAAGACGAAGAGGAAGACAATGTTGACGAAGAAGCTGATCCTGAAGCTGAGCTAGTTGTAGCTGACGATCTTCAAATTTTCGCTTAATAGTTTAGTTGGATCATGGCTGGTTGAATTATATTAATTACTGATTAATTCATTGACTGGTGGATTGGAATATTTGTGAATTTTCGCATGACAGGCTTTCTTTTTATTTTCAATGCGGCCGTGTTTATGTTGTGTAGCCAATAATGCATTATTTTTTCTTTTCTTGTACAATTTCAACATTTGGTAATGTAACGGGGAACTTTGCAAATTAGTTGCTCTGAGTGCTTTGAAGTCATTTTACTAAACTGATTCAACTATTGGGAACGATCAAGCACCGCCTGACTGACAACCATCCACAATGAGTAACTTTTGGATATTTGATTTGTTGAATAAGAAGACTCGATTGTCGGAACAACGATCGCCCGTAATTCCAGGAACTTCCAGTTGGATTGTCAGTGAGTTGGTTGTGATCAATGACAATGTTTTCAGCGCACTTTCTGGGGACTTTCTACCTTTTGTGGCGTCTGAATCGTTATGGCTGCAAACCTTCATGGAAGATGTCGAAACGTGCAAGTTTTTGAATGATGACGATGCTCATCTGGAAACCCCAGAAGAAAAGAGAAGACGGAAAACCGCTCAGAAGATCAGCGAGATCAAGAAAAGAGCCCTTGAGATCGAGAACGAGGTCAATAACAGCAAGAAACGCAAGTCTGAGATGACATTAGGCGACGCTGGCCATGTTAAGACGACTATAGCCGGAATAAATATGCAAACCGCAGCCAGGATGAGGGATTGCGTGGCTCAAGCGGGAGGGTTGAATAAGTTGGATGTTGACTATGCGCCTCAGGCTGCCAGCACAAATAGAAACATAAAAGGGGCAAAGACCATCAGTGAGATCAAGTCAATATTTCGCACCTCAGCAATCCCTGTGAGTAGTTCCGGAAAGAGGTTCAAGCCTGCGAGAACCACGTCTACCAGAAAGATAGTGCATATCAGGAACGGGGCCAGCGGCGGCTCCGCTAGTAATTCGATGGCTGTCAAGTGTAAAGAAATGGATGAGAAAGGAGAGGATGTAAAGAGATGTAAAGAAATGGATGAGAAAGGTGAGGATGAAAAGAGATGTAAAGAAATGGATGAGAAAGGTGAAGATGCACCCGCTGGAAAGAATGCAGGTGTCAAAACCTCGCTTCCTGAAATCTACTCCGATTCAGACATCGATGACGACAAAATACTGCAGGAATGGGCAGAATCGCCCGAGCTAGCAAAGACGCTGCTTCGGCAGCGCAATTCGGACCCAGAACGCATATTCGGACCAATACAAAAGATCGAACTGGGCGAGATCTTTTACGGAAAAGCTCAATAACGGGTATATATATATATTGCAAAGTTACAAAATTATAACCATTGAACTCGGTTCAACCAGCTACTATATATAATGAGTGGTCCTTCTATACAGTGTGTACGGAAAACTACACTGGCAAATAGCATATTCAATAATCATTAAAAAGAGGGCATAACAAGCAAGTAAAGTAAGGTATATAGTATAGTAAAATCAAAATCCCAACACCAAGCTGCCGGCACTCATGCCTGAAGCTCGAGATTCTCGTCGAAATCCGGCCCGGAGGCCTTGAAATCCTCAAAATGGTTGTAGTTGAACTGGATGTAGCTGTTTCTGCTGTCACGGTAGTCCACAGAAGGCTTGATGTTGCTGAGATCCTCTGCACTGGCACTGTTCGTTCCTGCGCTGGACAACGTGGTCGACTTTTTGATGGCGAAGTTGTAGAAGCTGGACGATCTGGAATGCGCGTATTTGCCGTCGTAGTCCATGTCTTCGTCCTCCAAGTATCCCTGGTTGCTGCGGCACTGCTGGATGGTGTTGGCACTGCTGGTGTTTCCCCCAAGCGGCCCGAGTTCGGTGCTGGCTGAATAGACACTCGAGGCGATCGAAAACGACTTTCCGTGGCCCATTTTGATGCCTCCGCTTTTCGGGGTTGGCAACTGCAACGTGCTTTTGCTTCCGACAGATCTTCCGCTCATCGGCGAGGCTGGGGGGTATGTGAAGGGCTTCTCGAACTTCATTAAGCCTTCTGCTTCAGCCTCCTTGTGGCTAAGAAGATAGCTCGGGGTGTGGAGCGTTAAACGCTTGTAGTTTCTGCCGCTGTTTGTGAAGGACGTTGCTGAATCGCTGGCTAGGGAAGCGTTGGAGATAGAGGCTGTTTCGGGGACAGACTGGTTTAGAAATTGCTCTGTTTCCGCAGAGACTGGCTCTTCAAGGAGAGACAGGTTGTCAGCTTGAAGAGAAATGGACATCTCGGAGTCAGCACGGTAAGGCGAGCCGAAATGGCGGGCCGCAATGGGGTTTTTGTGGTTGGCACTCGAGTTTGTGTAGTTTATATAGGTGTTTTTTGCAGTGCCTTTGGCATTGATTCCCTCAATGAAGTTGTTTCCAGAGTTTGTGGCACCATAGGTGCCATAGTTGTTTCCATCAATAAAAGTGTTTGTGGCGCCATAGTTGTTTCCATCAATAAAAGTGTTTGTGGCGCCATAGTTGTTTCCCTCAATGAAGTTGTTTGTGGCGCCATAGTTGTTTCCCTCAATGAAGTTGTTTTTGGCACCATAGCTGTTTCCATCAATAGAAGTGTTTTTGGCACCATAGTTGTTTCCAAAGTTTTTCGCACCATGGTTGACAAAAGCCCCTCCAGAATGCCCTTCATACTCACTCACGGAGCTACGGCGACTCAGCTGCGTAGACCCTCTTCCCTGCAACGCAGCCAAGCTTGCCTGTGCGTCCTGCACCTTCTCCAAGTCCTCCTCCTCCTCGATAACCACCCCGTTGATGATAGCCAACGTTTCGTCCTTCAACCAGCTCTGCCGGATGTACACAGACGACATTCTGTTCTTTTTTGAGCTTGCGGAGCTGGCATTCGACTCACAAACAATACTGGCAGACAACGGATTGGTTCCCTTGTCGTTTGTGGGTTTTGTGGTGTTGAACGACACGCCGTTCAAGTTGGACATCGACGACGAGTTGCTGAGGGAAACCGACCCGTTTTTCCCTGTGCTGCTGGCAGCCTCACTGTCGAGAATATCCTTGTCGATGGCCACGTCAAACTTGTCGAAATCGATGTTGAAGACGTTTTTGTCCTCAGGGACCTCAAAGCTCAATCGCTGGAGCATCTCCATTGTGCCAAAAAGCCCCTCGTTTGCGCTGTCCATGCGGGGCTCAAAAGGGGGCTCTGCAGTGCTGCGGGGCTCAAAGGGGTGCTCTGCAAAAAGCTCTGCGTTGCTGCTGGCCGGCTCCAAGTCGTGCGAGAGACTTGTCAAGGATTTGTCGCTTCCGAGGCTTGCAGAGGAGTCGTTGGCGTTTTTGAAGGGAATCTTGGGCATAACGCTCGAGAAGTTCTTGCCAAAGGACTTCTTCAAGTTCTTGAACGATCTGCTTTTCTTGACGAGCTTTGCGTGCGAGCTGTGTGCGTTGGGAGGCCCTCCAGGGGCTGCAAAAGAGGGCTCCTGGGTGCACACGCTGACCTCGCTGCCCAACACGTCGGAAAGGCGGGGCGTAACGAAGGTGCAGGTGTTGGAAATCGGGGAAATGCAGCCGTCGGGGGATTTTGCGTTTATATCGCGCAGATAAAACTGGGATTCTGGGGATTTTGCGTTTATATGGCTGTCGCGCAGGTAAAACTGGGATTCTGGGGACTTTAAATGGCTGTCGCGCACATAAAATTGGGCCTCTGACGACTGTGAGGCGGCGCTCATAGGGAAATAGAACAGGGAGTCCATTTTGGAGTGAGGCTCCGTTCTGGAGGACTGAGAGAGATCGCTCATTTGGCTGGACTGCGAAACAGCACTCATAGGCTCTGTGCGGGCATTTCCGTCCAACTGGGTGTTTATTTTCAATTTGGCAGCCTCCTGGTGGGGCTCCAGGGTGTTTATTTTCAATCTAGGGCCCTCCTGGGTGTTTATTTTCAATTTAGGCCCCTCCTGGGTGTTTATTCTCATCTTAGGCCCCTCCGGCGCCCCACTTTCCACCAGCTTGTAATTCTTGCTGGTGTCCACCGTCGCAGCAATAGGAACGTCCTCCTGGGTGAACGCGGCGTTCTGAGGGACTTCAGACACTTCTAGAGGCTTTTCGGACACCAGGGCTTCCAGTATGGTGGCGTCTGCAGGATATTTGTGAAGCAACGAGGGGTCTGTGCTGGCCTTGCTTTTGACCCCCGAACTTGCAGACGAGTTGGCCGAAAGCCTGCTGTGGTCGTTTTTGGCGTCGCTGCTGTTGTTCTTGTCGAAAAGCGAGTTTTCCGAGTTGGAAATCGAGGTTCGCATCGTCGACGACGACTGTATTTTGTGCACGTGTTTCTCGCCGCTGTTTGCAGCAAGATCTGTCTCTACAATGCTGTCGATTCCACGGTTGGCCTCAAACTGGCTGTTTGAGGCAGGGGTGGCTGGAGTGTCTGGATACTGGGAGTTTGCGTAGTATTGTTCAGAAAAGGTGGACGACGTCACCGAAGAGGGCGAAAACTGCATGCTGTTTGTTCTTGTTGACACCGTGCTGGGCATGTTTGTCAAGGCGTTTTCAGTTTCTGCGTGGTAGATGTGTTTGAAGTTCTGAGGCCCAGATATCTTGGCCTTGATGGAGCTGCTGGCGGTGCTGCCCTTCAGGAACTTGAGCCCTGGGTTCAGGGCGATGTTGTCTTTTGTGGACTTGATGAACTTGTTGGTTTTGGCTCTGAGAATGCTGGAGTTTTTGCGCAAGTTCTCAGAGCCCTCTTTGCGTCTGGAGGCGTGGTCGTCAGGAGATTCGGGGACCTGTGCAGGGAAGTCGGTGTAGCTGTTGGTGTAGAAGTCCTGCTGGGGGGCCAGCTGTTGCGGAAAGGCGTCGTTTTTGCCTTTGCTGGCAACAAACTTCTTCTTGATTCTGTTGGCGATCATGGCAGAGGGTACAGCGAGTGGACAGGTGTGAAAGGATGGAACGGATGGACGTGTGAAAACGAGGGTGGTGAGCCGGGTGAAAACGAGGGATGGTGAAAGTCCGAAAGTGAAAAAGTTAAGGAACCCCAGATGTGTAAAGTCGCTACCTATGTGTACAGCCAGGCAACAGCAATCAGGATCCCAACTTGAGGAAACCAAGGAAAGCAAACAGGGAATCGATTAGTTATATATCACACCGATAAGATCTATCACTAGTACGATGCGCTCTGCATTGGGGCTACACTAAAACGAGACGAAAAATTTTTTGCTCAGTTTCTTAGGTTCCTCAATCATGATGTATCTCAATCGATCATTCTCTTAATTGTCTAATACACTTTAGTGTCTAGGAAATCTTATTGGGTGATTTAGAGTAATAAGGGAAAACAAGTGGCTGTTTTGCCTGGTTCCGAATAGGGAAAACAACTAAAAAAAGGAGCAGTACACTTTTCATGCGGAATGATGTGGGTTGCTGCGCCCTCCAAACGGTTACCCTGGGCAGCAGGCCGCAGCCGGCCCTGAAACATCGTGCGCTGCACAGTCCCTTTGATGAACTGTGCAGTCGGACGTTGGGAAAAGATCGGCGGAGGATCTCCCACGGAAATGACCTGTGCTGGGACCTTGGTTTTGTACATGTATGTGATGGGTCGCAGGCGGTCCAGCCAGGCTGAGTCTTAGATTTTTCACAAGGTTGGCTACGCGCATGGTGGGTCTTGCGGTATTACTCACCAAAAGGCGATTCCTCTGTAGATGAATCCGGTTTTGTTGTGTGCCTCGCAGTTGAAGGGCCTGGCTTCAGCCGAGAGGCTCCCTCGGAATAGCAGCAGGCCTCCCAGAAACGCTGGCTGTGTGTTATGTGCTCTATTATACACTTGTAAGAGCCTGATTCATTAATAATTCGCTCCATTAAGAACATATATGTACAATCCAGGCGCACACACTGACATGCCTGTCTTGTCTCAAACATTACCAGTACATGTACAATGCTGCCCGTAATGCGTTGCAAACAACAGCGTGTCTCTCCGTGTCTTTCCTCCCACAGCACCTTCTGTTTTCCGTGTGTATGTTGGTGGGCTGCGAGTTTCCAGGGCGGGCGTGCCTGAAAAGGGGGTCGTGCACCACTGCCCCACTACATGCAACCTTCGCTGCTATTTTCATGGATATAAATCAGCTGATCGTCGGCCTTGCAAATACCTTTTTTCTGTAGAACAATAGCTTGGCTCGTAGAACCGGTTTTTCGCTGGCGTATACGCCATTTTTATTCATTTAAGCTTAGACGAGTAGGTGTTTGAACCTTTGGGCTTTATCGAGCTGTCACGAACTTAACTCAGCAATGGATTCTGGTAAATCTGGTTATTGAGACTGATCTCCGTATTGGAGCAAAAGGGCGACTTTTTGTAATACCCTGAAGACGTGATTTCATAATTGGCACTCATGGCCTCCCTGATCGCTGTGACTAAATCGCTATTTATGTCATTATTGCAAAAGGGCAAGGCAAAATGGCATTTCAGTCACCCAGCATAAACCGCTAACAAGGTTGCAAATCTTCGGGCTCTCCCTTTTTACCCCCTGGCCCAAAACGAAAAAAGGCCGTGAGAAATAGAAAAACGGGAACAGAACGGGAAAAAGTTTCCTCTCGCAGAACGCTGCGAAAAAGTAGTGTTTGAGCTAGCATTGAGGGAATGAGAAGAATTTGAGATAGGCGTGGATCAGGTTGGATCAATAATGTTCCAATTCGGCAATAAGTCTATTGGTCGACGGACTGAATGTTTATGAGCTTTCTTGAGCAGCTGGCTGAAGGTTTTGGCTCACGCGTGTCTTGCCTTGATGGTCGATCCAATCGGTAGCGAGGTTAGTGTCAAACTTTAGTGCACTATCGAGATGTGTTTGGTCGGGGTGTGCTGGAGGCCAGGTGGGGAATCTCCATAACCTGCAGGTTGACTGATATATTCTCTGGTCGATCCGTTAATGTGGCAAAACTAGGTTCTTGTCAATCTAAGCTGGATTGGGTGAGGTAGATCTGTGTGTGATTCTGAGCCAGTGAATTGATTGGATTTTTTGTACACCTCCTCACATTGTCATTTGGTCGGTTACGTGAGGATAGCTCCGTAGACATTGATAATTACGAGAAACTTGCAAATCTCTTGTCCACATTTGTTTATAGCGTTCGTTCGATGAGTTGTTCAGTGAAAGTTTGAGCACATGTATATCTCCTCAAATTGTTCTCAGGTCAGCTACCTGAAAATATAAAGAATTCTGTAGACCTAAGCAAATACGAGAATCCTGCAAATCTCTTGTCCGGATTTGAATATAGCATTCATTTAAGGAGCAGTTTGTTCAAAAAAAGTTTGAGCTCATCTGTAGTTTGTATACACAATCTCGTCGACTTAAGGCTTTCAGTGCTTCTAGAAATAGAGCTGTGGAAAAAAAGCTTTCACTGACTACAGAGATGCTTGTGGAAATAAAGCCTTCACTGACTACAGAGGTATTTGTGGAAATAAAGCCTTCACTGACTACAGAGAAGGTTGTGGAAATTAAGCCTTCACTGACTACAGAGATGGTTGTGGAAATAAAGCCGTCAGAACTTGGAGTAAATCGATGACCTGTGTATATCTTACGACTTTCTCTTTGTAAGTGTACTCATTTTTTTGGATTACATGGATGTGTATCAATTTGACAAAAGCTTAAGGTCTTGATGGCATGCCTGACGGCTTGGATATCTACTAACAGAAGATAACATAGATATTCGTCTTAAAAAAATTTGAAAAAAATTTATTTCAAGGATTTACATCCTGTATTCTCTGGCTCTTCTACATCGATCTTAACCAGACTCGAACTTGCTTTGTTAGAAAAAAAAAAAAGGAGGGACAGCTGACGCATAAAAAGCTAATTAGATCATCCAGATACATAAGCAAGATATCACGACATAACTCTCGCAGCAAAGTAAATCTTTCAGGGTGTGATAGGCAAAACCCTTTCCACCGCCTTTCATGTTCAGCTTTGCATGATAAAACCGAAAAATCTGCACTTTTCCGTCAAAAACCTCAAACTTCAGCGCAGTCAACCACCATAAAATTTTTCTCTCACATAGCTAATCTTTCAGATACTTCATACTACTTTAAACTACTTTCCTTTTGATCGCAACTATCTCTAGGCAGCCCAATACAACCACTTCATTCAAGTACTCCGAGGGCGATGAATACTCGCGCACATCCTCATGTCACATGCATGAAAACGCATCCAATTCTTACCCTCTATTTTCGTCCCTCATAAGATCCACCGAAGTAATACAGAAAAATATCAACGGAGAAAATTACGGACAGATACATTAGAACTAATAACAAGTAGCCCTCCATATCAAGCGACAACATCAGTTCTAACCAAAGCTTTCCCCAAAGTAAAAATGGACAGCTCGTTGATCTCAAACGCAGAAGGGGACGAGTTTGAGCTTCACGAGAGAACCTTTTACCACCAGGATGACTCGTTCCGGAATAACTTGGATATAGCGAAACATGGCAGTAAAGGATTTGATAACTTTGACACAATTGATCAGATAAAAGAGAATTTGCTAATAAACAATGTCAAGCTTGAGAAACTCAAACAGCAGGAATCTTTATCGACTACGGGATACACTGTGCGTATGATAAAATCCTCTGTAGTGAGTTGGTTTTGTTTGACACTTGTTGGAATTGCAATAGGAACAATTGCTGCGGTACTAAACATGGTCACTGAATATCTTAACAACATAAAAACCGGCCATTGCTCCACGCACTTTTATTTGAACAAGAGTTTCTGCTGCTGGGGCGAAGACTTTGAGAGTTGTGAGCATTGGGTTAGCTGGACTAACTTATCGGTTTTCAACTATCTAATCTTTGTGCTTATCTCGGTGATATTGGCGTTCACAGCAGGTACTCTTGTGAAATCTTACGCCCCTTTCGCTGCTGGATCAGGGATTTCGGAGATAAAATGTATAGTGTCTGGTTTCAACATGAACCATTTTCTAAGCTGGGCCACCCTTGCTATCAAAGCTATAGGGCTTCCATTGGCAATATCGTCTGGATTGAGTGTGGGGAAGGAGGGTCCCAGTGTGCATTATGCAGTGGCATGTGGGAACTGCATAGCCACGCTTTTTGAGCATTTCAGGGTGCATTCGCTTCAGTTGAGGGAGATTCTTATAGCCAGTTCTGCAGCAGGTGTTGGGGTGGCTTTTGGAAGTCCAATAGGCGGAGTTTTATTTGCAATTGAGGAAATAGCAAGTAATTTCAAGCTATCCATCCTTTGGAAAACATATTTCTGCTCATTGGTGGCGATCAGTACCTTACAATTGATCAATCCCTTCAGAACAGGCCAGTTGGTCATGTTCGAGGTTCAGTACGACGAAACGTGGCATTTATTCGAGTTACCGTTTTTTTTGATGTTGGGGATTTTTGGTGGGGTCTATGGTATCATCATTTGTCGGTACAATATCATGGTGGTTGGTTTCCGTAAGAAATATCTAGCAAATAAGGCTATCGAGGAGATATTAGTTTTGGCTTCAGGAACTGCTTTGTTTTGCTACTTCAACGAGTTTTTGAGACTAGACATGACAGAAGGTATGGAGATTTTATTCCATGAATGTGGAATTGGCTTTGAACATCGTCTTTGCAATATCGACGGCCAAAGATTGAAAACCTTCATTTCTTTATTGCTTGCCACAGTGGTGCGCATGTGTCTCACTATAATATCCTATAACTGTAAGGTGCCCTGTGGTATTTTTGTTCCTTCTATGGCTGCTGGAGCTACGTTTGGACGTGCTATAGGTATAATGGTTGAGACTTTCAGAGATAGATATCCAGATGCCGCTATGTTTGCTGCCTGTTCTTCAGACAGAAAATGTATCACCCCTGGGACTTATTCCTTTTTAGGAGCGGCCGCAGCATTGAGTGGGATAACAGATCTCACGGTAACAGTTGTTGTGATAATGTTTGAGGTCACAGGTGCCCTAAGATACATTTTACCTACTATGATAGTGGTGGGGGTTACCAAAATGATAAATGACAAATGGGGACATGGCGCAATAGCAGATCAGATGATTCATGTCAATGGATTACCTTTGATTGATCCTAAGGAAGACCATACATTCAATCTTCCTATAAGGTATGCTATAACCACCAAAACTCTCTGCTTCAAGGAAACGGGATCATCTTTTAGAGACGTGGAAGAGATTTTGAAGCTAGAATACAAGGATATACCCGTAGTTTCTCAGTCAAAGCTAAAAGGCTTTATCAACAGAAGCGACTTGATTAAGGTTATTCTGGAATCTAGGCTGTCAAATGTTGGTCCGGATACCCAGTGTACTTTTATCACTGACGGTAGCGATGATCAATACGAAAATAACCACAACATTTTAGCATTTGGACAGTATGTTAATACTGCTCCAATAACGGTGACATATGAAACACCTATCGAGATGGTTGTGGAAATCTTCTCGAAAACATCACCTCGAACGATATTTGTGGTTGAGGATTTTGATTTGAAGGGATTGGTGACCAAAAAAGATATCATTTCGTTTGAAAGATACCTTCACCGACTAAAAGAACACGACTTTGATCTTGACTCAATTAGAAGGATGGATATGAATCAGAAGGATCCATTGTATGGGATGTTAATGGGTATCAAGGGTTATGTTTTGAAGATTATGCTGCGTTAGGTGACCCCTGCTGGACTTTATTCCCACTTTAATATTATATCTACTTTACTCTTTCCGCTTGCTATCATTAGACACTGAATATAGAATTGTACATTACAGATAATGCAAGTGGTTTCATTCTAAACTGTATTAACTCTATGTAACACTGTGCATCCTTTATAGAGAGAGTAGTGTCATATTTATGCATTCATACCCACCAATTTGGTATTCCACTCGAAGAAATTTTTCAAATTTCCTGCTGAGCCCAATACTCAAATTTTCACTTGATCAGACGTACATTATAGTGCCTATACTTTGGCCAACATATGGATGGATCTCATGAAGCTCCAAAACATGTCAAAGTTGAACCTCAAACGAATCAGTCACCAATTATACCAGACTTTGGCCAAATTAGATGGGGAGACAGCAGGACTGCGAGAAGGTGTGGTGAATACAAAATGGCGGGATGACGAGGTTGCCAATAAGTTTGTTAGAGCAGAGTTCAGTGAGCGGAGACAGCTAACAAAGAAGCTTTTTCTTGACCAATATGATAACCAGGGAAAGGATCTTTCCAAAGATAATGGATTTCTCAGAATAATACCTGGAAGCCCAATTCTTCAAAGACATTTGAAAGCTATATATTCAGCAGATATAGACAAGAGAAAAATATCCAATATATTGAATAGCAACGTATCGCCCATATTATCGAGTGAAGAACAAAAAAATATTGAAGACGCAGAGCAGCGATCAAAGCAGGACACGCCGACCGGCTATCGATGGTTCGATATTTTGAACCCTCAAGAGGAGACGTTATATAATCGCATTAAAATCATTGACAGCTATCTCGGGAAAGAGGAGGAAACCATAATGAGACAATATTTCCGTACTACAGAACATACCAATGCCAGCAGCAAGAGCTTGATCAATGATTATCGATACATATTGGCTCTGACATCCATGATCATGATTCTCAAAGCGGATGACAATATGATAACTGAAAAGGGCATTGAGAACTTACAGAATAGACTAGAGGAGGGAATAGAGACGGATTCTCAGGCACAGGTGCTGAAAAAGAGTCCCTTGAAAGTCAAAATATCATCCATAGAGGAGTTTTTGTTTTTGTTGTCGTTGGGAAAAGCTGGTACTTTGAATGACGGTCCTAAAGACACACGAAAGAAGTTGAAAAAAGAGGAGAAGCTAGATGAGTTCTACCACATAATGGAGAAAGAGATTCAGGATGTTTTTTCGAAAGCCTACGATAACCTACTGAAAATTGATGCCAAGCAGAACGATGGTCAGCAAGAAGCTTTGACTGATACATTGAAGCTTATTAGAAGGAGACTTTATATGGTCGAAATAGAGTTCCCACAACCAAACAACGGCAAAGCGGCAAGTCGTAGGGAACTACAGCAAAACATAGAAAAGTTGCTTGCAAAAGACAATTTTGATGGAGGATACGAGATAGTCTTGGCAAGATTGAACTATAACAGAATTCCATATTTTAACGAAGAAATGATAGCCATTATCCAAGAAAATGGAACAACCGGATCTCCAAGCGAACAGACAGGTTACGAGTATTTTATGAGCTTGGTGAAGAGAAAGAAAAGGCAATCTAACTCTTTGATAGATTCGCTTTTCAAGAGTCTTGTTGGAGAGCACGATTTAGGAAGATTAAGCAAGCCATCAAACAGTGACAGTCTTTACTTGTATAAATAGGGGGATAAAGACTTAGTTGAGATGTCAACGAAAGGTGGAATTCCATCAATAGCAAATAGGTGTACAAGATGAATATAGATAAGTATGAACTACGTACTTTACGGCCAATCACAAATATGAACTACAAATTTTTGATGCACACAAGCAAAAACAGCTTTCAAGCATGATTAAAGAGCATCTATATCTAACGATAAGCAAAAAACCGATTGAACGAACAAGAACATGACATGACAACAATATGGAACATGAACACATATTATAATATATCTTAACCCATCATGTCGCAACATAATTCAAAGACACAACAGCACAACAAACATTTCAAACAGCCGTTTTCACTCTTTTGCGGTGGAGGCTGTTGGACATACATAGGTTGAGGTTGCCCATATCCCTGTTGGTAGCCTTGTGGAGGATAGCCTTGTGGAGGCCCGTAGCCTTGTTGTGGTGGATAGCCTTGTTGCTATGAAAACAGTTAGTAAACACTTCGATCTGGAGGCAATATATCAAAAAAGCTGGCAACTTACATAACTCATTGTGCGTAAGGGTAATTAGACGAGGTCACTTATGAACAATACGACTGTACAAAGTAAAACACTAATCTTGAAACATAAAGAGGGTGAGAAAGAAACTGCTGAAAGAAATATCAATAAAGACGGAAACTTCAAGTTATTTATAATTTTTTTCGTGGCTTTTCTTTTTTTTGGGATTTTTTCTCCTGCTATTTTTGTGTGTCTATCTTCTATGAAGCTATGTATCAACCGCAGTAACTACGAATTTCAGTGACCTTTATGTTACACGTTTATAGCCCGTAAGAACATCATGACCCTCACGAAATGTAGATTCACCGTTGACTTCTGCCATGCCTCCACCTAGACCAGCTGGTCTTAGCTATATCTTGACAAAACCGTTTGATTTAGACGGGCTGTGGAAAAATTTACCCTCTAGAATGTGGGTCCGCAAAATTGTTCCGCCTGGATTTAGGAGTGATGGTAGATCTTAATCTGAGATAGCGGAGATACTGATCAGCAATCGGCACGGAAAGTGATCCTTTCGCTGGCGGATATATGGTGGACGTGTGAGATGCTCCCAGGAGTGAGGTTTATAGCGAAGGATTGATAGTATTCGTAAAGCGGCTTTGTGTAGAAATAACTTTGTTCCGGTGAGTGTCATCGATCCAGAGATGACTGTAAGGTTTAGAGAGGCTGTGATTTTTTTTGGCGCACCTATTTTGGCTTAGGGCGTATAGACGTTGTAACGGAATAGATAATTTGAGGGATGATGGCGAATGTAGAATGGAGTTTGTGGTGATGTAGCGCATTTTCTCTTTTATAGTTATTTAAGGATAATGTCGTTGTTTCCAATTCAGGCAGCGAGGAAATTATACACCTGATTGTGTTTCGACTCAATCGCGTAACTAATTGAGTCTACAATGTAAGCTGTAAGTATAAAGTTAAGTAGTGTGTATGTGTATTAGACCCACAAACAGAGGCGGAAATATGACAGGTCGTTCACGGATTTACCTTACTTCAGGTGTCTTGGATAAAAAGCAATAACTTTACCGTACACGGGGACTAGCCGTGCTGACATCGGGGTTCAAACATGCATATTCAGCAGCAGAGACAACAACAGAGCAAACACTTCAAGCAGCAGTTGCGATCCTTTTTTTCAGGCGGGGCCTGCTGAATGTATATATTCTGAGGAGGAGGATATCCCTGCTGGTAGCCTTGCATTGGCTGGCCTTGTGGTGGGTAGCCTTGCATTGGCTGGCCCTGCGGTGGGTAGCCTTGCATTGGCTGGCCCTGCGGTGGATAGACCTGTCCAACATTGGCCGGTGGTGGTGTCTCTTTTTCTTTCTTCACAAGACCGTTAGTATTTCCATGAAGAGAAACCTATGAAAGCGTGCCACTTACCTTTCCCATAGTGATTCAAATGTGACTGTTGCGTTACGGGACTGCACCATAACAATTAAAAAGATGGAAAATGCCAACACGAATGGAAATCGCAAGGCTTTTATAGTGTGATTGATCCATAGATGCATTTACAAATACGGTACGGATGAGTTTACAGATGCGGTACGTTGTGGGGCTGAATCGAGGGATACGCATATGTTGACGGACGGTAGGGAACATCTTGGCCTGGTAAATATGAAGGATCCAGAGATGAATCTACATTTATGTGAGACCTCGCGCTATCTTTCCTGGCGAGTACAGAAGTAAAAGCGCGCAGGGGCGTCACTGGGGAATAAAAAGTATCCAGAGCTGAACGCGTCGTGCTGAATGGTACTCAGATACCAAGATAGAGCCAAATGGAAAGGTGGGAATTTGAATGGTTCCTTATTGGATCTCCACGAGGAATGTCACTTAAAACTCAGACTTGAGGGGGATACGCTGTGAGACGTTGACGAATGGTAGGGAACACAGGCCTGGTAAATACCAAAAATCCAGAGGTGGATGTACATTTATGCAAGACCTCGCGCAATGTTTCCTGGCAAGTACATTATCCAGAGTTGGACGCGTTGTGCTGAATGGTATTCAGATTACCAAGATAGCGAACACGGGAATGCGAACGGTTCAGATTGGGTCGACGAGGAACTTTAAAATTCGTATTTGGGCCGAAAGCGGGCTGACGTGGGGGTTAAATGCAGCTGCCTAGAGTAGGGGGGTACAAATATGACGTATGTCATCACTGGATATTGCGAGGGTACAAATATGCCTTACTGGATATTGCAGGGGCAAAAATGACATATGTCATTACTGGATATAGATAACATGTATTTCATCAGCATGCTAAACTACTGTATAGAGCTTATCACGCGTCTGTGACGATATACGTACCAAAGGAAATGCACGGCAAAAAAATCTCGCCTTGAAGAATATCGGGGGTTTGGCACTAGCCTATACTTAGCATTGGCGGGCGGTGAGTGATGGGTTAGTAATTATGAGAAGTTGCGGGGGTATATGCCTTACTGGATATTGCGAATACAAGTATAACATACGTCTTACTAGATAGAATGCGAGGGTAAAAATATGTCTTACTGGATATTGCGAGGGTAAAAAAGATGCATTACTGGATATTGCCAGAATACAAATACAACATACGTCTTACTGGATATTGCGAGGGTAAATATATGTCCTACTTGATATTGCGAGGGTAAAAACATATCTTACTGGATATTGCGAGGGTAAAAAAGATGCATTACTGGATATTGTGAGAATACAAATACAACATACGTCTTACTGGGAATTGCGAGGGTAAAATATGTCTTACTAGATATAATGCGAGGCTCAATATGACATACGTCTATTGGATATTGCGAGAATACAAATATGACATACATCTTACTGAATACCACAAATACAATTATATCATATGTCGTTACTGGATATATTGCACTGTTCATTATGTAACAGGATAAGAATATAGATGAAATACACTGGCAAAATAGATAGTGGCAAATAGACTGGCAATAAGAGACTGGCAAGAATGGATAGTGACACTAGAATGCCTACGCAGCCCGTTGCGCCTCCTTGCGCTTCTCCTCCTCCTCCGCCATCTTCCGGTTTCTGCGTCGCTGTTTCTTCGCGTCCAACTCGTGCCACTCGCCGTACTGGCTCAAAAAAGTAAGCGGTTCCTCCGCAGGCGCGCTTCTAAAGTACTCGTCACGGAGCGCCTCGCTGGCGGTTATTCTGTTTGCGGGGTTCATGCTCAACAACCGCTCGGCCAACGCAAAGCACTGCTCGCTGAGCAACACGTCTGCGTACAATTTGCGGAACTGGCTGGCCTTTTTTGTTTTCAACGGCCGCAAAAGCTCGTACCACGGCAAATTGTCAATCTGCGGCCAGTTTTTGATGGTGGGCGTGCCCATGACGTCGAAGATCTTCTCCAACTGGTTGATTTCGTCAGAGCCCTGGAAAAGCGCCTTCTTGCTGTATATTTCGATCAAAAGACACCCAATGCCCCAGATGTCCACCTCCCGCCCGTAGTTTGTGGCCCCCATGAGCAACTCGGGCGGCCTGTACCAGAGGGTGATCACGCGGTTTGTGTAGTCCGGCGATTCTGCCGGCCGGAGGTTTTTCATGCGCCGCGCAAGCCCAAAATCCGCGATTTTGAGCACCCCTGCGCCGTCAATCAAGATGTTCGAGCCCTTGATGTCCCTGTGGATGACCCGCTTGGAGTGGAGGTACTCAATGCCCTCGATAAGCTGCCGGAAGAGGCATTTGCAGTTCCCTGCGTTGAGGGTGATCTCGGGGTGGTTCAAAAGGCCCGTCAAGTCGTTGTCGATGTAGTCAAACACCATGTAGACGGACCGGCGCTCAATCATCATTTCAAGAAGGCCCACCACGTTCACGTGGTCGAACGACTGCAAAAGCCGGATTTCCCGCATCGCAGTGATGGGAAAACCCTCGCGCTCGCCCTCTAGGCGCAATCTTTTGAGCGCAACGTACTCGCTGGTGACGCTGTTGCGCGCCTTGTACACCTTCCCGTAGGTTCCCTCGCCCACCTGGGCCACGCGCTCGAAAACGGGGGCTTTGCGGACGATTTCGTAGTACGTTATTTTGACATCGCTGTCGTTTTCGCAGGCGGTCTTTTGCGGCACGTACTGGTCCGCCCGCGCAGTGCGGTTTACTGCGGTTTTCGACGTCCCAATGGCCGTGGCGTTCGCCGAGGAGGTCTGGTAGTACCGCGAGCGCGGCCCTTTGGGGAAGCTCTTAGGGGGGAAGCCTTTTTTCAGCTCCTCCGGCTGCTCGTCCTCGGGGTACGCAGGGACGTAGTTGTCGCCCCGGGCCCTTTTGAACGACTTGTAGCTGGACGAGAAGTGTCTCTGGGGGTATCTCCTGCCTCTGCCGCCCCTGGCGTTCTCGCGGCGGTAGTTCAGCCTGCGGCGAGACTTTTTTGAGGGCGGGTTAGGTGGGTACTTGGACTCATCCGACTCAGCCCGCTTGCTCATGGTCTGTATAGTGTTTTGATGTGCTACGGTCAATGGGGAGTTAGTCAGCGGTTTGGAGTCATCTCCTGTCGGACTGTTCTACGTACGGATTCTACTACGTACGGGGAAGGATGATTGCTCAGGGTTCTGGTATGCTACTAATGTGGCATATTTATTTTGTCTTCTATGGATTAGCAGGGGCGAAAAAAATTCTCATGTGAGAAAAGTGCTAAGGGGACGCATGATTTGGGCACGTGACAGTCTCTACAGTAGCGGGGTACATGCTGCGCCGGGTATAGCTGGCATATATACGGTTATGGGCACGCTGCTACAGACTGCCTTGCATTTCGTGCCATGGTGATACATACGTATACATGGAGATATCTTGTCTAGGCCAACAGTGCCAATCGGTAACCTTCCAAACGCTAGTATACTAAGCCCACTGGCTTGTACCTACACTTCTGCCAAATATAATACATTTCTTATATATTGCACACACGAGAATCATTAGTTATCAAATAGAATAAAGGGAATTAAAGCTGAAAGGAGAAGTGAAAATAGCAATGTCTGTATGGCGGTCGTGTATCTTGCAGTATAGCTCTCTAAGCAATTATATCTCAACACCGGTACTGACACCGGTGGCGATTTCATCGCCCGTGTTCTCGTCCACCGAGAAAGGCGCCTTCTTGGACTTTCTCTCGCTCAAGAACTTCTTGTACTTTTCAATGCTCAATCTTCTGCTCTTGGCCTTGTAGTTCTCCAAGTCCTTGTAGGTTGTTCCAAACAACTGGTCCCAGAAAATGAAGAAAGGCTGCGAAAAGTTGGTTTTGATCCCAAACGACTGGTGGTGGATGTCGTGGTAGATCGCGTTGTTCGGGAAGATGATCTGGAAAGGATCCCATGGATATGCGTATCCACAGTGGTCGTCAACAGTCTTCATCGTCGAAAACGTGTACAAAATGATGCTTTCTCTTGGGGTTATCTGGAACAACAACGATGCAATGCCGGTGCCCAACGTGTCTAAAAGAAAACCCTCCAAAGGCGCATTGTACAACGCCCCAAAGGCATACGGAACGTACAATCTGTGGTGTCTCGAATGGAAGTGCTTGTAGAGGTATTTGTTGACGTGCATCAACCGATGAAGCGCATACTGCCAGGTGTCAATGAAAGTAATGGCAAAGAGCAATTTGACCGCGGATATCCCGTACCAATAGAGCGCATAGATCATTTCATTGGGCAAAAAGGAGAACCGCTGCTTCAACTTCCACATCTCGTAGTCTTCGTGGCCTGTCAATGGGGTTTCTTCAAAGTGCTTGTAGATGAAAATCCCCACCATGGTCTGGATGATGTGCTGCAAAAGCACGTCCTTGAGCACGTCCTCAAAGGTCGCCTTGTTTCTGGCAAGAACCTCTTCAGGAGGATGTATTCTGTAGTACTCGCTGAGCTGGTAGGTGTCGATGAGCAAAAATATCGACGACATCAACCAGTAGACGATAATCGGAGATGCCAAGGCGATCATTGTGTCGGGAATGCCCTCGATCAACGTGGAACGCGCCATTTTGGTGATTTGGGGGGCCACAGGGTCGTTGATGAACGACATGTTCTGGTGGGTGTGGATAAAGTCAATCATTTTCCAGCAAGCACTTGCTTTGTGGATTTGCGTCAGGGAGATGTTACAGCAAGCAGCCGGTCAGATAAGGATCAGATAAGAAAGCCACAGCAAAACCGCAAAGAGGAGATCTCTTGCAATCTTTCTAAAGTTAGGGTCAAAATGGGGAAAATTCCTGGCCTTTATATGCAAAATTACAGCTAAATGAATGCCCACATACAAACACACAAAATTCTCGCATAGTTTAGGCATGAAATGATTTTAGATTTTTCTTTGTTTTCCCTTTTGAATAAAATTTTTTCCCATTCAGAAAATTTTTTGTGTGGCGTGGGCGGAAGCCACTAAACCCTGCAGAAACGGCCAGTGTGGAGGGGCTGCGCTGGGATGCGCCTGGGGTCGCCCCGGAGAAACGAGCCGGGAGCATGCCGGTCACATGACGGGGTGGGTGATTTACCATGCAGGCGGATGCTTGCGGAACGCACCCACGATAATGCTACATCCATCGACCGCAACGTCACCCGAGCTTAAATGAATATCAAATTAGAAAGAGGAATAAAACCTATTAGATCACCAGAGTCATCCCAACGACAGGTTAGTGGGGCGTGGATGCCCAGACGCGCTTTCCTCACGCGAGGATGGTCTCGGTGGTTGGGGTTGTTCTCTAGCTTCCCGCTAAAAGGATTCTGCTGATCCGAAAAAGGTTAATCTTAAATATCCAGGTTTGTTGTATGATTGTGATTGTTGAATGACATACAAAATATTCGCCTGTATTATCTAGTCTCTTTCATTTCTTTTTTTTTTATATGGCGAGGCGGAGACCTCGCAGGATATAATTTGGCAGAGATGCTACGTATTTATATAAGAGTTCAGGATTGCGGTGCGAGAGAAACATTTTGAAATGCCATAGAGATGCCAGATTGTCGTCTGTAAAACATTGTCGGGCTGTATACTCCTATTTTTTATCTACGTTGGTGTCTTTTTCAACGGTATTTGAACATTCTTTTAGCGATTTATTCCATAAAATGATACATAATTTCCTTATGGTGAGTTTAATTCGACAAATTGAGTCGCGCTGGAAATAGACCTAGGTCTATTTTTATTCGATAAGCATCGAGATCAGGCTGTTTGAGGGTGGTCTCGAGTTGGGGATCGGTGATAGATATATCGACCCATATTTGCTGATTCAGATTTGTAATTGGCCACGCTTATTGTAATAGTCTGTTGCAGTGATGCGTTTATGCGGAGCAGCACTTTACAGCTCGAAGGTTGTTTGCCGATGTGACCATAAATCCAATGCATATGTGGGGGTTCTCTCTTTTGCCCATGCTGTTCACTAGTCCCAGATTCATTCAGTCGAAAACACTAACGAAAACTTTCTGTCACATGGCCAAAGAGTGTTGATGCCCCATGCTATGTTTATTTTCGCAGACCTTATTTCAGGTCTTATCTTTCCCACCTTGTCTTATCTGTGCTCGAGACTCGATCACAACACTAACGCTCAATACCGGAATGGTGTGTCTGAGTTTTTCTTTGGTACACAAATATGTATGTGATAATATTGACCGTGTTTTGCCTGACTCTTTGACGTCCTTTGTAATTATTATAGGCAACGCATGGTATGCACGAAATCATTTTATGCGAGAGGGCTAAGAGAATATGACGATTGGTTGACTCGTCCTCTACGTTCTAGTTAGTGGGTGGTTTTGAGAGACACACACAAATGACTTACTCCTTTAGTTAGTGGGAGGTTTTGAGAAACAGACACAAATTACGTAGTCCTTTACTTAGTAGGCGGTTTTGACACAAATTACGTAGTCCTTTACTTAGTAGGTGGTTTTGACACAAATCACGTAGAATACGATTTGATATCGCCAATAATTGTATGTAGCCTTGGGGTTTTGCAGATATCGGACTTAATGTCCAGCTGAACGTGAACACAAACCGGCAATTACACTACAGCACCAGCATATCAATTCGGTCATCTCGAAAATGCTACAAACTACCGCCTCCACTGATGTCACCATCAATGTCCATCGGCTCCTAGGGAGCGTCCGAGCCCCCCGCAACGGCAAATTTGTGCCGAAAAATACTTAGCAAACAAAAAATGGCGAAAGCAAGCAATCATCTGCCATACAATATATCACCGCTTTAATCTCGATCAAGAATATTCCTCGACCATTACCAAAACAGCCTCTTTTTAAGCAATTGAAAACCTTCAGATTATCAGCTAAGCCTTATCATGTCCTTTCTCAAGTCATTGCAGTCCATGCCAGGCGTTATCACTGTATTGTAAGTCGCCAATTTTCACCAAGCGGAAAAACTCACGCTTTACACTATGCGAATACTAACATCGCATATATATAGCCATCTGCCTAACAACGCAAAGTCAGTAGAGATCCTCAAGCAGTTGAAGAAGTACCAAGTCAGCGAAGCTACGACCAAAAACGGTAAATCGTGGTGGTCATCAATTCTCTCGTTGGCATCCTCTGTTGCCCCTGGAGCCAAAAACGAAGATGCAAGCACTAAAGAAATCAACAAGATATTAGGAGACGGAGAAGTCAGCAATGACTTCAAAAACTGCAGATACTACATTGACATCCAGCAGAAATTCCCTACTCTTTCCCAGATCAAGTTGATCAATCTCTATGGCAAGACCGACCCCAAAAATGCGGTTGTGTATGCTAATGTGTTTCCTAAGTTTGGTGAATTAGGGGTCGATCTTCCAGAAAATTCAGTGTTGAAACAGCTAGAGTCAAAGCCAATAGAGTCCTTAGATAAGGAGGACTTCCACGCTCCTTTAGTTGTTGATTGGACCAAGAAGTTGCTTGCAAACGACCCACAGACTTTGGACGACATATTGTCTCACTACAAGGAGTCGTAACGAATCAAGTAAATAGTCAGGTAAATAGAGATACTTAGCGAATAAACGTGTATGTGTTTACGTGTGGGGTGTACTATTGTTGCGGATGGTGCTTGTGCGTTTGTTCACAACAATGAGCGTTGATGGAATGTGATCTTCCATTGGGTCATATTGTCCGCTCTTTCAGAATCCGGTAATTAGCCTAAATGTGATGCATTACATTAGCCTTATATATGAGGGTTCCATGGTGCAGCGCAAGTATACCGTTGGATATATCTGTAATTACAGCGTGAGCCACAATTGTGCACCTTTGTTATTCTGGGCTAAAAAGGCCTTTACGAGTTACTCTCTGCGGGATCGTATGCTCCGCGTATGGTTATTCCAGCCAGTCCCTGCGAGTCTCTGCAGAAAAGAAATAATGTCTCAATAATATCACCCTTTGAGTCGATGGACTGTAGTTAATCAGTATGTTCCGTGCTCACGTCACGGTGTCTCCAGGCCGACCGCCAACACAAATGGGGCTTCATGCTTCACACAATACTCTCTCTATAATCCATACATCCCAAGGCATCTATATTTCCATGCATCCAAGGCGTTCCCTGCCAGCACCAATCGCTACGCCAAACCTATGCACCTCTCACGTGCACAGCCACCCCATTTTTCCCTGCCAGCGGAAATAAAATTTAATTAAACTCCATCCACATCGCCCTGTTTGTGCTTACCTTTGCACCAATCAATACAACAAACCTACTTCTCTCCCAATTAGCACAATTGCATCCGTGGGTGTGTTTCGTTTTCATCCCTTCCTGAATCCCCATTTCCTTTATCAGTGCCCCTCGCGTAATAAAAACAACTGTTTTTCTGTCTGTTAGTGGAATGGTTTCTTTTTAGCCCACTAAACAAGCCTTCACGTTGCCATAACCACACACAGGCAGGCCCACTCCATGTCCTCCCGAAACACCCACAGCGACGCCAGGGCTCATGCCCCAGCCTCCGGCTGGTCGCTCTTTGCGTCGCTTATTCCTGCAATGAAGACGGGAACAAGCCACAGCAACGAGCCGCAGCATTCGCCCAGCTCCTCGCTTTCCTCGGCCTCGCTCGGCTCGTTTGACAACGAGTTTGTGCTGGACCATTGTGTGTGCTGTGACAACCTTGTAAAATACCCAACAAACGCCCAGAAGTACCAGTGCTTTTTCTGCAAGACCAACGTCATCACGGGGAACTACGACCACTACACGCCCTCGCACGTCCTCCGCACCGTCGACAAGGACCGTTTTCCGCCGATAAGCTTCCGGTCTGTCAAGGAGGTCGCCGACGCGTGCTTTTTCAAGTACAGGGCCGCCTGCAGCAGCAGCGAGGCCGGCCACCAGGCCAACTTTGGGCTTTTCAAGCCCTTGGAGGACTACTTGTACAACGCCTTCAGCAACCCGCACTGTTTGAACAAGTCGTTTGCGCCCAGGGACCCCCAGAAGGCCGGCCTGCCGCCCACGCTTTCCCACAAAAGCCCCAACATCGACTACGTGCAGCTCCACGAGACATTCAAGCTCATCTTGTCGTTGCCGACCAAAAAACCGTTCTACGTGCTTCTCCTTGCCGCGTGCAACAACATATGCAACCCCGAGCCGCTCGAAACGCCCGCAGACCTCCGGTGGCTCCTCGTGCTCTTTGAGCTCCCCTCGTTGCCGCACTGCCTCGTCCTGCAGCCTGCTGCAGGCGTCAGCCCAGACGCGCGTCGCCCGCCGCAGGTGGTGTTTTTCGAGACCCCGAACGTCAGGAGCCTCAGCTACAAGATCCTCGAGCGCTGCGTCGGGCTTTTGGCCAACGCCAACGAGGCGTGCGTGCACTACATGCTCAACTGGTGCGGGCGGCTTGCGGAGGCGGATTTCCGGCGCCGGGTGGAGCTCCTCAACCGCTACATCACGTTCCACTGGCAGCTCGTGCTCCGCCGCATGGAGCTCGAAAGCGCCCACAAGCTCCGCGGCGACGACGCCGCGGCTACCGCCTCGGTGACCGCCTCAAACTACCCGCCCGCGGCGCTCCGCGGGGCACGTGACCCGCCGCGGGAGGCGTTCACGGACTTCCACAAGGGCCAGGCGCCGGCCTCGTGGGCTGCGCGCCTGGTGCAGGCGCTGCTGCCCGGGGGCAACAAGCGCGCCAAGCCCTCGAAGCTCCGGGTCCCGCTTTCCCAATACGGCAACGACTGGCGCTTAAAGTCCGCGGCTAAGTTGCTCGCGGTCTACTTCCACGCCTGCGGGTCGGAAAAGTCACGTGCACAGTGCGACTGCGGGTTTTTCTACAACCCGATGCTCGACTGCATCAACTACCGCCAGGACTTTGACGCGTGGCAAAACATCTCCGGCAAAAAGTCCACCACCAAGACGGAAATGACGGTCAACAACATGGTGGTTTCCGTCAACGACTACTTGCAGTCTGCGATATACACCACCAATGCGGCCTCCGGGAGCGCTGCGCGCAAGCCGAGCTTCACGTTCTGCCAGTTTCCGTTTCTCTTGTCGCTCGGCCCGAAAATAAGCATTTTGGAGTACGAGGCAAAGCGGCAGATGGAGCGGAAAGCGGAGGAGGCGTTTTTGACGGCAATCAACAAAAAGACGATCGTCGAAGTTTATTTCAAGGTGCGGGTGCGCCGCGGGCACATAACCAGCGACTCGCTCCGGTGCATCAAGGAGTCGCAGAAGGACCTCAAAAAGTCGCTCAAAGTGGAATTTATAGGCGAGCCGGGCATCGATGCCGGCGGGCTCAAAAAGGAGTGGTTTTTGCTCCTCACCAAGAGCTTGTTCAACCCCGACAACGGGCTTTTCGTCAACGTCGACGAGTCCAACTTCCTCTGGTTCACCAACAGCAACAACGAGGACCGCCATCTCGAGCTATACTACTTGATGGGCGTTGTTCTCGGCTTGGCCATCTACAACTCGACGATTTTGGACCTCAAATTCCCCCCGGCGCTCTACAAGCTTCTTTTGAGCAAAGAGATCACGTTCCACGACTTCCGGCAGCTCTATCCGGACACTGCGCGAAGCCTACAGCTCATGGCGAGCTACGACCAGCCCCAGGCGTTCTGCGAGGTGTTTGAGGGCATGACATTCGAAATACAGTACAAAGACATGTTTGGCGACGTCCAGACGGCCGAGTTGGTCCCCAACGGCAGCAATATCCCCGTGACGGTGGAAAACCGCCAGAAATACGTCAACGAGTACGTCAGATACTTCATGGAGCACTCCATCAGGCGGCAGTTGACCTCCTTCAAAACCGGCTTTGACAACGTGATCAACGGCAATGCGCTCTCGTTGTTTGCGCCGCAGGAAATCGAGGCGATATTGTGCGGCAGCGACGAAAACAACAACCAGAAATTGGACTTGGAGTCGCTCAAATCGGTCACGAAGTACAGCGGGTTCGCCCATGGCGCTGCAACAGGCACCGTGCCAAAATACCCGGTGATAGGGTGGTTTTGGGAGTTTTTCGAGGCCTTGACCTTGGCCCAGCAGAAAAAGTTGTTGTTGTTTATCACAGGCTCGGACAGAGTGCCGGCCACGGGGATTGTCACGTTGAGCTTCAAAATAACACGGCTAGGCTCAGACTCGAACAGATTGCCCATTGCACACACGTGCTTCAACGAGTTGGGGTTGTACGAGTACAAGACGCGGGAGAAGTTTGTGGCGAAGATGACGATGGCGATGAACGACAGCGAGGGTTTTGGGATCAAATAGGGTGAGGCTGGTGTGATGTGAATGAATGGGTGGTAGATAGTTGTAATTCTGAATAAATGCTTGATATTATAGTTACTTGTAATGGAGCAATGTCTGAAGTGATTCGTGAATAAATGCTTGATATTTTAGTAATGGAGCGGGGGTTGAGTTGACTATAAGCGGGTGTCGAGGATGTTAATGTGATTTGTGAATACATGCTTGATATTTTAGTAATGGAGTTTGACTTGATTATAAACGGGTGTCGAGGATGTCTGAGTTGATTTGTGAATAAATGCTTGATATTATGGTTACTTGTAATGGAGCGGGAGTTGACTTGATTGTAATGGGTGTCGAGTATGTCTGAAGTGATGTGAATGAATGGTTGATAGACAGTTGTGATTCTGAATAAATGCTTGATATTATAGTTACTTGTAATGGAGCGGGGGTTGACTTGATTTTAAAGGGTGTCGAGGATGTCTGAGTGATTTGTGAATAAGTGCTTGATATTTTAGTAATGGAGTTTGACTTGATTGTGATGGGTGTCGAGGATGTCTGAGTGATTTGTTAATAAATGCTTGATATTATAGTTACTTGTAATGGAGCGGGGGCTGACTTGATTGTAAAGGGTGTCGAGGATGTCTGAGTTGATTTGTGAATAAACGCTTGAAATTTTAGTAATGGAGCGGGGGTTGAGTTGACTATAAACGGGTGTCGAGGATGTTAATGTGATTTGTGAATAAATGCTTGACTACAAATGGCTGTAATTATAAAGTAACGTGAATTGAAGAGTTGACTATAAAATCGAGTGCCGAGGATGCTTTAACCAAGAATGAAGATAAAAACGAGAAAGTAAAGAGAACAGGAGGAAACAAAAAACACTAAATAGAAAACAAAAGACCAACCAATCAATGGTCGATAAGAGGATTAAGAAGCACATCGACAGAGGAAGTTATGACAATAAAAGGTTGACAAAAACAAAAAGCAGATATAGATACCCAAGAGAACTGAAAAGTGGTGCTTTCTTCAGGAAAACACCACGAAAGAAGAGCCTGAAATGATTATGGGAAGTGTCCTTGGCGAAGACCCATGTAGCCACCAGGCGCAAGAGAGGCATTCAACAACGAAGATCTGCCGTTACCACCATCAATACCTGCATTGGAAACCATGTTTCCCCACCAGTTGAGGTCAACATTCTTATATTGAACACAGAAAAAGATGATAATCCCGGAGAAGGCAACACCACAACTGAGCGCAGCAGCCAAGATATAGTTGTACTTCTCCCACCAGCCTTGGGCTCTCTTTTTGATGTGGTAGTTGAACAAGAATCCAACAAGGAACCCTGGAAGATAGTACGCAATGTTGTAAGGAGCCCAAATCAAGAAACCACCAATGATCAATGTTGGCTGGAAGTTGGTAGTGAGTTTAGGGAAGTACTTCTTGACAGCGATACAAATAAAGGCTGCAACAGTACCAATCAAGAAACACCATTTCAAAATTGGGTATAATCCGTCAAAGACTCGCTTTGGACCAATCACACCCCACAAGACAGAGGACGAGTAGTAAATGGTTTCTTCTGGACAGGAGAACTTTTCTTTCTGGTGAGGTTTGCAGAAATCCTCAATGCCCGTCATTTGCCAGTTGATGACAACCAAAGAGATGAGGATTTGAATGGCAACAGCAATCATTTGACCTCTGAAAATAGCTCTTGGAGGAACCTTGGCATAATGTGCAAGTTTCTGATCACTGATGAAGTTCTCGGCTTGACCACCAATGTTGTAACCGAGAGCTTTCAAAGTCATCAAGGCATCACCATTACCTGGGAGTGCGTAACCGACAATCAATTCGACAAGGACATTGAGACCAAAAGTGAAACCTGTAACAGCATAAATGATAGTAAGAGGAATCAAAAAGACGAAATTGATACCTATGGTGAAGAAGATACCCCAAACTGGTGTGTTGACTGGATAAAGTTTGACACACAAGATTGCAAAGACAATAGAGATAAGCAAAATCACTATGAACCACCAATCTGGAGTTTCCTTGTACTTAGACATCATTCTCGAGTGAGGATCTTTGAATTGAGAAAAGTTGGACTGGTTGAATGAGGTGAATACATCTTTCAAAGAGTGCATTGCCTTTAGCATGGCTCTCCCTTCACTGTAGCAGGTGTAGATAACCGAGAAAGGATACATGGCGAAGTAACCACCGAAAGACACCAAGTTAGCGGCAGAGTAGTATGGTGGTCCATACTTCTCATACTTTTTGACATCTAATTTTCCTTTGGTGATGACCTGAGTGACCTCATAAACTTCACCAGTGTTAGAAAAGATACTGTTGCTATTGATTGGCAAGTAGGCGGTCCATTTATAGTTGCTGTAGTAAACCCCGACAATGCAAATGAACGAAATAAAGACACCGATGATTTGGTTCACTTGAGTGTAGAATGGAAGGGACAAAGGCAGAGTGTATCCAACAACGTTCCAATCAAACGATGGCATTGGGTTCAAACCCAATCCCGAGACGGTACCGGTAATTACTGCCAAGTTGAAGTTTTGTGGGGCAATCCAGGTGGTCCAGTTGAAACTGGATAATGCAGTGAATAGATAATCTGGCAACCAAAAGTAGAGGAAAGAACCTGTAAAAACAATCAAAAAGAACTTGTAACGAGTCATGGTCCAGCCGTTAAGATTCTCCTTCTTTTCAGGATTCAACAAAGCTTGGTTAAGAGCAATTGTTGGCAACAAAGTTGGCCAGACGGATCTAGTCGGGTAAATGACAACCTTTCTCAAGATACCAGCAAAGCCAAAACCCATGAACTGGGTACTAATGGCAAGCAAGACTTGGTACCCAACACTGACCCAAGTACTTCCGTAAAAGACTTTAGACTTTTGAACAATAACATTGGATGACACATACATGACATTAAGGGCGACGTTGAAAATGACGGTAGAGAACATTTGCTCCTTTCCTGTCCAAGGTCCCGGATTCAATGAGTGTCTGGTTCCAAAGGCTGTGAATCCGATGTCTGGTAAAACTTTAGCCAAGAAGGTCCCACATGGGTACAACAACATTTGACAAACTGAAGAAGATAAAGTAATTGCAGGTTGTCTATGGTAGAAAAACTCGTTAACAGCGGTACCAATGGCGGTCCATAAGAAGCCCAAAAAGTAAGCTCTGATTGTCTCAACAGGAATGTTTGGATCATCGATTGGAGAGGTGACAGCACGAACTTCGGGATATGGAGAATGGTATTCATTCAAGCCTGCAAACATCTTGACATTGAAGGCCCATTCTTCAGGTGACATGTCTGTGTTTTGATCAAGACCAAGGACAAGTTTCTTGATGAACTCGAAGTCTTCAGCAGGAAAGTTTGGATCATCTGTGTGGTAATCGATGGCCTCAACTAAAATCTCCATAGCGCGTTCAACTGGAAGCTCGCTGATTTTGTTGAAAAGATATTCGATATCTTCAAGCTGCTGGTCTGCTTCAGTTTCACCTTCAAGATGACCGTGACCAAGCTTCTCGTAAAGCTTTTGCTTGTACTCCTCATCAAGCCCACCAATAGCATACTCAAACTTTTCGTGAGAGCCTTCGGTGTTGACGGTTGTCAACTCGCCCAACTTCTTTTCTTTCTCTGTTGACATGTTCTGCGTAGAAAGAATGTGGGTCAATAGAATATTGAGTCTGGTATAAAAGAGGTGTGGAAATGAATGTGTGTAAGTAAAGTTGGCAGTGTTTGAGTGCTTAAATACTAAGAAGTAGAAGAAAGAAGGGAGGTTGTGTGGTCGATTTGTGATGATCAAAAAGAAGAGATCTAAGAATAAAAACAAAAGGTCACATTGAAACAAAAACATTGGCAAGCATGATTGTTAAATACAAATTTCTTGGATGCCAAGTAGTCTGGCACAGATTGAAACTTTAATGTCTTGCGGAAATAATGCTGTGGTCATTGGTGAGCACAACGAAGATGAATCATAAGACGCCTTGAACAATCTTTCCTTGAGTCTTATCGGTTTTTAGTGCAATTTCAGTCTTTGGTGGTGTATGGTGACACACTTGTAAAGCTGTGTAATTACAAGCGTGTCAAAACTTAATGCCTCCACCGGCCGCTACTAGTCCTCGAAAAGGTGGATCTTTGTGATCATTATGGATATCATAGATCGCAGCCACAGGAGAATGTATGGCAGATGTTGAAATTGCCGTGCCGATTTTAAGGTTTCGCCGTCCATGCTTGTTTTCAACATGCAAAATTTATGGATATTAATACAAGAAAAGGGGGGACTTATCACTTACGAGCCGAGTGTTAGGGAAGCTTTTTCTATTATTACTTTCCCAAATAGTATTCTCTTAGGAGGCTCTTGTGACTTCTCAACCTGGTTAGAATCAGACGGAAAATTACGACATGATTAGCTTCCTTTCGCGATAGTGGCATTCTTGCTTTTTTATGGTATTAGGCTGAGGAGGGGAGTATGTCGCGATCTTCAATGACACTCTGATTGATAGGTATTGGGACTAGAGATCTATCGACACTCTTTCACCGGTATAGTGTCTTGATACCTTTCTCAATCTGAACGATAATGAACTACGTGTAGCTGTAGGCTTAGTTATTGCGGGAATAAAGCAACTGACACACTTTGCGAAGTCACGTTTGCTTACGGGCTCAAAGTACACAGTTTTTGGTGGATTGAATACGTCACCGCCACAATACGAAAGTAGATAATCGTAATGAGTATCACAAACCTACACTATCTGCTTGTCTTTTTTCCTTTGAGACCAATGAGGCCCCTCGAATGTGCATGAGTCTTTTTTTTTGCCATCGATCGGATTTTTTCCATCATGCATCCCTGAAAAATAAAGGGCGAATAAACGGCTCGAGACTGGAATGTGGATATTTTTTCATACAGAGATAAGGAGGGGAACTTGCCATGTATTAATAGAAAGTTGTAGAAAACTTGAGATTCACAGGGTTTGATGGATCTTGCTTTAAATATTCCACAATCACAAGAAAGTATGTTCATGTGCTTCAATGCAGAGGATGCTTGCGAATAACAGTAACGAAAATGACTATGATGATGTCTCTCCATACTTGCCAACTGAGTTGCTTACACATACACATTCACACGTTCCCGCCGATAATATAACTTCTTCTTGTACACAACATGCTCTGTAAATAAACGTAATATTTCAAAACAGCTCTCGTTTGGAGAACTGTTTTGCAGACTGTCTGATAGTACAGAAAGGCAAGCTGTAAATGGGAGAGCACCAACTAGTCCTCTTAAGTATGTGTGCTACAGTGCCAATGCTGCCTCTAGCACTATTTTTCTGGGTCGTGTGGTGCGAACGCTGCCAAGACTTGACTAACTGAAGCTATTTTTTCCAATGAAGATTTTCTTGCTAGATTGTACCAATGCTAAGAAATTTTGCAGGGCATCTCAAGCAACTATCATTTTCCGATGCCTGTTGTGGAGTGGGTTTCTGCGTTGCGTCAGATTTGTATGGATGCAATTAAAGGGTCCATCGATATCCCTCTTGTTTCGTTTCACTATATATATGTCCATGTTAGCCGCATCAAAATTATCAGTTCTTGCTTCAAATTTCTAATTTTCCTTTTTCCTTCATCTTTTTTCATCATCACTTCTCACATCGTCAACCTCACTCCATAGTAGACCTGTGGTATATTTTCGCTATAGTACTCAGTGCATTCGAGTATGGAGAACTACGAGAAACTGGATCCTGAAAAGGATCAATACATGACTCCTGTCGAGTCGTCGAAGATCAAAGGTGCTGAATACCAAGGGCAAGCCTTCGGGGAGCTTGACTTGGAGCACAAGCAAAAGTTGTACGAGTATTTAGGACATCCACAACTTGAGGGAGAGAATGAAATCGACCAGCAGATCGCTGACATTGAGTATCTTTTCGAGAAAATGGAGAGCATGCCAATAGCCGAGGCCGCAGAGATAGTTGAGGAGGCTGTCAAATATCATTTGGGTGACCCAAACTTCCCTGCCGAAGATTACGACAGAATGGCTCAAATTAGCAAAGGGTTTTCCGAGAACACTAACCTTGGTGCTGATGAGTGGGCTTTCTACACCAAATTGTATGCCGTGTTGATTGAATACCACTCTCCTTATCCCGAAGTCAGAGCGGTTTCGTCTCCCATCGACGACCACACGATTCCTATCGAGACTTTCAGAGCCTACTTCTTGGGTTTCTTCTGGACTATCATTGGTGCGGCTGTGAATGAGTTTTTTTCCCACAGAAGACCTGCAATTACGTTATCTTCTTCGGTTTGTCAAATGTTGTTGTACCCATGCGGGACGTTTTTGGCCAAAGTTTTACCTGATGTTGGGTTTACAGTTGGCGGGGTTAGACACTCCTTGAACCCAGGGCCATGGAACTACAAGGAACAGATGTTTGCCACGATTATTTTCAATGTTGCTCTTGGCACTATCTATGTCTCGTACAACATTTACGTTCAGAAGCTTGATGTTTACTATGGCAGTAAATGGGTCACTCTTGGATACCAGGTGTTGCTTGCAATCAGCACCCAGTTTTTGGGTTTTGGATTTGCCGGCATCTTGAGAAAGATCGTTATCTATCCGGTCAGATCGGTCTGGCCAACGTTGTTGCCTACAATTGCCCTCAACTATGCCTTGCTTAAGCCAGAAAAAAAGGAAAACTTGAACGGCTGGACTATGACGCGCTACAAATTCTTCTTTATCTTTTTCATTGGCTCGTTTGTCTATTTCTGGTTCCCAAACTATCTCTTCACTGCTTTGTCCAACTTCAACTGGACCACCTGGATCGCTCCCCAGAACTTCAACTTGGCTGCTATCACCGGCACTGTGTCGGGATTGGGCTTGAACCCTATGCCTTCGTTTGATTGGAATGTCATTGGGTACGCTAAGCCATTGGCGGTTCCTTTCTACACCCAAGCCAACCAGATGATTGGTATCTTTATTGCCTTTTTCTGCATCGTGGGTGTCTATTGGAGCAACTACAAATGGACTGCGTACTTGCCGATCAACAGCAACGGGATTTTCGACAACTCCGGAAAAAGATACAAAGTCAAATCGGTGATCACCAACGGTAGATTGGACCCTGAAAAATACAAAAAGTACGGCCCTCCATACTACGCAGCCGCCAATTTGGTTGTTTTCGGGGCTTTTTTCGCCATGTATCCGTTTTCCGTCATCTACACGTGCTACGATGAATACAGCGCCATGGTCAATGCATTGAAGTCGTTGAAGGACATTTTCACCACCCTCAACAAGTCCAACTTTGCCAATTTCAAGGATCCACACTCGAGAATGATGTCGAAGTACAAGGAGACCCCCGACTGGTGGTTTTTGGTGATTTTGGTGGTTGCCTTGGTGCTTGCCATTCTTTGTGTCAAGCTCTATCCGGTCCACACTCCGGTCTGGGGTATTTTTTTCACGGTGGGAATCAACTTTGTCTTTTTGATTCCAATCACCATCATCTACTCTGTGACCGGGTTCAGTTTCGGGCTCAATGTGCTTGTTGAGTTGATCATCGGCTATGCCATTCCAGGAAACGGCGATGCCTTGATGACTTTGAAAGCCTTTGGCTACAATATCGGCGGGCAGGCCGAAAACTTTGTCAGCGACCAAAAAATGGCCCACTATGCGAAGATTCCACCAATGGCCATCTTCAGAGGCCAGATGATCGCTGTGGGGTTGCAGATTATTGTTTCTCTCTGCGTTATTGCATGGCAAATGGAAAACATCCCCGAAATATGCACCACCACGCAAGTCAACAAGTTCAGCTGTCCTGGAGACACTACTTACTACTCGTCGTCGGTGTTGTGGGGTGTGATTGGTCCAAAACGGGTGTTTGACGGGTTATATCCGATCTTGAAGTGGTGTTTCTTGATTGGCGTCTTGTTGGCCTTTGTGTGCATCGCCCTTAAGAGATATTTGCCAAAGCTCACCAGGGGATTCCAGCCTACGCTTATCATTGGCGGTTTCTTGGTCTACGCGCCTTACAATATCTCCTACTACTTGCCAGGGTTCTACTTTGGGTACCTCTTTATGCATGTTATCCGTAAGCGGTGCCAGGGATGGTGGGAGAAGTACAACTACATTCTCTCGTCGGCCCTTGACTGTGGTATAGCCTTTTCAGCCATCATCATTTTCTTTGCCGTCCAGTTGAAGGACTACGAGATCAACTGGTGGGGCAACACCGTGAGCAACGCGGGTGTGGACGGTGGAATGGGGCAAGGCTCGTTGTTGTCTGCTGCCACAGCTCCCGATGGGTATTTTGGTGTTCGTAAAGGACACTTTCCTTAGGAACTTTCAATTCTTTTTAACCTTTTTAATTTTTTGAGGCCAGGTCCTCTTTCACTTCTGTCAATGACAATTCTTTTTAATTTTGAGGCCAGGTCCTCTTCTGTCAATGACAATTCTTTTTAATCTTTGAGGCCAGGTCCTTTACTTCTGTCAGTGACAACTTTTTTAGTTATTTGAGGCCAGGTCCTTTTCTGTTAATTACAATTCTTTTTAGCTCTTTAATCTTTGAGGCCAGGTCCTTTACTTCTGTCAATGACAAATCTTTTTAATCTTTGAGGCCAGGTCCTTTTACTTCTGTCAGTGACAACATTTTTTAGTTATTTGAGGCCAGGTCCTTTTACTTCTGTCAATGACAATTCTTTTTTAGCTCTTTAATCTTTGAGGCCGAGTCCTTTTACTTCATCAATTACAATTCTTTATCACCATTTTAATCTTTGACGCCTGGTCTTACTTCTGCAATGACAACTCTATTGTCATACTGTAAAGATATCAACGTGTACTAAGTCCCAAGAAAGAAAAACAAATATCGAATTAGAGTGCAAATTAAACAAACGAAAGTACTGGAGAAGAGAAAAGAATATTATATAAGTATATAGCATTTGTAACATGGTATCAGTAAGGCACACCCTGAAATAGACAGGCAGCTATTTGACTTCAAACGCCTTCACTATGGAGTACAAGAACATGCTGGACAACGAAGGAATGGTGAAGTTATCGTCCCAATTGAGAATCTCTATCCCCTCAGACAACGCAGCAATAAGCCCACAGGCCGTGGCGTACGCTGGCAACGAAAGACGGCTTGTTTCCTTGGACCACAACACGTCCGTCGTGTTTTTGTAGGTTGGCACAAAATAGCCGTAGAAAAGAAAGCACGATAGCACCCCTGTGACAAACGCCGCCAAGGTCCCTGCAAGCGACTTGTTCTTGGAGATTCTGGGGGTGTAGCGTCCATAGGCTCTGCCCACTGTGGAGGCAGCAGTGTCCGACCAGCTGAGCAACAACAAGGCCATCACGCCGATATCCTTGGGGAAAGGCTGGAAAGCTACAATCAAGCCAAAGATGTACCAAATAACCCCGTTGAAGCCCTCAACCTCCTTCTCGCGCATCAAAAAGCCCACCGTGGCACAGTACATCTTGTTGAACCTGCGCGACTTGAATCTGAACAAGTCAAGCGCAAGAATAACCACCCCCGCAATCGCCAAGGGAACAACAAACATCTTGGTGTCTAGTTGGATTGCGTAGCAGTACAAGGTGAAGAACCCTATGGACACGTGCAAAAACTTGCGCGGGATTTCGTGTTTGTGGACAAACGCGTTGAACCGCCGGTGGGACTTGAGAAGCGAGTCTATTTCGTGCTCCACCTTGATGTTGCTTTGGAGGAGGCTTCTGGCACTCTTTTCGTTGTCGATGTCGTCGTCAAAGGACACCGAGGAGGACGAGGAGCTCAAGCCGTCTCTTGTGGTGTCCTTCTCAAACACCTTGCTGGAATCGTCCTCGTCGTCGTCGTCTATTTCGATGATCTCCTTGATGCTGTCGTCTGAGGACGTGCTTTTCAAAAGCTCCTCCACAAAGCTGTCGTGGTCGCTGGCCTCGCTCTCGGTGTCGTCGGAAAAGTTGTTTTCCCTGTGGACTGCGTCGTCTGCAATTGGATCGTAGGTCAGGTCTTCGTCCGAGAGATACTCGTCAATCAAAGGGCTTTCGCCCAGGGCGGACACGGGAGGCTCCTGGTGTTCTTGGGCATGGTTTGGGGACATGTTGGGGCGCCGTGGGGACATGTGCTTGCGTTGTACGTGTGGGGCAGTTCTTTGGCACGCGTGGTTGAGGAGGCAAATCAATCAATCAATTTTTCCTTGTGAGAAAATTGTGAGAATTTTTACAGAATTAAAAACGGTCAATCGAATTAATGAGCCACTTGCAGAAGAAAAACGTAGCAAAACAGGCAGCAGGCAGATGCGGCGGGGCAGGATAAGATTGTTGTGATGTGTTTATGGATGACAAAACAGCTTGTCTGTGATAGATACGGTGCGGAAAACGTAATGGACAATTGTAAGCAAGCAAAATTTTCGTAGGTGAATAAACAGCTGGCCTGGGGAGATTTTGGGCTTTCGCGGATCAATGTTTGGAAGCTTATCGGTTTATAAATGATTGTTTTCGAGGATTACTACGGGAATAGCAGCACCTGCAGCAGCATAAGTGGCTGGAGGGTGATGGCGCGCGTAGGGAGTACAAGCAGGGGGACATGCGGTTATCTCTGCGAAACGATAGAGGATGTTTGAGTGGCTAAAGAGACGAGTCATTTCGGGTTGCTGTTGATTCCGAGATGTCCTCTGCGGTGGAATTGCTACGCGCACGCGGCGATGTACACAGGCAGTACCGCGTGGATATGGCACACCTTCTGAATGCCCTGTACTCCACAGCTGTAAATTGACGTGAATCGCTGGGCGAATAGTTCTCGCGACTGTCTCATGTGGTGCATCGGCGTATTGTTTAGGAAAATCTCATCGAGGTACATAAATAAAGAAGTCAATACTGTAGGCCGAAAAACACATGAGTATTATTTTTGCTGAGATAGAGAGTGAGCAGGCCGGCGTGAGCTGCTCATTCTACAGATAGACAAGACAAACAAGGCGAGAAACGCAGTTATCTTTTTGGCCGAGAGTCGAAGCCACCGCCGCTCGCATTAGCGAGAATAGGGAGTTCATCCACTGAGCAACCAGTCTTGTAACTTCACATGTAATACTTGCTATTCAAATGTAATCACAATTGCCAGTCGCTACACTCACTGATTATCTCGCAATATATTGAACCTATGAAAATCGTGCCCTACAAGCATACAGCTATAATATAATAAATTATATCGTTCTTTTATTTTTGAGCTAGATCAACAAACTTAGTAGAAGGTGGTAACTGGCTTGTAAGAGAAAACGTTCTTGGATTGTTGGATTCTGTGAGGTAATGGGAATTTCAAGTCTTTGCTCAAGAATTGCTTGACATATTGACGTCTGACATCAGCGGTCTTTTCCAACTCAACGACCTTCAAGATGTGGATAGATCTAAATCTGGCTCTGTGTCTGGCAGCCATGTCTTGGTATAAACTCTCAACGGCACCAACTCTGGTAACGTCTCTGACTTCTTTGTACATGTTGTGGGTACCAGATCTGGAGTCGTATCTGATCCAAACACCAAAGTTCTTGACGTGGGTTGGGTTACGTTCTTGGATGACCTTGACGGAAACAATCTCACCAGAAGCCTTCTTGACCTTGTGCAATTTTTGCAAGAAGTACCAGTATCTTGATTTAGCAACAACAGTGTTTGGAGCAAAAATCGTCATACGGTACAACTTTGGTTCCGGGACGGTTTCGGTAGGTAAACGACGACCGATAACTTCGTATTCAGTGAGACGAGCCACTATAGGGAGTTAGTATTGTTTTCTTGGGGTGTACTATGATGGAAATGTGTTGACATGACGATATAGAAAAGGAATAGCGAGATGGTTGATATTTGAAGCTCAATGAGACCAGTTTATGAATTTGCAAGTTGGGTCCGTTGATGAATGACTTTGGTCTTAATCAATTTCAATGTTCGAAACGCAAGTTCATTGTTGATGATTGATAACGCAAATATACATGGTAGCTTTTGACTGACAAAACGCTGCACCGGTTGATTGAGTTCTGCTGTTCTTGAAGTCCACAGTAGCTTGCAATATCATGATGATGGTATTGATCGTTCACATTTATCCTCCGTTGATTACTGCATCTCTCAAACTCGAAACAAGTGCTGAAATTCTCCCCTTCATCTTCATGTTATCGATCAACACATATGCAGTTCCAGCAGTATTACTTACTTTTCGATTATTCTTTAGTTATTTGATGATAGATGGTCTTCTAATACAAAAGATATGGTTGTATTGAAAGTATCAAGAGGTGAAAAATCTCAGGAAAAATTTTTAATATTACAAAAAAAAAAATTTAACAAAAAACGAAAATGAGAAAAGTAAAGCGAAAAAAATTTCTTAGTAGGAGGAGAGCTGAGCATGGAAAAAGGATAGAAGCCCATACACACTTCACTTTTTTTCGTAGTCACATCCCTACCTCTCAGGGCTGTCGTTTTTCGCCGTCCTCAGCCTTCCCCAGCTGCCAGATTTTCATTTTTCGGGGCGTGTGCCATGGCGGCTTGACGGGGAAAACTAGCCAGAAAAAGTGGGAACAAGAAAAATGTAAGCCGTCACGAGCCCATAGAAGTGTCACGGGACAGGCACGTGTCAGAACTAGCCCTGCGTAGATGCGGCTTGTGTCAACATCAATCGTGTAACGACAGTACGTCAATAATACAAAATGTACCATCAGCATATATACACGCTATATATACACCTGCTCAAAAATGCGACAGCACCAAAATACGCCATTTATCTACACGCATCTCAAATACGATATCATCCAGCATATATTTCTTCCCATACTACACACATCATCTCAACCTTCACCTACAACTCATCGTGCACTTCAGCTTCGGTTTCGACCTCAACCGCACTTGTTTCTGTCTCAGAAGATGCTCCAGAAGCAGCTGACTGCTTTTCCAACTTCTCCTTTCTCTTTCTCAATCTCGAGTTCAACATTCTTCTGAACGACTTGAATCTACGTGTCTGTTCCCTGTCCACCTTAATAAGGGTTTTTTCCAACTCCTTCAACTTCAACTGCAACTTGTGGTACTGCTGGAATCTCTGGATGATTTTCTCGGCAATCTGGCTGGTTATTTCCTCGTCGTCATCAACCACAGGAGACTGCTCTTCCTGTTCGATTTCGTCTATCAACTTGTCGAGATTACTAAGTGATTCGACCAACGACAACGACTCTTTCTCAATATTCAAGTCTTCTATTTTCAACAAAGCGGTGTCAACGATCTTCTTTCTGTCCTTTTCGAATCCTTCTTTCGACACGCCGTTGGCGGTGTAGTTTTCGGCGATTTTCTCCAACTCATCCTCGCGGAACTTCAAGAAATCCTGCAATTTGGCGTTGATGGCTGTGCCCTGTGCACTGAGTGCTTTGAAGTCGCTACCCGTAACAGGCTTCTCAAGATACTCAGCAATAAGATTGACCTGGTCGATTTTTCTATTGATCACCGACACCTTCAACAGCTGGAGGTTTTTGTTGTAGGATTGGTCTTCGAGCCACTCTAGGTACTCGTTGACGAGTTCCTGGAACGCCTTTAGGTTTTTCTTGTCCTTTTTGGAGAACTTTGAGCCTGGAGTTCCTTCTTCTACCTCCTCCTCGGCATCGTTGACGTTTGATCTGAGATTATACAACTCGCTCTCCAAACTGTTCAAAAGCTCCAATTTCTGGGTTCTGATTTGGTCCTGGTAGGTGAGCGACTTCAATTTGTTCTGGGACGAGCTGATGTCGAACTTTGAGAGGTGTTTGACGTCCCCAACGTGTCTGGTGCTCGATTCTAGGGCGACCGTGAGCTTCTTGAGCAGTTTTTTCACATCTGCGGCTGTTTTGGCGTCGTTTGCGCCCTCTGTGGTGCTATTAGCGTTAGCTTCTGCCGCTTCCTCCGCCGGAGCCTCTTCAGGGGTGTCCTTTTTCAATATTTTCTGGAAAAAGCCCTTTGGCTCGTCGCTGGAATCACATTCAACCGTGACGTTTTTCAACGAGAAGATTCTACTGTCGTCTAGCTGGAAATAGGCGTAGTATTTGAGGCCCTGCTTCTTGATACATTCGTCCAAGCTGAAGTCTTTGGAGAGCCTCTTTGTAGCCTTTTCAATGTCGCTGCCGACTTTTTTGTATTTTTCTGTCTCCAAAGGAACGCCGTTTTCGTACAAAGTGACGGAAAACTCCTTGTCCTTGTTGTTCAAAAGCTCCGGCAACTCCACCTGGCGCACCACGCCGTAATCGGACCCCTTGGCAAAAACAGGAACAACACCGGCTTTTCCGGCACTGACGGAGTACTCGTACAGACTCTCAGAGCGCTGCACAATGTCGATCTTCTTGGCCCTGAACATGTTGGCAAGAACCACCCCCCTGGTAGCCGCCCCCTGCACGGCCGCCTCGTCGGCATTGACGTTTTTCAGGATGATTTCGTCACCCGCCAATTGCTCGAGTGCCTTTTTTACTAACGGCACTCTGGTCGATCCGCCAAACAATATCACCGAGCTGATGTCGGCCATCTTCAAGCCAGACTCGTACAAGCACTCCGTAATAGGCAAAAGCACCCTGACAGCGACATCGGCGTTGATTTCCTCGAATTCCTGCCTCGTGATGGTCACCCGCAAGTCAATATCCTTGTACAAAGACTCGATGGACGACGAGGCCTCGTTGTTGGCACTCAAAATCAATTTCGCCTTTTCAGCCGCAGCCCAGAGTCTGATCATCGCCTTTTTATTGGCATTGAAGTCGGCAACGTTGACTTTTGGGTTTTTGGCGGCAAATTTGCGCTTCATAAGCTCGAAAATAGAGTTGGTGAAAAACTCTCCTCCAAGAGATTCGTCTGCGGAATAGGCCTTGACACTGATCGAGGCGGTTTCCCTGCCATTAGGGCCGCGTTCAAAGGCAAGCAATGTAGCCTTTGTGGCACTGGAGCCCATGTCGTAGATAATGTGGTACTGGATCTCCTTTTCTGCTAGGATTTGTGGAGTGTATTTGATGTTTGTGGCCGCATAATTAATACCGACAGCCAACCCATCGTCAACTAACGAAACGACGTTGAGTTTGGCAATTTCGGCGGACTGGATGAGAGCCTTTCTTTGGCTCTGCGAGAAGTACGATGGAACAGTGATAACCACGTCGTTAAGATATTTAGATCCAGTCTCTTTTTTCAATTCATTTTGTGCCCGCACTTTGATCTGCTCCAACACCATGGCATTGATCTCCTCGACCAAAAAGGCGGAGTCGGCACCCGCAAACGAGAACCCAATAGAGTCAAACTTGTCCTTGACAAGATCTGCGCCTGTATGTTTGGTCACATAGTCCTCTATCAATGTCTTGTTGCTGAAAGGTTTGCCCAAAAGCGGCTTGAAATTACTCACACATGTGTCAGGAAATCTGGCACATACAGCCAACGATGAGTAGCCGTAGTGTCTTTCGAACTCCTTGGTAGACCCCGAGCCGGCAGATATCTCTTTCAAGGCCATAGACAACGGCTCTTTGCGCTTGGTTTCGGGGGTCAAGACCATTTCAAATGGGATCCCAGGAGCCACCAACACCGACTTCAAGTAGTCATTTCCGTAGTCAATGCTCAACAATGCAGCGCTGCAAAGCGTGGCAAAGCTCGCCACAAAAACTATAAACGTTTTGAAGTTCATTGTGTCTCGTAGGTTGTAGTTGGCCTGAATGTACACCTGTAGCTGACGTGGGTCTTTGAGATGCTCTTCGAGGCTGAACAGTGGCAGAAAATGGAAAATATGCAAAGTTGTTCTTTTCTCGATGGTTCCAGATGCCAGGATCCAGCGGCGGGGGTGGAAAATACAGTCACGTGAGGGTTTTGCAAAAGAGGAGGTTTCTTGTAGTTGAGGCCCTCAACTTGAGGGATTGCAAGGCGTGGAATTATCACGGGAGAGCGACAATGGGTAGAGTGCGATTTACACTGCACATGACTGATATTTCTGCTTAGCTCAAAGGATATCCTAGTGGCCTCACGGGAGCTATTATGGGACCCTTGGATATGCTCTGCTGCATCTCTATATATGAGAAGTAAAACCTGCGTGGAGAACAACTATAGCATTCTCTCCTACAATTTACCAGCCACCATAACACCTGATATAATAGTAACCAACTTTTACTAGTGTCTGTATTACCCCTCCACCACCCCCACCCACCTCTCAAAATTCCATCTGTCTGCGATGAAAAACGGTTGTGCGCCCCGCCCACAGCATTCATGCAAAAAAATGGCAGAAAATTTTTAATATAACATTTACCATAGCGATGTTCTATCAATACACACCAACAAACAACCATATCAATCGCCAATAACAGCAGCAAAAGCTCTTTTTCCACCACATCCCCACCCATAATACTCCAGATGTCTTCCAGAGGAGCGAGACCGTCAGGGCCTCGATCCAACCCCCAATACAGAGGAGGACCAAACCACAGAGACAGAAACCGGGGAAACGAGCCACAAAGATACCTGAATGACAGTCGAAACCACGGAAGAGACCGCGGATCCGGCAGAGACAGGGATCGGGACTATGGCGGCCATCGGAACCGCGATTACCGTGACAGAAACCCGCGCAATGGGGGCGACTATCGCGCACGTATCGGCGGCAGCAACCATTCACGAGAGCCAGACTTTTTGAGGGCTGATCTCACAAATGTAGTGTCTATAGACAAGATAGATCGGTCTGCATACACGCTCTGGGACAAGCCCCCTGCCAATATGGAGTCCATTCTTCCCGAAAGAGCAAAAGTGCTAGGGTTGTTTCCTTTGCCAGGCCCTGGACGTAAATTGATGGATGCCAAGCGGATCGAAAGCGTGCTCAAAAGCGAGGCAAACAAGGAGATCATCGAAGGCAAATCCAACATTGACGCCAACGACAGCAGGAATAGCAGAATCTTGATTGTCTCCAACATACCGGAGGTGTTGGATGCCAATGATGAGAAGGTGATAATAAACCACATCGACAAGTTTCTTTCTTCCTTGCAGATAGCAGCTCCAATGAGGGATTCGCCAACTATATCTAGTTACAGACGCCAAGGAGCCAGCTTGGTGGTGGAATTCACCAGTGGCATATTAACAACATTGGCACTATCATTGAATAATTTTCTTGTGCATGATTTGAACAACTTCAAGCTATCCATACACAGACCTCGCGAGTACGCCATTTCGTCTCATTTCACAGCAAAATCGAAAGGCAATCCCTCCGATAAGAGCGCAGTGCTTCCAATATCCCCAAACATGCTCATTATTTCCAACATCCCAGTCAATATCGACACCGAGGTGGGCTTACGGCAAATAATTACAGACAAAATACCCTCGGTGGAAATAAGGTTCCTGGTGTTGCTCAAAGACACTTCTGGGCTTTCTACGGGTATCGCCTTTTTGGATGTTGCGGCCAATAACAAGGACGAATTGCAGAAGATTCTCATAGACATTTCAGAGATCAAGGAATCAACCCAGCAGCTTGTTTGCTTCAAAGCGTACAACGGGTACTTACAGGATAACTATTTCAACTACAGAAACCTCATCAAGGCTGCAGACGCAAAGGTTACGCCTTTGAAGCCTTCTACAACTGTGCTTCAAATATCGAACATCATCAACGTTTATGACTTGTTTGAAAATAGACCGACAGAGATAGTGCAAGAACTTGAAGACGTGAAAAACGATTTGCGTGAGAAACTCTCGCGGTTGGCGAGTGGCAAGTTTGAGATAAAGGTGCCGAGCCCTCCAGGCAACATTGGTGCGGGAGACGATTGGAAGGAGAAGTTCAAGGATTTAGGAGATTTCCGGGGCTTTGGAAAGGCTTTTGTGAAGTTTGATTCGATCAAGGATAGCGATAAGTGTTTCCGGGCGTTGCAGGGGCTAAAATACTACGATCGGCTTGTTCTTGTGAGTTATTTTAGCGAAGAAGATTATGAATTGGGGATTTTTTAGTCTCAAAAAAGGCATTCCTCGTGTCCTATTGTATTTTACATATGCATAATAAGAAGTAGTGTCACAATGAGGACGATTGAATAGTGGCAAGTTTTTGCTGTAGTTTCCGGAATGGTTTCGTGATAAGAAGCTTTTAAAGCGAGAATGAAACGAAAGAATGCTGAAATAGAAGGGACTACGGATGAGGCAATATAACCAGACATAGAATCATGCAAAGGCTTGTAGGGCGAGAACTACGAGTTCCAAAATGACAGTCAAATATAAAACCTCTTGAACACGTCTACATATACGCACAGTAATTTTACAAGTGATATTTGCACAATAAAAGTATTAAGGCGAAAATAAAAATATGATACCAAAGTTAAAGTAGTAGTAGCAGTGAGAATGACAAAAAATTGTATGGATGATAAAAACGTGATGATTTTGTGATAGTAGCAGGGAGGACGTCGACGAGAATCAATCTTTCTTCTTATCCTTCTTGTGTTTCTTATCTTTCTTCTCCTTCTTCTCCTTCTTGTCCTTCTTTTCCTTCTTGGACTTCTTCTCCTTCTTGGAGCTTTCCTCATCGTCGTCGTCTCTCTTACGCTTCTTGTCCTTCTTGTCCTTCTTGCTCTTCTTCTTGTCCTTCTTGCTCTTCTTGTCTTCCTCTTCGTCCGACTCGTCGTCTGAGTCGTTCGCCATAGAAACATCTGCGGCCACAGTGTCGGCATCCGCATTGTAAGCTCTGGTCTCGGTTATGTCAACCTTAGGAGTAGCACGCTGGATTCTTGCAGTGGTTCTCAAATCCTTGCCCTCCAAGGCACTCAATCTGCTTTCCACCTTGGCTCTGACGTCAAGCCCTATTTCTCCGCTGTCGTCACGTTCTTCTGCCAAGGCGTCGTATCTGAGAGCAACAGCAGCCTTGGCTGCCAACACTCTGGCGATTTTACCCTTGTTCTTCCCGGTGGCCTGACCCACCAAGGAGGCGTGGTATATCAACCCGTATTTAGGTGTGTCGTGCTTGGTCTTCAAGGCTCTGAACAAGGCCTTTTCGGAACCCAAAATTTGGATGGTGGATGCAGGGGCTTTGGCCAACGATATTAAGGATCCAGCATGGGCAATCAATCTGGCACCGACCAATTCTCCGACCAAAACAGTCAAGTTTGGTGCAATGGCCTTCATTCTCGATGTCAAGTAGTTGGAAAGATGCTCTCTGTAGGCAGAAAACTCCACAATCTGGCTGGCCAAGGCCTTGATGTTTTCCAAGTCAATGTCGGTTATCTCGGTTCCCATGGAGATCTCGGCAGCAGATTTCACCTGGGTCTCGATTTCCTCAGGCAAAATCTCGCTGAAGTCGGTGTCTGCGGCGTTGGATCTTATCCCCATGGTCAAAATGATTCTGGCGTAGGCCACAGAGTCGGTGACAATCTTGGCCAACTCAGGGAAGTGCCATCCGTACCATTCCTTGCATCTCATGGCATACTGGTTCAATTCCTTGTCCAAGTCGTCCAAAAGGGCAATGGCTTGGATGATCATGGTATCCACCTTGTCTGCGGAAAACTTCAACTTGTGGCGGCCAATGGAGTGGGCCAAACCAAGCGACATCTTGGAGAGGTCTCCGTCGGTCAAGCCAGGCAAAAGCTCCGGCAAGTGCTCTCTGATGATTCTGTGGAGGTCGAGGGTGGCAGCGTCCGACACAATCGAGAAGTTCAAGCCCAATTTGTTGATGGAGTTGGCGAGCTTTGTGTCGGAAACGATCAAGGTGGTCTTTTTCTCAGACTTGGACTCTTCCAACAATTTCTTCAACTGGCTCGAGGCTTTCCCCTCGATGATGGCGTTGGCCTCTTCAAGGGCGTTGGCGGCCGAGCTGAACTTGGAGAAAGCCGCAATTTTGAACTGGGAAGCGACCTTCTCGGACGTGCTCAAGTCATCTAAAAGCGAGCTGCTCTTGTAGATCTTTTTGTCTGCCGCTTTCAATAAAGCATACCCTGCTGAGGTCTCGGTTAAAACAAAAGTCATCCTCGCTGGCCTCTCTATAGTTTGTGGTATCAGGTGTGTCGTGCTGGTGGTGCTGGTGCTGACGGTGATGCTGCCAATATCCTAAAGGTGATGCTTCATTACGAGCTTACAGCATTTTCTCTTGAAAGTTTTTCGTGAAATTTTTTTTAGATGAGAAAAAAAATTTTTCTATGTGGAAAAAATTTTGTCTTGAGATTTCAACCTGCAGCTTGGCACCGGGTAAAGCTGCGTGTTGGTGTAGGGTGCGGTAGGCGTGGTGTGTGTTGTGCATGTGCAGAGATCAGCTGAAAATTCTTCTAATAAAAATCTTCAGCTGCAGCAGAGGCTGGTCTTATTGATTGGAAGCAGCCTCAAGCTGTCAGAAAAGGCTTGATATCAGGCAGTCTATCACCCAAAGATACAAAATCATCAATAAAGAAGTGTCCGCGCCATGCCGCTAATCAAAATAAGGAGAACCTCTGTGATACTGCGTGCAACATTACAATATACCAGCAGATCGCTCAGTACCAGCTGCTGCCACTACAATCACAGCAACACGGGCTTTAAAGCCCCCGACTCCGCCCCAACAGTCGCAGAAAACCACGAATGGCTCAATAGAATCAACACTACGAAAATACGAAAGAACCAGAGCGAAAAGCTTGCCTATGGAGAGTCTGACAGCGATGAAGAGTTCCGATACTTGAAGTACGAGGTGATCCCCCGCAATTCAGCCAGCCAGGGGCCTTCTGCAGGCAAACATGAACGCCTCAGAGTCCCATTGGCCCAGTTTGACAAATATTTGACAAAACTCACTAGCAAACAGCAGCTGCGCACCAAGAGAACCTTCACGGACATAAAGATTGTGAATCTCAAATCCGGAGCGGGAGGGCACGGGTGCATTTCATTTTTCCGGGATGCTGGGCGGGCCATAGGTCCTCCGGACGGAGGAGATGGCGGAAATGGTGGGTCGGTGTACGTACAGGCCCTCCCCGGAATAACGTCTCTTCACAAGCTTCGCAATTTTTACTATGCGCAGCCTGGAGGCAACGGACAGTCCAAACAGTTGGACGGTAAGAACGGCGACGACGTGCTTATCACAGTGCCAATCGGAACAACCATCAAATGGATGCCATCCAGTAAGATCATCAAGGATTATCAGCAGAATTTGACCGACGTTGAGGCCGTTGAAGTGGACAGTTTTACCACCGGCGATGGACACAGATACATCCAGTTGCATCGAAACGATACCCCCGAGGAAAACGAAACGCGTGACCCTAATAACTGGAACTTCAAGGAAAAAGACAGTGCATACCACTACAGCAAGGACTGGTTCCAGGCATTGAATGCCAAGGTTCAAAAATACGACAAACAGCTCAAGACAGACGAGATAGAAAACGACATTATCCCTATTAACGGCATTGATCTCTCTTCTGCAGGCGGGGCTTCTGTTCAACACGACCAGGAAACTCCAATTGAGCAGCGCGCAGTAAGCGTTGTAGCAACCGGCAAGCCGTTACTTCTTTTAAAAGGCGGTCATGGCGGGCTAGGTAACATGCACTTTCTCACGCAAGAAATCCGTAATCCGCGGTTCTCAAAACGCGGAAGACCCGGCATTGAAAGCCAGTTTTTGTTTGAGTTGAAAATATTGGCTGATTTTGGACTCGTGGGGTTGCCTAACAGTGGTAAATCCACGCTTTTGAACGCCATTTCCAACGCTAAATCAAGAGTCGGCCATTGGGAATTCACTACGTTGCAGCCAATCATAGGAACTGTTCAGGCTGCAGCAGGCCAAACTGCTGACGAGGATTTAACGCGCGAGAACTTCACCGTTGCCGATATTCCGGGTATTGTTGAGGGGGCAGCTACATGCGTTGAAAAGCCCAAGGGCATGGGTACGGAATTTCTAAGACACATTGAAAGATCCAAGATTGTGGTCTTTGTTATAAGTTTGGAAAACGACCCAATCAAAGACTTCCTGGTACTTCTCAAGGAGTTGAGGTTCGAGAAGAATCGCTTGAAGGGGAAGAAAACCTTGATCATTGCCAACAAGGCCGATTTGACCAGGGATGCAGATAAATTCAGCGAGTTCAAGCGGTACTTGCTTGAAAACAGGTCATTGTTTGAGGAGTCAGAGACGTCCGCGCCGGTGATTTTGCCGATCTCAGCCTTGAAGAAGAAAAACATCGATGTTTTGATCCAGGTGATGAACGAACTTGTTAATTTCTGATGGTAGTTGTTGGTGAGCTTGTAAATTTTAGGATTAGCCGTGCTGCTTTGTGTAAATACAACTTGTCATTGATTTAGGTGTTAAGATAAAGAATAAAACAGTGGGCCATAACATGTAGTCTTGGCAAATACCATTGCCGGTCACCACGCCTGCAGTGGCATGCTGTGTAATTGCATCTTCAATTACTTCTCCGAATTAGGGCCAGAAAAATCTCATCGGCAAAAACAATGCTGTATGTCGTGCCTCAACAAGCATGACACTACCTCCTCGAACGATCGAGCCAATTAGAAACAGGCTGCAGAGTGCAGGCTGCAAATCGTGTTTTAGAATGCCCACAAGCTCTGCTACCAACCTCCTATCTGTGGGGGTCATGGCGGCTTAGACACTCATGTTGCGCAGGCTTGGAAACATGTCACATGACCCGGGTGGTCCCGAAAAGTTTTATTTTCCCTATTAGTGTTTCAGCGACAGCTACAGATCTGAGGAAAAACGATAGCATTTGTTAAGACCAACGTGAACTTTCATTCGACTGATAGACGGGCTAGTGCCAAGAAGTGTGTCAATACAGTGTTTTGTTGATCGCCTGGACATTCTGACCGTGGACCTCTTTTCTGCACTGGACTGCAGACACTAGATATATAAAGCCTGCGTAAGAGGAGTGTTTTGCCATTTGCTCCACAGAACTGTCAACCAATAGCTCACAATGAAGCCAACACACAGGCCCCTAAAGGCTCGTCCGCTGGCCAAACACTCGATATTTTTTCTCAGAAGACGCATATTCATCACCGTAGTCTTGCTTGTTGTCGCAGGGCTCACTCTTCTCCAGTTCAGGTCGAGCTCGTTGTACTCCGACGACATCCAGTACATTGACGGCAGTGTTCTCAAACCAACGCATAGCAGCGAACACAAGGACAATAAGGGCGAAATATCCAGCAGTGTGTATCAGGAAAACCCCGTAGCCCCTCAAGGAGAGGCCCAGGACATAAATAGCCACAACGATGAAAAACCGGGAGAAAACCGGCCCGTTGGAGAGTCTGAAGCCCCAGACGGCGACAACAACCCCCAGAATGACCAGCAACAAGACAGCAGCCCTCCAGCGGACTCTGGAGACTCTGTCCCCGCGGAGGACGGTCTGGGGGTGATAGTTCCTGGGTTTATCGACCACGAAGTCACCCAGCACGACAGCTACAACAGAGCAAATGCAACGATTTTCTCGCTTGTCCGAAACTCGGAGCTTGAGGGCATGCTTTCGGCCATCAAAAGTCTCGAAGAGCGATTTAACCACCGCTACCACTACGACTGGCTCTTTGCCAACGACGAGCCGTTCAGCAAGGAGTTTGTACAGCTCACGGCCGAGGCTGTGTCCGGAAACACCAAATACGTGGTTATTCCCAAGCAGTTCTGGGACTATCCGTCGTGGATCGACCAGGAGGTCGCGGCCGATGTGCGCGAGCAAATGGAAAAGGACGGGGTGAAATACGGAGACTCGGAGTCGTACAGACATATGTGCCGGTTCAACTCCGGCTTTTTCTTCCATCTCAAGGAAATGCGCGACTACAAATACTACTGGCGCGTGGAGCCGGAGGTGGAGTTCCATTGCGACATCAACTACGATGTTCTCCGGTATATGCAGGACAACAAGAAGGTGTACGGGTTCACCATGGCCCCCTACGAGATCCACACGACCGTGTTGAGTCTCTGGTCGGTGGTGAAGCAGTTTATCACGGACTATCCGCAATACGTGGCCCCAAACAACAACTTTGAGTTTTTGACGGACGACAAGGGCGAGAGCTACAACATGTGCCACTTTTGGAGCAACTTCGAGATTGCGGACATGGATTTCCTCCGCGGAGACGCATACCAGGACTTTTTTGCCTATCTAGACTATGCGGGGGGCATCTACTACGAACGATGGGGAGATGCCCCTATACACACAATGGCGGTGGCGTTGTTTCTTGACCGCAGCCAGGTCCATTTTATCGACAACACAGGGTACTATCACGCCCCAAATGGCCAGTGTCCTCGCTCCAGCGAAATAGCCCGGGAATTGAACTGCGACTGCTCCCCAGAAGCCGACTACAACTGGAAGACGATCAGCTGCATCCCCTTGTACTACGAGGTCAACAACATGGAGATTCCTGCAGACGTGGCGCGCTTGCCGGGCCTCAAAAGCCATATCAAGTTCTCGGGAAACTCCAATCCCTTGGTAAGACAGGGCCTCCAGGTGGTGGGGTGAGCATGGACGCTTACTTTGTAGACACATTTTTACACTCCTTTTTCGTGGCCACGCGAAACTATACACTTTTACGATACCTTTAATGCGTTAACTTCTTTTTGTTGCCTCCTTGTCCAGATTTCGTATATCCATCTATAGAATGCCTAATGAATGTCCCAAAATGGCGTATGCGTGCCACGTGACTTGCGATTGGATAACAAATTTTCGCAAAGCCAAAGCGGAACAATCGAAAAGAACAGCTAAGTGCAGTGCACAAACGACCGCAACAGGGCAAGTAGACAGCACCGATAGAACGTAGAATACACCGCCGCAATGTCGTTCACGTCAATCAGATCGCAGGCTTTGTCGTTGGAGTCCCAGACAGTCAACAATATAGCCACCTATTCCACGGTGCAACAGAAGATAAGCAATGGGATACCGGTGGATCAGAATGAGGAGGAGAGGCTCGAGAACCAGATAAACGACAAGTTGTTGAAAAGGGAGAATCTTATCAAAAAGATGGACGACGTTTCGCAGGCGAACCCCAAATTCCCTCTTGCCAAGCTTCAGCAGCTTGCGAGACACAAAGAAGTGTTGATGGAGCACAAAAGGGACTTTCAGAGAATAAAACTGCAGATTGTGGCAGACAGAGAGCGTCTCAACTTGATATCTTCGGTGAGATCCGATATTGAAACGCATAAACAGTCGCTCACAAAGAAAAACGGCAGCAAGCAGCTGCAGGACGACGAGTTGGATTATCTCAACGAAGAGAGACGAAGAGCAAACCAGGCCAATTCGGTGGCAGACAGATTGTTAGAGCAGGCATATGCAACCAGAGAAGAGATGAGAAACCAGGCAGGTATTCTTTCACAGGCAAATAAACGAATCATGGGGACCATAAGCCACATGCCAGGCATCAACACTCTTTTGAAGAAGATCGGTACTAGAAGAAGACGTGACTCGATAATCATGGCATCAGTCATTGCGTTTTGTATATTTGTAATCTTCTTCACCATTTGAATTGGTGACTGCTCTATATTATATTCATGTTGCAGCTTATGGACTGATATATAAAAGGTTGATTTGTTTATGTCGTTTTTTTTACCACTTCTTGATAATACAGAAAGTCACCTCGTGCATAAAGCTTGGAAGGTGCATAAACACAATCCGTTCATTAAAGCTATATATTGTTGTCATTAATGTCGTGTGACTGCCCTCACTTAAGACCCCTCAAATTCTGCAGAAGGACTTTGATGTCGCTGATGATTGCGTTCTGATTCGCCTGCAACTGCTCGCCTCTATTCAAATCAGCATTCAATCTCTTGTAGAGCATCTCTGCCATTGTCTGTAACTCCTGGAAGTTTTCGTCGTACTTCTTGTTTCTTGCTGTAAGCTCTGCGATTCGTCTTTCTATCAACATTTTCTCGTTATCAAATCTTTTCTGGAGAATCTGCTCTCCGTTGAGTCTATTGGTGTCTTTCTCCTTTATGAGATCGTGCAATCCTTTCAAGATCTCTTCTTCACGGTCAAGCAACGGCAAGTACTTCTCGGTCAAAAATGTCTGTCTTTGTAGCTGTTGTTGTAGTCTGAGGTTTTCTGCCGAGTATCTTTCAATCTCTTTATCAAGTTCACCGATATCAGGGTCATCTAGTATGGACGCCGGAGGGTCTGAATGTCTGAAAAGACTCCGACTATGGTGCCTCTTGAACTCCTCAAAAGACACAGCGGCATCGTTGGCCACTGAATTCGTAAGGTCCTTTACTTTGTCTTCCTCGATTCTCGATTCGCTCAATGTGGTTGTCAACTCATTGATTAATATTTTCAACGATTTCAAATCATCTGCCGCAGAACCGTCCATTTTTGTGTGACACTTTTGGATTTTAGCTAGTATTGACTGTGCATATAATTACTGAATGATGTCTGTGCTTTGATGCTCCAAAATACAATGCATTTTCTGTAGTTCACCCCTGTGCAGCACATCTATAAGGGATCTTCCCTTCATCATCGTTATTTGTCCTTTCACAGATATTTTTCACATCACCTTGGGTGTGTGCGTGCGCTTAGCAGTACTGTTGGCCCGCGAAACTGTCGCCTAGCGAACAACGGTCGGTTAGGCTGGACATTGCAGATGGCTTCTCCAATCAAATAACTGCTAGGAAATTGGCAGGTATTATTAAAACACTCAAAAATAGTGCCAGTTCAACCGTATATCCGATGGATTACTACATGTCTGTCAATTTACTGCCTCCTTATGCCAAACTCCGGACTTGAATATGTCCATAACCTCGCCTACCGTGTCAAACAGCTTGACGTACAGCAAAAATTCTTCAGAATATAGAGACATGATGATGATATTAATAAATCAATTCAAAAAGTAGAAAAAAAGTAAAAATGGCTGATTTAGAAATATATCTTGTTGATATTAAGGGCTTGAGTCTAGCAGCAGACTGCTTATATGAGGGAGATAAAAAGTTATAAATGAAACGGACATGAGCTTAGTCAAGAGCTAATTGCTTCTTGATCTCAGCAATGGCTCTTCCAGGGTTCAACCCCTTTGGACAGGTCTTGGTACAATTCAAGATGGTGTGACATCTGTACAAACTCATGGAGTTTTGTAATATTTCTCTTCTTTTGTGGGTGGCTTCGTCTCTCGAGTCGATCAACCATCTGAAGGCTTGCATCAACACAGCAGGTCCCAAGTACTCTTGCGAGTTCCACCAGTATGAAGGACAAGAGGTGGAGCAACATGCACACAATATACACTCGTACAAACCGTCCAATTTCTTTCTGTCTTCGATACTTTGAAGGTTTTCCTTACCGTCAGCAGGGATTTCTTGGGCCTTTTGCAAGTATGGCTCGATAGACTTGTATTGTTTGTAGAAGTGAGTCAAATCTGGCACCAAATCCTTGACGACAAACATGTGGGGCAAAGGATAGATCTTGAGGTCCTTGGAGGTATCTCTGTCAATACGGCACAAACATGCCAAGGTGTTTCTTCCCCCGATGTTCATGGCACAGGATCCGCAAATCCCTTCTCTACAAGATCTTCTGAGAGTCAAAGACGAGTCTTGCTCGTTTTTGATCTTCAAAAGAGCATCCAACACCATAGGACCGCACTCGTTCAAATCGATGTCGTACGACACCAACTTAGGCTTCACCTCTGGGGTGTCTGGAGACCATCTGTAGATTTTGAAGGTTTTGACCAATGGAGTCTTGGAGGCAGCAGTAGCCAATCCTCTAGAAAATGAAAGTGATTTAAGACCAGCTTGTCTGAACATTGTGAATGTGAGAATTGTGATTGTAAGATGTGCTAATGCGGTACAATAGTGTCTGGGCAGATTCAATAGAACAACGACAACAGGAGAGTGGAAGAAACTCAAGTTTTGCAAATGATAATTTGATATTTTTATTTTGATAGAATTATAAGAAAGTATTAGAAAAACTACGGGCCAAAATGCGATATTTTTTTTCGTTATATCCAAAGGTCGAAAAATTTTGCTGGGGGTCTACAGCGTGCGAAGCTGGGTGCCATGTCATGATGGAAAAAAGGAGCCCACGCGATGATTGTAGCATGCTCGTCGATAGTAGGCAGTTTTACAAGACTTCCGAGCCCTTTCCAAGTGGTTTGAATGGCGGCTGGGCCTGGTGGCCGGAGTTACAGCTCCAGCCAGATCACGGCAAATTGCTCTTATTTTGCCTTGATTATTTTATTGTAAAATGATTGGTTAGGAAGATCGCGGTGTCTCCATATTTTCATTTTCGCTCCCGATAATCTGAGAAAAAGTCGGAGGAACGCGAGTGCGCGGAGCAAGGTTTAGGAAAAAGTCGGGGGAAAAGGTCATGTGAGAATTTGGCAGTTTCGCAGTGGCTTTCTGGGGTTAGCTGCGCGGATGCGTAGGAACATGTATGTCTGGCGTGCCCTGTGCATGCACGACTGCCGGGAAAAAATTGTACTGTTGGGTGGAATCTACTTGAAACGAAGGTTGAGACGGGATTCGTCAACTGTAATGCGGTTTTCCTATTGGTTTTGCTAACAGATAAGGCCATTTTTATGGTTTTGACTCAACTGGAATACGGTTTTGACTCACATATGTCCGGATTTGATTCACAGCACCTTTGACATACGATTCTGCTCAAAAAATCAAGGTAATCTTACACAGTGTTATAATGATCAGAAGAGAGTAGTTAAACTAGTTAGAAGAAGTGAAGAGGAGATAATAGAGAAAATGCTTTGAAATAAAGAGTATGTAGAAATAAGCAGCGGCCTATATAATACTGAAGAACTGAAGAACTGAACGGTGCCAAGCCCACGGTGAAAGAAGTCAATTCCTAAACATGAACAAAGGCGATGCTGTGATTTGGTTGTATGATGATGGGGTTATGATAATGAAGTAGTTGATGTATACATAGCGTGTCTTTATGGAGTTTTTTTTTGATCTCATGATGGGATGCAGAAAGTATCAAACTTAGAGACCCAAGACAGCCATACCAATAGCAACAGCAGCTCCAATGGCAGTCAAGGAAGAACCGTAAGTTCTACCGGCTCCGTTAGCAGTTTGGATTTCTGCGGTGGTGGAGTTGTAGGTGGAGTTGTCGTAGTACGAGGTCGACCCGTAAGCGTCTTCAGTAGACAATGGAGTGGTGGTTTCACTGTAAGAAGCGTAAGCGTCCAAAGTGTTTGAAGAGGTAGTCGAAGCTGGACAGTTGGTGTATTCAGAACCGCAAGAGGTGACGGTAGAGGTCACTACGGAAGAAACTGTAGCAGTGACAGAGACAGTGACAGTGGCTTGGGAAGCAGCGACCAAAGAAGAGATTAAGGCAACAGTGGAGAACTTCATTTTGTAGATATTGATGTGAATTGTTTGGTGATGTTAAAAAGCAAAAGATGCAGAAATTGAGAAAAGGTTGAGATGGTTGAGGTTGAAACGGTACTAATTAAAGATGAGTGCAAAAACGAGTGTGTTATATTTAATTTATATTTTATTATAAAAAATATTGAAAAGAAATACAAGAAACACAGCCAAGAGAAACTGCGGAATCTGGTTCATTTATATATCAACTGTGTGTCAAAGCGTCCAAAGATATAAATAATTATTCCACTAATACATGCCCTGTCGAACGGCCCTTGATGTTGTATTTTCTTGAAACGCTAGGCTTGACCATTTTTCGCATGCATTTTGGGTTCATCCACAATTTAGTACGATACTAACGCATAGTGAAGTGTGAAAAATGGCAAGCGGAATGCCTTGTTACCATCGATCATTCCCGAATGTTGAATCTATAAGCACATGTATTTCATATATACTAAGATAGGCTTGCTTCCAGGCCCTGTTAAGACTTCAACTAGGCACTGCAACCGCGATTGTATTTCTTTTGCAGGAAATTTGTTACTAAATTATGAAAATTTTTTATGAGGCCAAGGAGATACCAATCATGCTTTGTAAGAAGGTGAGGTGAATCCTGCGATACTTATTTGGGTCTTATATGATAGCAGGAAAAGCTACCCTCTCTATTACTGACTTGCTTGTCACATTTGGACAGCCAGCTGAAGGCAGGATGAAGCCTTCTATGAGCACATTATAAGCCATACTCAGCCCAGTACTGCATGCACATGATGAACTGCACAAGCTTATCAAACGTGGATGTGTGCCATCTCAACTAGTCGGCAGCGGCCGGATGATAGAGCCTTACATCCCCAAAGTAAACATGTATGGGCAAATTCAGACCATTTCTGAATTTTAGGTTATCGCGATCTGTCTAGTATGACTGTCGATATTGTTTTTGTATGGCAACAACAAACCACACCCACCAAAGCCTTTGTATTCATTTCCACTTTTTGCCTAAAATGCTAGCAAGAACCGTTCCATTTGAGCCCAGGTTGAGGGTATAATAATTTAGCTTACACACCCAGGGAAACGGCCAGGCACAACTCACTTACGACAAGCCCATGGATATTCCTTGAGTCTAAGCTTTGCAGTTCCCTGAAGAAGCGCACCTGTTGGGCTTGGTGTGCCACTATGCTGTCTCCAACTGATTCTGCATTTGGGCATTTGCACAGGCCTATTATTATTAAATGGCTGTTCATTCAGCCATTAATTAACTGTGCATTAAGCCTATCACTTCCTACTTTCAATCAATACGTCTATACTACTGCACCCGGCCAACAATATCTCTAGTATGTACAATTATCTCAAAAGATTCCTACTCATTATACAATGAACAACAAGTACGCCTACCTTTTCAATAAGTTTCTCATCATGCCATGGGCACGTACGATCAAAGCATGTTCAAATCCAATTCCGTGGTTTTCACGTGCACAGATTTTTTCCTCTCATCCCAATCCATTTTGCATCTTGCACACTTTAAAATATCCGTAGATCAAATCACTGCATCTACTTACATCAATCGCTATCAGCAATACAACCAAAAACAACCCAAGCAACCTTCAAAATAGCAACCTTTATGATATAAGAAAAACATTCTGCAATTGCCTTTTTTGATGGATCATCAGTATCGTTTGGAAATCGATTTATGTCCGGAAAGTCATGATTACAGATTGGGTACGATTGAAGTGATCGACATAGACATGCAATCGAACAGCTACATAAACTCAGAGCCTTTGAAGGCCAAGCTGATAGGAAGCGGTACTATTAGATTATTTAAGGAAATCATTCCTGGAGCTTCCACCAAGGAGACTTCTGATAAAAAAAAGATCACAGGAGAGGACAATGAAACAAACGTTGATGCAGTGCCCTCGGATTCAACTGAAAACACACCGGAAGTTTCTGGTTTATACAAAGAGGGGATTATTGTGTCAATTCTTGCTATTCCCAGCTATTTCACAGCAACAGATATTTTGGGATTTATTGGCGATGAGTACACAAGAAACCACATTTCTAACGTGAGGATGTTTCGGTCCGACGTATCAAACCGGTTTCTTGTTCTTATCAAATTCCGGTCCCGGAAATACGCTAGAAAGTTCAAAAAGGAGTACAATGGCAAGCACTTCAACTCAATGGAGCCTGAAACCTGTCAGATCATTTACATAAAATCAGTTGTGTTTAGTAACAGTCCCGATAATGGCGGTGAGCAGATAGCATTAGACGATCCCTTTTTGACAAGCGAAGACACGTTTCTGACTCCCTCAGCCTCTGATGGGCTAGCACCCGCTACAAGTACCCCACATCAGTTTCCTTTAACTGGAAAACTGCTACCCCCCTCAACCCCATCTCTACAGGAACTCCCTACATGTCCAGTGTGTCTTGAGCGTATGGACGCTTCGGTAACGGGACTCCTAACTATTCCTTGTCAGCACACTTTTCATTGTCAATGTCTTAGTAAATGGAAGGATGACAGCTGTCCTATTTGCAGGTATTCCTCCTCAAGACAGCATCTCAGAATGCTACAAAACGACAATCCTGAAATGCACGACAAGTGCAACATTTGTGGGATTGACACAAATCTTTGGATATGTTTGATTTGCGGCAATGTAGCATGTGGAAGGTACAATCAAGCACACGCTGTGTCCCACTACAAGGAAACAGGGCATTGTTTCTCTATGGATATCAATTCTCAAAGAATATGGGACTATGTTGACGACAGATATGTCCATAGACTCCTAAGCACTGAGAGCGACGGAAAACTTGTCGAATTATCGTCTCCCTTTGAGGGTTCTCTGAGCCAAAATGGCAACCTGGATACGGGGGGCAGTGGCTCTTCTAAAGGCGTACCAAATGGCAAGTCAGGTTCGGGAAAAACTAAGGAAACAAGCTCTTCAGAGTATATTGAATACTCTCATATTTTGATAACCCAATTAGAGTCTCAGAGAGAGTACTATGAGTCGAAATTGAAGGAGCTAGCTGACAGGACCGAGAAATTGAGCAAAACCAACGAAACTCTTGAAGCGTCAGTCGAAAAACAGTCTAAAAGCTTGAAGGTAGCGTATTCAACCATTGACAGGCTTGGAAACGAGATTCCTGACTTGAAAAAGTCGCTTAAGGCTGCTGAGAAGCAGAAAAATGAGATAACCAAAAAGTACAACGACGAGGTGCTTCTTACGGGAATGATGAAAGATAAGATAGTGTCGTTAGAGAAGAAAAATCAGGAGCTATATGATCATTTCAGCGCGCGATTAGAGAAGTTCGAGCATCAAAATGAGGACCTTCAGGAACAGTTGAAGGATCTTATGTTTTACTTGGATACACAGAATAAGTTGAAAGATGCTTCAGATGATATTAAAGAGGGAACTGTGGTGGTTAAAGCTCCTCCAAGTACCGAGGCGGGGGCGGGCAGTGATCAGGCGGGGAAGAAGAAGAAGAAGAAGAAGAAGAAGGTGAAGAAACTTCCTCCGAAGGAGCTTGTTTTGAAAAAGGTGGATGAATCTGATGATAAGAGCGCGAATGATAATGAGGAGGCCCAAGAGGCCCCGGAAAAGACCATGAAAGATGTTGATGGCGAGAATCTGCAGGGGGCCAATCAAGAGGACTGATTTAAATATGAACAAAATAATGAGGAGATGAGTAAGGTAATGAAATGACCATTACGTGCGTTTATAAGTGAATCGTGTAGGATCGAATAAGGATATTACTAAAAAGCTACATCTAAAAGCTACATCTGAAAGCTACATCTAAAAGCTACATCTTAAAGCTACCTCTTCATTATGAACTCTCTGAAGAGGTCAATATTATTATGTTATCAAAAAAGTAAATATTCCTATTGCACCGTATTCCTTCAATACGATGAGCATGTCCATTACGACCATAAGCGCAACTCGTCCATGCAAGTCCTTGAAAAACCTGCCAGATTTTCACCCCATTATGGCCTTCCGAACCTCAATAAACTCCTCGTAGCTCATGTTCGATTTCTCTCCCTTGTATCTTGTCAAATCTATCCCCAAGTCCTCCAAGCTACTAACACTTCTTGGCCCTCCTGCCTTTGCCACCAAATACTTCAATGTTGTGTCCTTATCCCAGCCCTGTTCAACGGCAACATCGGGAAGAAAAGTGGCGCTTTTACGACGTCTTCCATGCAAAAACGAGATCCGGATTCCATGTGTGCCAACCTCCCAGTCATGAATATCTTTGCCCGGCTCAAAGTCTTTTAGCAAAGTGATATTGCACCCAAGGGATGGAAGTTCTGATTTCTTGATTCTGTCAAATCTAGGGTCTTCTAAAGCAGCAATTAGCGCATACTCTTTTATCCCCTGTTCCAAAGGCAATGGGGAAAATGTGCCAATACACCCACGCAACTCCTTCTCTCCATTATCAAGTAAAGTGTTCCAAGTGACAAATAAAGGGTATTCTGATTGTGGCTCCTCTTTTTTGTAGAACTTCAAAAACTCTTTGAAACTGATTGAGGGCGATATCTTGTTCAACTTTGTATATAGCGTCTCGAAGGCGTAGGCGGTGTAAGGAGAACCAGCTGTCATATTGAGATAAGCACAAAAAAGGAATTGACAAGAGGCTTGCAATTTGGTTTAATGATTTGTACGTCCAAAAAGTCCCTATGCTAGTGCTTGTTTTTATTTTGGACCAAAAACACTTGGATAATAGCAAATTGCTATTACCAAAACAGTATCAGATGAGCTATCTCCTACACAAGGCAATGCAAAAAAGCCCGATGAGCCCAGCTGACCCCGGCAGACCCCTACTGATGGTACTATCTCCCCAGGCCGCCTCCGGGTACCCCCCAATGATCCCTCAGTGAAAAACAAATTTTTCCTATCAACTCGCCAAAATTTATTTTTCACTACACAAGTTTCGTGTTATGTCTCTCTATTTGTTTACAGCTATTATTTACACCTTGAGGACTGTCTATCAACCGCCATACCGTCAAGATGCCCCCAAAACGCAGACTCACACGCACGCCAGAGAAACAGCTGGGAAAAAAGAGAAAGGTGGCCCTAAAAGCCGAGGAAACCAGCCTGGATCTCCAGGCTTTTTTGAAGGCCACTTTGGACCAGGTCTACGAGCTTCGCGACGGATCGCGGCCACTCAAGGTCCAGTTCATGAAATTGCCGTCCAAGAAGCTCTATGCAGACTACTACGAGAAGATAGAAAACCCCATTTCGTTGCACGAGATCAAGGAGAAGATAAACAGCCATGCATACAGCACTGCACGCGAATTTTTGGACGACTTCAAATTGATGGCCGACAACGCGGCGGAATACAACCTCAAAGAGTCTGTCATAGCCATGGATGCCGAAACCATGTTCCGGCATGTCGAGCAGCAGGTTGACCAGTTTTCCGGCGAGCTGGAAGATGCTTCTGTTGGAGGAGTCAAAAAAGAGCCAAAGTTGAAGCTCAAGCTTGGGAAAAGCGTCAAAAAAGAAAAAGAAAGGGACATGAGCGGCCCAAGGGCAATAGACGACATAGATTTCAAAACAGAGAACATCACCGCCGAAATAAAGCAGAAGTTGTTGTCGTTTCTTAGCGATATCATCAACTACAAACGCGGAGACGAGGAAATTGCTGCGGTTTTCGTCGAGGAACCGTCCAAAAAGCTCTATCCAGACTACTACCGGGTCATCCAGAACCCTATGGCCCTCTCAACCATTCAGCGGAAGGTTAATAACAGAAAGGAGCGCAAATACTTTGTTGTGCAGGATTTTCTTGACGATTTGAGTCTTGTTTGGCAAAACGCACGTGCCTATAACGAAGAAGACAGTTTGATCTACCAATATGCCAATATCCTTGAACGGAGGGTCCAGAAAAAGCTCAACCTCCTCAAAGCTGCCATTGCAGGCGTAGAACTTACACCAGAACCTGAAAGTGACGGCGAATTGCCTATTTTGCCCGCCAAATACGACAGTAATGACGAGGACAGCGACGAACAGGAAGATGATGACGAAGATGAAGACGAAGAGCCTAGAGGAAAGGTCAAAAACGAGGCTTCAACCCCGATTATAAAGAAAAAGGGAAGACCTCCAAAAAACGCTAATCTCAAACTAAAACTCAGCATGGCTCCAACCCCTAGTAAAAAGAGGGGAAGACCGTCCAAAAACCCTGAAAATTTTGATTCTGGGGTTGTCAAAACAGGAGGACGCGGTAGACCTCCTAAACTTGCTAACGTCCTCAAAAAGAGCTTTTCAGATGACGAAGCCGATGAGGACGAGCAAATGAGGGCTGCTAGTCTTGAAAGCAGCGCAACCAACGAAGAACACGAAAAGGAAAACAGTTTATTCAAGCCTATTGAGAAAACAGGGAAAGATGCATTGATTCGTGCTATTCTGATCAACTCCACAAGACCTAAAATAGTCAATTCGGCTCAGAGGCTCGCCTTTGCGTCAAGTCCAGCAAATGCAGACGCACGTTTTGCTCAAACGGTGTTTCAGAACTGGTTTGAGTACAAATTTGCTGCAGACGAGCAAAAAATTGGTAACTTCTCGCTAAATTTACCTATATCTAACGGGGCGGCAAGCAAGGGGGCTATTACTGTGTTTACGGTGCTTAAAGACGATTTGGTGAGCAAAAGCTATCTCAGTGAATTGAGGGTAAACAATGAAAAGGTCAAGCCTACTCCTAGCATGACTTATGCAGACACTGACAAGGTTTTGACCACCAGATACGACATCAAATTGGCCATTGGCTTGAACAGCATGCAGTTCCATGTGAAGGTTTTGAAAAGCGGGACAAACGAGTTTCTTAGTGGGATCAGTGCTAACAATATCATTGAAGGAGACACCTATGAAGAGCTTCCTGAAGAGAAGATCAACTTTTGGATCAATGTTTGTCAATAAATTTTGGGGAAAAGATTGATTTTGGGTTAGAGTGTGTGAGTAGAGGTATATATTTTTGGGTATATCTGTGTGTAAATTATAATTCTCAAACAAGTGACAGTATTGGTGCTGTAAGATGCTGTAATTACTAGTACGGTGAGCAATTGTATTGTGAGTAATGGAACATTTGTAAATAATTATACAGTAGGTAATGGCACTGTGAGGATTAGTACCGTAACGACGGTAACTTGCGGTACTGTAAGTATTTGTAACGTAAGCATTGGTACCCCGCTACCGTAACTACCGTAAGTAACGGTTTTCTGAGTATTCGTACTGCAGGTACTGGTACTGTAAGTACCGTACCTACCATAAGTATTCGTACCGAAGTACTGTAACTACCGTAATTACTGCAACTCATGGTACTGTAAAGTTACCGTAGTATCTTTTTTGACACTTTCGAAAAAACTTTAATACAAACTTCTTTTCTCTTATATTTTTACCACGGCCCCCAGATTTCCTTCGAGCCATATTCAACAGGTAATCTCAGTTGCCTTTAGTATCAATTTATCGCTTTTATCTTCAGTCACTGGCTTACTATCCAATATTGACATTGACATGATGAGCTTCTATTATAAACAGACTATGTCTTTCACACATCGTCAAATAGATCTATATCAGTCGCGAGATAACCACAGTCCATAAGTGGAAATCTAAAAACGTTTTGATCTGCAACTCAAAGTAGATGATCTTTATTTTCAGCTAGCGGCTCCTGAAAAAAAAGATCTGTAGGAGTTGATTTGAAACCAAATAAGCTGGTGAAGCCCAGCCTAAAAGTGTGCCTGCCATCTAACAAATTCCAAGCATTCGGTGACACTACACAAACTAAAATCATATACTCCGCATTTACAACCACGGGCAAACAGGTGTCCTTCCAAATCTACTCAACGTACCAGACTTTCTGCCTGTATAGACACCAAAAATTTTCCCTGATTTCCTGATTGAGGTTCCGCGATCTACAAATTGCCAAAATGACCCTCGATTTCGTAATAATGATTTCCCAATTGGGAGGCTAACCACTCCCAACTCCATAAAAAGACTGATAGCTGTAAAGAGAATAAAGCTGCCGTTTTTGAAAAGCTATAAAAGCGTTTGTATATCTTCTGCCTTCAACGGCGGTATAAGCCTCCTTTTGTGATATTCCGTGAAAAAGTGTTGCAGCTAGTCAACATGGCACAAGTATCTCAACAGAATGAAGCTTGGCCCATTGAGCTTCGCATTATTGTCCACCAATGCATCGGCAGCTCTGGCTGCCACTATTACCACAAGTGCAACTGCATCTTCAGTCTCAAGTAATTTCTGGATTAGTGTATCTGAGACTGACTCTGGAGATCCGGCTGACAATTTTTTCGATTCTTGGTGCCCATGGTATGATATTACTGGTAGTGAAGTACCCGAAAGCACTTGCGATACACGGGGTCTTTTATCTCTAATCTCCTCTGAAACTTGGCTCCAATCCTTCTTCAACACCAAAAGCCTTGAACTTTATGACCCTGATGATATGTACCAATACACTACCCCAAGTGCTGTTTACGTGACTTTGGGGCTTGGCGACCCAACCGTCAATTTCGATGCTATCGTCAAAGTTATTAACAGTGACACAGTGGGTCTGATATTCATTCAACAGCTTTTTACTCTCATCCCTTCCGAGACATTTATTGACGCTTTGAAAAGCGCCACTCCCGAAATAATCAACGTCGATATGCATTGGAGTTATTTCCTGAAGACTTTTGCGCTTGAACCAATGAGTCTTGTGGAACTGAGATTGAGCAAGGATTTCTCTGCATTTGTGGAAGCGAACTGGGGAAATGGTGTTATCTATTATGATGGCTCCACTTCCGCGCTGGCTGACTTATTTGAATCGGCTACAAGTAGTCACTCACAACTGTCCACTCGGCTGCTAGAGGCCACTCGACTGATAATGATAACTCGCCAGTGAGTTTTCATTCCAGCAGTGGATCAGGCTCTTCTTCTACCGTAGCGGCTGTTACAATTACGTCTTTATCTTCATCAGCCCCTACATCTATTACCACATCATCAAGCTCCGATATCGCACCTGTGCGTGGCTTATCATTAGTCGGCGTGACAAGCATTATTTTCACTTTCCTCTTCTTCTTCTTTTAAGTTGAATATTCATTTTGTCTTCCTCTGCTTTGTCTTATCAGCACCCTAGCACCCGTACATATTCAAATCAGTAACCTTCAGAGACAACTATTATGCTAGTAGGTTGCTCAATAACAATCGTTCAAAATACACATTATTAGAAAGCTACAGTATACCTTTTAAGTGATCGATATCTCATTCCTAGAATCAAACAAAATGCTGCGTTTTTTCTTATATAAAATAGTATCACGAAACATTGGACTGAAATGAGTCGAGCTTTTCTGCAAGTTTCTTTGAAGATAGCCATCCGTAACCTGGAATGAAAACCCTTCTATAAGGCTTGCCATTTCTATCAAATCTGGAGATCTGGGCAAGCACTTCGTATGTCAGTTCAATCCTAGGTTGCTCTTCTTCTGTACTGCTAGCTGAGCGGTCTTTATTGGCGCACAAACTTGTCAAAGGTGTACTTCCTGGAGATTCGGCTTTTGGTGGCTTTTCAGACTCCGCTATAACGGGAGATGCAGACACAATGGACTTCCGTTTGGACGAGGGTCTGTGTTGTGCAACAAACTCTTTCCATTCCCTTCTTCCTTCGGGACTGGCCAGGTTAAAAACTCTCCCATCGCATGTCACCTTTATGGGCGAAGGAGTAGAGTCCTGGCTACAGCCAGTCCCGTCATTTCTGAGCCTAGGTGCATCTCTTGTGTGGGTAGTAAATGCCTGATGAGCCAATTTGTGGAATTGACTGTGACTATTGCGCAGTGCAGAAGGAATATCATTCTCTTTATTACTTGTCGATGATTGCAACTGCATAATGGGACTGGAATGCTCATACGATGAAGAATCTATACCGCTTACAGGGAAGGAGCTTGATTCCCTCAGAGCTTTGAGATCGGAGACAAGCTGTTCAACTTTAGCATCAATGCTTTTGAGAGCTTCCTTTTGCTTTCTATTGGTCGATTCAAAAGATTTCAATTTTGACTCAATCTCGATTATTGTTTTGTCATTTCTTAACTGTTTGGAGCCAAAGCTAGAGATTGTGTCATATATTCTTTCGATTTGTGACGACAAAGTGACTCTGTTTCTTTCCGTTATGGAAAAATTGAGCACGGATGCGCTTGCAAAGACAATCTGCAAGAAGATGCTAACAAGCACACCTAATATAAACGGCTTCTTCAAAAAAGACATCGAGGAGCTTTGGTAGACCTCCGTGTCGGAAGCATAATGGAAACAGTTTTGGATACCCAACAGCAGTGATATATCATTTGAATTCTTCTGCGTTTCGTCGAAACATGATCTCAATTGTTGAAATGTTTGACTACTGTACTTTCTTTTTGCCTCACTCTCTAGTGCCTGTCTGTGATACGTAAAGCAGTTGATTCCGTCGCTGATGTCTATACAAGCGGCCATTTTCTCAAACGTTGGGACATTTTTGACTTGAAAGTTGGACGGCTTGATGGTGAAATTTTTCGGTGAGTAGCAGCTTACAAAGATCAGACTTGAAGCTATCAAGGTCCCTAAAATCAGGGCAATCGACAAGTAGCGCGGTTGATATCTAAACCTCAAAAATAATGGACTAAGCGGAAGCATTTTGAATCCCTCGCACCTGGCAGTACGTTTTTCTATTTTCGATAAATCAAACGGTGATAGTCAAAGACACACGGACACAAAAAAAAAATGAAAAGATTTCTAAAGAAAGGAAAGGCGAGAGAAGAATGTAAAAATACTATCCAGTTTGTAATCAAGAAATTGAAAACAGGGACAAAGACGTCTTTTTGTATCTCTAGTTGCTGCACACAAACATATCTGTGAAACCACAAAGGCCCAACATGTGCATATTTGCACGACAGGCATGGACGAAAAAATAAGCATCTACAATCTACGACATGCTTTCATTAGGCAGTGAGATTTATGCTGCATAAATACTAATGAGAGTAAAGATCACAAAGAGACGTAGAAACTACTAGTTGAACAATTAGGCGACTCTTTCAATCAAATGCACTCCACTGTCAGTGTCAACAATATCACTAATTTCACCAACTTTCAACGCAAAGGCAGCTTTCTCAAATGCTGGCTGCATTTGTCCTTTGCCAAAGAAACCAAGATCGCCCCCTCTTTTATGAGATGAACAGTCAGATTCTGTTTCAGCGAGCTGGCTAAGAGTAACTTCTCCTGATTTGATTCGGGCTTGATATTGTTTAAGTATCTCGATAGCCTCTTGTTTGGAAATCGTTATATGGTTATTTTTCCAAGAGGAAGGATTTCTGGACTGGTTGTGTTTCACCAACAAATGGTTACATCTGACTTTTGATGGCTTTTCCAGAAGAGAAGCTAAGTGCTCTTTTAATTGCTCGACGTTTGTTCCTTCAGGTGCCTCCCAAATGGACTTTTTTGTCTCAGGGTGAAAATAATAGTGGCGATTGTGTGTTCTGGATTTTCTAACCTCCCATCCTTGTGGTAATCCTGTCTCGGTCTACAAATAGTCACGTTAGTTACAACGCCTAATAATGAGTGATTAAGGTGTGATGAGAGTACTTACCATAGTGAATGTGTGTTTAGATGATGATGTTATTCAACGATTGCTGTGAAAAAGCAGAAAATTAGTTAATGTGCAAAATTGTTTGTTTAATGTGCCAGAAATGGATCTGATTATTGTATTTAGCTTCGCTTTAGTTGACATATACGTCAAATATATATCTGATAAAACCTGTTGATACGTTTGACGTTGTGAATTCTTCATTGATGTTTTTCTCTCGCTGTCGCACTTTTGGGTATTTTCGCACGTTTTGTCTCAGAAGTTACTAACCACACTGCTGCATACCGACGATAAATTCATCATGGGAAATACTTGTTCGGTTAAATGTGGGTGGCAAATATTGCTTCCTTGGAGTCATTGAGATATACTTGGTAGATAGGGTTGCATTAGACTATATGCAGTGTACAGCTGTGTCAGTCTTGTCTCTCTCATGTTGGTGATTCTCCTTTTTTTTTTTTTTTTTCGAAACATAAATATGTAAGGCTGATACTGAAGATCGCTGTGAAGACTTACCGAATTTTGGGAAATCTAGTGTAGCCTGAACGTTGAATAGAGAATACAAATAAAAACACTAAATGTCACTTTGGAACTCCCTCTGGAAGAATTTTAAGCATCACAGAATTAGTAATGGCGAGCAAGTCATTTTCAAAAACCCAAATACCTACCCAAAAAATTCTTTTTGTTGATTTCAGAAATGTGCAGAATAAATAACTGAAAGGGAAGTGGAATATTTATACAATATCAGTGAACTTACACAGCTTACTGACGTCTATTTCAGAGTAATGCTGGAAGGCCAAAAGTGTCCTTATAGGTATCCTAGCACGTTTTTTGAGGAACTGAAGTATTCAAACTTCATGCATTATTTTGTATGCCCAGAGTTTGCATCGAGATTATTATCTACTCCGATAATGACAAACATCAGCATTACTCACGGGGAGAAAATAAGCCTGAGATATTCTTCAAGGCAAGGTTTTTATGCAGTGCAGCTTTTCTTTCCTTGATATTTTTAAATATCGTCACAGACGCGTGATAAACTCTATACGGTAGTTTAGAGTGCTAGGATAAAATACATGATATCTAAATATCTATTATCTACTACGACCTAGGGCTGTAAGTCACACACTGAAAAGATTTGACTTCTAAGGTTGTAGTAGAATACACCTACTGTCCTTAGTTGTCCTTCACAACAGGACCTAGAGTTGATATTTACAGCTTCACGTCACTACATCTTTAAATTTGGCATATCTTGATGAACTGTCCAGGATAGACTAGCTTGAAAGTCCCTAGCCTTTAACGGCCAAACGGTTACCTTACAAAGAGACAAGAGACACCCTGCTTCAATAAAGTATTGTCTTAAACTTTCAAGAGAAAACTTCCAACGTCGTAAACGAATTCCAGTCAAAGTATGTGGGTGTAATGAAATGCAAGAGAGAGTCAGGAACTTAGTAAATGCTATCTACATGAGATAGCATATTCCTTCTCAATAGGTATCAAAGAGGCGCATAATAGAAACATCACTTGAGACAATCAATGGCTCCTCAAAACCCTAGGCAAAGACTAAAACAGCAAATTTTGTCTCCAAAAATATCAGGGAAAGTCAAATAACAGCTTATTGCGAGGCACTAATCCTAAAATGTAGATTTGCGCGCCAAAAGGATGCGGGAGGCTGCGAAACATAAATTGACAGCAAGCTCAACAGTGATGTAAATGTTGTAAATAAGGAAATGATATGGAGACAAAGGAATACGGAAAGGCAGTTCAAGAGAAGGGTCAGGAAATATAATGGCTAAGAAAGAGGCGGGAGAAGCATTACATGGACGAGAATTAGCAATGTTCAGTCATACTATGGAAATGGGATGAGGCAGCGACATGTTAGAGGAGTACAGGACCATAATGCATAAAGAGAGGAGAGAAGTTAAATATTGAAAACTCAGTAAGAATATACGGAAAGAAAGAGTTAAAAGATAAAAATAGCAAAGTTCATACAAATAGATAGGAAGGTATTATTACTCATATCATTAAAATTTATCGCTAGTGGAGACTTCAATTATCATTACAGGACAAGAGTTATCCACCTCATCAGTAAGTATCTTTGGTCATCTGTTGACACCAAGAGACAGACATATCACAGAGTTCGAACAATTTCGGATATCTTCAGGATATGAGAGTTGTGCGTGATTTTCCACAACGAATAGGCAAGAGTAACAGGCTTGCGATTTGTAACACTAATGGTCATTTATTGAATCTCAGGTCAAGAAACATCCACATCATGTGCACGTGCCAGTTCAATTATAATCTGTAGTAATTTTCAAAAATCGGAAAAACAGCCAGCCCTTAGTTTTTTAGCATCCTTCTCAAAGAAACATACGAAGAAAAGGAGGAAGAGAGCCAGAGCATTTATACAGAACGTACTTTTTGTACTGTAACTCAATACTATGTGATATTTTATCTATTCAATCTACAGTTGAAAATTAGATTGAGTGACCTGGTTTATTGAACGAATAAAGATGATATCTCGAAGGCAGTTGTACAGCGTGTCTAAGAAACAAAAACGGCACTGAGACCCCTTTTTCTATCTTTATCTTGATACCTCATAGTTGGTTCACTTTTTGCAACAACCAGAGAAGAAGTTTGAATTGAGCTCATAACAATATCTTGGTAAAAGGCCCTGGAAGCGATTAACAACTACTTTGAAAACGGATAATCCAAATTTGATCTGACTTACGATCAAAAGTTCGACGAAATTGACAAGGGATATGAGTCGATCGCCCAAAAAACTGAAAGTCCCGAAGGAGAAGTTGATACGAGCTTCGAGGAGTTCATGATTATGGTTGATAAGACATTCGAGGGATTCGAGAACAAGGTTGATAAGAAGTTTGATGAAATCACCAAGTTATTTATGCCATTGATGAACGCTACTATCAGCTCTCAAGTCCTCAACTCTAAAACTATCATTAATGACGAGGCCGGTCTAACCTTTCAAAAATCCACAAGACCTTTTTCATATCTCACTAAATGCTCACCATTCACATCAGTAAGAAAATAATTCTCGCATCGGATAAGGTTGTATAGTGTAGTGGTTATCACTTTCGGTTTTGACGAAAACTGAAATTTCCGAACAACCCCGGTTCGAATCCGGGTACGACCTTTTTTTTGTCATTTTTTTGTGCTCTATTTTTTTCGCCTCCACAAATAGCTCAATCCGCCGGCACTTTTGAGACATAACGTCCCGATGTCATGACTCTCGCTTACGCTTCAATACATTCTTCGCACATATGTAAGACTTCTGTATGTAGCAATAAATCGGCTCTACAATCTTTCAAAACAGCGCTGGAGGACTCCCGCAGACAAGGTTAGGACGTCCTTTTATCTAGGTGGTGCCTCCACTCAAGCTGTGTCTCTTTTGGTGCCTCCATTCAAACGATGCCTCAATTAGTGAAAAACGTGACTTTCGAAGCAAAGGAAAATTTTTTTCTCAGCTACAGAAAATTTTATGCAACTGCACATAAATGAATCAAGTGAAAAGGGAAAACTGAAATAGAGAAGATGAGCCTTTGACTAATAATCGATAAATCCATCTCTTCTTTTCTGTACTGCAGCATTATCAACCCATATTGTTCCCCGGTTAGTTGTCCTCGAGAAATCCAGCTCTGACATTGTCTACCCTGAATCGACAGGCGGAAAATCCACAGTAACCTGTTTTTTGAAGCACAAAATGGCTACCAACTCTATCAAATTGATTTCAAGCGACATCCACAGAGGATTGTCTGATTTGGTTGCCAAGAGACTTGGGATCAACCTTTGCAAGGTCGACATCGAGAGAGAGTCCAGCGGGGAGGTGTCTTTCTCTATTGCGGAGTCTGTTAGAGACGAAGATGTCTACATCATCTCGCAAATTTCGTCCGGGGATGTTAATGACCGGTTGATTGAGTTGTTGATTATGATCAACGCCTGCAAGACCGCCTCGGCAAGAACAATAACTGCAGTGATCCCTAACTTCCCTTATGCAAGACAGGATCGAAAGGACAAAAGCAGAGCCCCAATTTCTGCCAAGTTAGTGGCTGACATGTTGACAACTGCCGGGGTGGATCACATTATCACCATGGACTTGCACGCAGCCCAAATCCAAGGGTTTTTTGACGTGCCTGCGGACAACTTGTATGCGGAGCCTAGTGTGTTGAGATACATCAAGGAAAAGATCGACTACAAAAATGCCATCCTTGTTTCTCCAGATGCGGGAGGAGCTAAAAGAGCTGCTTCTTTGGCTGACCGTTTGGACTTGAACTTTGCCTTGATTCACAAAGAAAGAGCTGTGGCCAACGAGGTCAGCAGAATGTTGTTGGTCGGCGATGTCACTGATAAAATCTGCATTATTGTCGATGATATGGCTGATACTTGCGGCACTCTTGCTAAGGCAGCAGAGATTCTCCTTCAACACAACGCTAAACAGGTGATTGCCATTGTTACCCACGGTATATTGTCCGGTAACGCCCTCAAGAATATCAACAACAGTAAGTTGCACAAGGTTGTCTGCACCAACACTGTTCCTTTCGAAGACAAAATCAGTCTATGTCCTAGATTGGATACTATTGACATTAGTGGAGTGTTGGCTGAAGCTATTAGAAGATTACACAATGGCGAGAGTGTGTCGTATCTTTTTAGACACTCCCCATTGTAGGAGTAGCGCAGCCTCTTGTTTCCTGCCTTATTACTATTTTTTTTCTTGACTTCCATCGCACTACTATTGTATACTTCAAAACAAGGTCAATACATGATAATCACATTCACAATCAAAGATATAGTGACTCGTCCCAGATTTGAACCTAGGACGACTCGCAGTAGCGACAGAAGGTAGTGACTCAGTTGTTACTACTATTATGTCATAGCGATTGTTATTAGAGAGCTCGGGGGCGACGCAGTGTGAATATGAAGGGAATTAAAGTGAATCTACTCGAGTGAATATGAGGTTGGCATCCAAGAACAACTTCGTCTCCGCAAATTTTGCTGAAGCAATACACTAGTGCCTGAAAGTAGTGCTTGAATAGTATCATACAACATGCGAGAGCTATAGCAAAAATTTGTGTCTCTTTTTGCACTAGAAATCTTGCGCTCCGCGGGCCTCTACAGAGAGCTTTTTTGCTTGACATGTGAACGCAGTTTGTACCGTATTGGGGATACAGTAGTTTTGGCACGCAGGTTGTCTTCACTGTCATCGAGTCTAGATGTTCAGGGTTGCGTATATTTTGTAAAAGATGATGTTAATCACGATCTTCGGAGGCGCGTATATTCAACAGAAATTCCTTGCACGTGATGTCTAAATCATGGTCCCAAAAATACAGGGACCCAGAGGCTTGGTGCTTTAACTGAGAGTGTATTCAGCGCAGGCTGACTAGAGTCGCTGTGCCTACAAATTGACTACAAAGTTCACAATTGAGTTGTGAAACTAATGATAGCAGTTTCAGCAGTCTTTGTTGGCCACAATCGAAAATAGTTTCCGTTTTCATAGATGGGAAAACATTCTATCATAAAATAAAGAGTCCGATTATGCCTGGAAAAAAATGCCGTAAATAGGAGCCTGCAAAGTCGCCTGGAGGTTAGCTTTTCGCAGGTTGGGCTCCGGCCCTGTGGACTATAGCTGTGCCGGAGACAATGTGGGGCTTTACATTTTTTATTGTGCTTGGAGTCTTTATCAGATCAGTAACATGAATCAAGACACTAGTGCTATATTGATATGAAGGTGTAACTTTAAATTGACCAGTCAAATGAATAGATTAAAATGAATGATGAATTGAAAGTTGCTCTTGACAGTGGTAAAATAGCTAAATCCGTAGAGCTTTGAGATCCACACAGTAGGGCTGAGCTCTCGTGCTACGTAGTATGGGTGTGATAATCATTGATAGTTTTGTTCTTTCTTGAGTTGTATGGCAGAATAACCTCTTTTATGTTTTTGTTTATGTTATGTTGGAAAAGGAACTGAGGGATAAAGTAACTGAGGGATTGATAACTGTTTTAGTCGATGATTTTCTTTTCCTTGATTTCGGTTTTGACGTGACACAATTTATGAACTCCCTTCACTATTGGGGATGTATTCTTATTACTTATTTGGGTCGCTGTTGGTGAATGCTACGCTGTAAGTGTCTGATAAACAGAAACCGCCTTAATGCTGCTTCATTGCAGACGCAACTGCCGATATAATCTAGACCACATTTGAGGTAAAGCTGAGCTAAACAGTAGATACAAGTTTGGGATGATCTTGAAAGTAGCTTCATAGGACTCTGTCTGTATTGATCAGGTCCTAGGTATTTTCAAGATCACATGGGTACATGAAAAGCCATCTAAAGGTTTCTCTCAATGGCCGAACGCAGGGGAACTTGTAGTACTACATGTTGTTTTTAATAGTGCTTGATGGTAATGTTTTTGGCGAGCCAGGAGCCTGTAGTTGTGCTTGTTCTTACTATATTGGGCGGCATCCTGCAAGGCATCTATGATTGAGAAAGAGTGATTCGTTGTATAGTTGTGTCTTTGAGGACCTCCTACGATAGGCCAAAAGTTTGGACTGAAGTAAATGATAATGACCCTGGAATTAAAAATACCCGTCATTTTGGAAAAATTTGGAAGCCGCTTTGAAGATCAATAGCTGCCCATGAACTGCTCAAAAAGCAAAGAATTTTCTACTTGGTCTTGTACTGTTAATATCGATGCAGAGCCATTGAAACTACTATAAACATTATCTTTGCTATGAAGCTCCTTTAGCTGGGTTTCAACCGTACCCGAATACATTACTAGCTGTAATGATTTCTCTCAACCAGACAAAAAGCTATTCACACTGTGTCACGCGTAATAATTTACCAACAAGTAGAGTCAATTGAGCAGGTGAGTCTATATACTAATCTCTCATAGCCTAGCTAAACTCTAGTGTACAATACTCATTACTTTTTATGCACATTTTGTTGACTATTAATTACTGTCCAACAAGGATATCTTACACAGTTTTGAGATTCCACTCATTTTACGAAACACATCAAACAATGATGTTAGAACATTTTATTAACAGAAAGTTTTATAGCATTAAAAAAGCTCCAATAAGTACAAAAATCACTTTGGATACAGACTTTCCGGTTACGCTTTCTGTTCAATCTAATAATGCGTTATGCATGTAGACAAATCACAAACACGATCCCAGTAGAATCGACTTCAATCGGTACTACACGCAATACATTTTGCAACACAGTAAGCTTTGGAAATCTCACTCAGATCAGATTGCCTCACGGACTTAACCTCTATCCCACACGTATATACCAACTGTCCTATGGTATACCGTCACCAGTCTGATCTGCATCTTGATTCAAATATGCACAATCTGATACAAACTGTCACGCGCGCCACAAAAGCTTACTGTCTGGCCATACACGTGCACACAACGAGGGCTTGAAATTTTGTGACAGCCGAAGATATGCTTTTCTTTAATTATGCACGTGACTTTTCACTGAGGTTTTTCGTCCGAAGGCCGCCCGGGGCACCGTAACCCACCCCAGAAGTAGCTTTTCGCCCTCTAAGGACGGGAAAGGCAGTGGAGTCCCCCCAGAAGCCCTGCTAATGCCCTAAGGCAGAAGACGAAAAATTTTTTTTTCTCGCTCAAAATTTCAAGCTGCAGTTTTCGTTTCTCAGAGAGTCTTTCAATGAAAATTAAAAAGAGAAAATTTTTTTTGACTGTTCTTCTTTCTTTCTTCTCATGATTTTGAAGATAGTGGTGATTCCTTAATACACACAAGAATAGTATCAACAAAAGGTATGTGATCACCGTCGCCAATATCACAATGAATGTATTAGCAGTATCTTTGGGGAGCGTGGGACGTGCTAATTGTACAGGGGTTTCGTTTCAAAAGTTCCAATCGAGTTGGATATTTCAAATGTTATCATGAAAAGGACGATCAATCATTCAGCGGCATCAACACAATGAACAAAGAAACAATGCTAGTAATAAAAGCATGGACCATCATTCACAAGATCAACATAATTGAAAAGCAAGCGTCATCAAATTGGACATTATGCATCAAAACATAAAGCAATCAATCTACATTCAACGATTAAATTTCGTCCATTATCTCTCAACCACAATTGAACAAACCACCAGCTTCCATGAACATACTGCAGTGACACATCAACCATCAACAATCAGCACGTATACTAACATGCCTCTAGATTCAAAATGGGTATTTCAAGAGATTCTCGTCACAAACACTCCCATACTGGTGCCAAAAGAGCCCAATTCAGAAAGAAGAGAAAGTTTGAATTAGGTCGTCAACCAGCCAACACCAAGATCGGTGCCAAGCGTATCCATGAAATCAGAACCAGAGGTGGTAACAAGAAGTTCAGAGCTTTGAGAGTCGAAGCCGGTAACTTCTCGTGGGCTTCCGAGGGTGTTTCTAGAAAGACCAGAATTGTCGGTGTTGCTTACCATCCTTCCAACAACGAGTTGGTCAGAACTAACACTTTGACCAAGTCTGCTGTTGTCCAAATCGATGCCACCCCATTCAGACAATGGTACGAGACCCACTACGGTAAGTCTTTGGGTAAGAAGAAGACCGCCAAGAAGACCGAGGAAGAGGAAGTCTCCAAGTCCAGAAAAGTCTTGAGAAAGTTGGCTTCTAGATCCGGAAAGGCTGAGGTTGAGCCAGCTTTGGACGGCCAATTCGGTGCTGGTAGATTGTACGCTCTTGTCTCTTCGAGACCAGGTCAATCTGGTAGATGTGACGGTTACATCTTGGAGGGTGAGGAGTTAGCTTTCTACTTGAGAAGATTAACTGCTAAGAAATAAGCGTTGTTTTATCTATATACTTTAATTTAAGGCTTTCATATATGTGATGTGTAGGATTCACGAATGGCTAGGGGCGACAGTTACAGGAGATCTAACATATGTGTTGTATGCTATATGTGCATTGCGATCAGCCATACCTACAAAGACCGGAAATTCGTTTTTTGCATAGTAGCAACAATCTATGGTAGCTATTTATACTTACCGAATTAGCAATACAAGGTTGAGTCTTACATCCCACAGCCAACGGCAACCTGCATATGTGCTATTTCAGCTATCCGCACTGCACATTGCTTTTTCAGCGTCCTTGGATAATTTTCTGGAATAAAATTCGTGAGGTTTTCTGCAAGTATCGTGGTGCTATTCGTATCCAGACAATACTTTGTTACTGTTGCGAAAAGACAGCGCATGTAGACAGATAGTCTTGTGGCTCAAAATTTCAGGAGGTGACTTATTTCTTGCTAAAAAACCTTCGAAAGACTCCCAGAATCTAAGAGTATCAAACATGGACAATCGGTATCGTCACTCGAGAAACGGTGCCAATCATGTTCGGTCGAGATCAAGAAGCCCCGGGCCGCCTGTGAGCCGGATGTCCGGTCACGGGAGACATCCCTTACCCCACTCGTCGTATGTGCCGTCTGGGGGCTCCAATAGCGGCCCAATTGGCGCCGTTTCCAGCAATAGAAGGCCTGAATCCTATCTGGCCGGATATCCGGGGCCACAGGACACGAGGAAGCGCGAAGGGTACCTTGAACACGGCAGAGACGACCGCAAAGACAGAGACAGGGACAGAAATGGCCACAGGGACAGGGACAGAGATTATGGGGGTGATACGTGGCCCACAGTGATGACGGTTCCCCAGAATGACTGGATATTCACCGAACATGATCTCCGAGACCTTACGCCCTCACGGCGACTAAAAACACCCATCACGTACAACAACGAGGTTCTCTACAGGGGAAAGGCGGCCCAGAGAGTCATTGAGTTCTCCTCCTCGCTCAGACTCAGCCGGCGGACGATCATCTGTGCCTCTGTTCTTATGAACCGGTACTACATGATGAACGACTTTCTTTCAGGCGAATATAAGTATGTGGTGGCCACGTGTGTGTTCATCGCCACCAAGGCAGAGGAAAACCTCAAGGGAATCAAGGCCATAGCCACTCATTTGGCCGCTCTTTTGCGTCCAAACACGCCCATTGATGAGCTTGACAAAGTCATATGGAAAAACGTCGACACGATCAAACTGCTCGAGAATAAGCTTCTCAAGGACTTGCGGTTTGATTTTGTCATTGAAATGCCCATGGACGTGCTTGACGAGATTCTTATCACGCCTAGCAACCCCGAAATAACCCACGACACGATATCAAAGCAATACTCATGGTTCCCGGAAATAGCAATCTACACCCCGGTGTATATATTGTACACCGGGCACGAAATTGCCGCTGCCGCGTATCTACTAACAAACATCAACAAAAAACAGAAGGTTCCCGCGGTTTTCATCCGCAGCCGGTTTGTAGTGCCTCTCAGAAAAATCTATTCGTTGATCCACTTTGTCAAGCTGTCTCTAGACATTTTGAAAGGTTATGACATCAAACTCCCCAGCCATTCGTTGGCCTTGATTCCCGAAAACACGTCCACTGAGTTTCTTAGCTCTTGGGTAGAAGAACAGCCGAATGACTCTTTGCACGGGCCCCCCACCGGCACTAGATACACACGGGGGGTCAATTCTGTCCCTGTTGGGCCAGGAAGCGCGTCTGGGAGACTGTCTGAAAGCTCCATCACTAAGGATAATAGTCCAGAGTCGAGATCATCAGGGCTCGACTCGCAGATACAGTATTGAATAAATGTACTTGTAGTTTTTTTGGAATGTTGAGATGTGTAAGCAGAAGCTATGCCGAATGTGCTAATGTACGATTATCACAATCACATATGAAAAAGTAGTGGTTTCTCCGGGATTCGAACTCAGGACGATTCGCAGTGGAGGATTGGCAAGGCAGATCAATTTGCTACAATTCAAACTCGCACGAGTAACGTTTTTACATGGCACATGGCAGATGTTGAGATCAAAACGCGATCGCCAAAAAAAATATTTTGTATACTTTTTTTTTTTAGGTGACGCGTCCTCTTAATTTACTCCAGAATACAGTGTTTTTGACCACTGATGGCGCAATTGACAATCAAATCATACATAACTAACTAGGCCAAAATGGCGGAAGTGCCCAAAATAGTGATTCTCCCCAAAAATGGGCTCCTGGATGCGCCTGTATCTACAATCTCCTTGAGCAGCGATTCCTCAGACGCGTGGAAAATAATCAACTTACCACATCCACGAACTCTTCAACATGTGAAGTACATCTTGATAAGCAAACCGGCCGAGACAGCGGGCGAGAAAATGGCGGAACTCTTGGAATTGAAGCAGATATCGGGAAAGAACCTGCATTTGAAAGAAAGTCAGACATTGGAAACAAATACAGGGGATCCAGTGAGATCGATATTGATTGAAGATAATGTCGCTTGCCAGGAATCATCCAACAGCTCTGTAGGGATGGTGATCCAGGATCCCACGATATTTGTCGCAACCAAATACAACTTTGTCTATCTTCTTCTAAGCTACTTTACAGGTTTAAACACTTCAGGCGGAAACGAGAGATACCAGTCTCTTGAAGATATTGTGGATTCCATCGAAGAGAAGTTTTCCGACTCAGATATCGCGAAAGTCCCATCGTCTGTCATCCAACTGGCACTTTTGCTAATAAGCGACAGCATAACAGAAGGCGACGAACCGTTTTTCAGGTTCTCCATCCAAAAGGCGCAGCAATACATCATGGAAAAGATCACAAAACTTCAGAACAACTTTCCAAAAAGCATCGAGAACAAGCTCATATTGCCCTCGTTATATCCCCCAGACACGACCTCAAAGATCCCAGACGAAATCCTTGAAATCAGCAGGTTGAAATACTCCACTGCCATGGTTGCATCGTACCTCACGCCCGTGTTCCACAAGTCAATTGTGGACAAAAACCAGACACAGATAGACAAATTGAACAAGTATATACAGGACATACAGCAGGAGAAACAGCAGAAACAATTGGCACGTCTGAATATCTCGGAGATGAACCAGAAACTCGCAATGGCAAGCAGTGGGCCTCAGAAGGGGAAACGAACGGCTGCCAGTGCAAAAAGCAGCGCAGCGTCCAAAAAGAAGAAGGTGGCCGTGGGAAAGGGTGCCCTAGACAGTTTTTTCAAAAAGAAGGTGTAGGTATATATCTAGGAATGGCTAATAAACACAATCATTGCAAGTCTTCGTAACATTGTACATCTATTTACAAACAGGCCGAATTGCACTACTAAATAGCAAACTGTGTCTCTTTAGCCTATCTGTTTAGAATCAAACCACTTTTCATTCCCAAACAGCAGACTGTCTTTTATATACCTCTCTATTTACAGACAAAACAACTTTCCACTACTAAATAGCAAACTGTTTCTTATAACTATCTATTTACAGCAGCCAATCTCCACTACTAAATAGCAAACTGTTTCTTAAACCTATCTATTTACAGCAATCTCCACTACTAAATAGCAAACTGTTTTTTAAACCTATCTATTTACAGCAACCAATCTCCACTACTAAATAGCAAACTGTTTTTTAAACCTATCTAACAAGCTACTCCTAATTACATGCAATCAGTTTTTAATGGCCTCCTGTTTGGTCTTTTCAGAGAGAGAATCTTGAAGCTTCGAGTAGATTCCTAACCCACTGGAAATCCATGCACCAACATTGCTCATTTCCGAAGGAATAACCAAAGTGTTAGACTCCTTGGCCAATTTACTAAAAGCCTCAACATACTTCTCAGCAACCTGCAAAGCAACAGCGTCTTTTCCTCCCGGGGTCTCTCTGATAGCCTGGGCGACTTGACGGATGCTTTCAGCCTCAGCCTTGGCTCTCAAAAGAATAGCCTCGGCCTCACCAGCAGCCTCATTGACGTTTTCCAACTTTTTGGCTTCAGAAGCCAAAATAGTAGACCGTTTGCGACCCTCGGCAATGTTGATATCAGCCTGTCTTTGCCCCTCAGACTCCAAAATCTCAGCTCTTTTGGATCTTTCTGCGCTGACTTGTCTGTGCATGGCTTCCAACACATTAGCTGGCGGGTGGATGTCTCTAATTTCATATCTGAGACATTTAATACCCCAGGACTCAGCAGCCTCGTTGATAGCCTTTGTGATGTTCAAATTCAAGTTTTGACGCTCCTTGAGGACGTGGTCCAAGGTAAGCTGACCAATTTCTGATCTCATTGTGGTTTGGGCAAGCTGGGAAATAGCATACTCGGCATTTTCAACCCCGTAACTGGCCCTGTAGGCGTCTACGACCTTGATGTATAAAACACCGTCCATTTCTAAGGTCACGTTATCGGACGTGATGGCACTTTGGCTTGGAATCTCGATGGCAGACTCTTTGAGAGACTGCACGTATTGGATTTTGTCAAGGAACGGAATCAAGATAGCTAAACCTGGATCCAAGATACGATGGAATTTTCCCATTCTTTCCACAACCCAGGCTGTCTGTTGGGGGACAAATCTGATTACAGTATTGGCTGGGAGATTACGCTTCTGGAAGTAGTTCAAATTGGCTCCACCGCCGGTGGTGTAGAATGCTTTTGATCCACGGTTGGCAATTTGCGATGCGGCTCTGAGGACCATTGGATAAACCGCAGGGTTTGCGGCGGCCCTACCGATCAATTGGCGGGATAAATTTCTAGAAAGCATGTTGTGTGTTGGGTTTTGGTTGCTGTAGTTGTTTATTCAGCTGTCTAGGTATTGAAGTGATTGCGCTGTTTAATATGGGTGAGTGGGTTGCGAGTTGCTTTTTCAGTTTTTCGTTGCCCCAGTGAAATTTGATGATTTTTCACTTTGCCACTGTGGGGAGGTTGGGGGATGTTAAGGGAGGCCAAAGGAGGCTAAAAAAGATGGGTGAATGGAGAAATGAGGAGACAGGTGTGTTGGGAGCTCAATTATGATAGTAATTAAGGCATTGGAAACCTATTCCGAGGATTGGTTTGAACTATAGGGATGTAGGCAGCTTAGCTGACCGACCCAGAGTACAATGCTCCGTTTTGACGGATCCATGCACGCATAACTTTCCACTGAAAAAAAAGTATCTACGAGAAAATTTTTTAGGCCATATTGTAGTATGTTGGCAAAGGTATAGCGATTGGTGAGAAGATACAAGTGGCAATAGACTATTAAGTACATTAGAAACGGCAAAATGGGAAAATCTGTAGAACTCTCAACAAACGAGCAGATATTTGTGCTTGACTCCCTCAAGCAGGGGTTCAGAGAAGACCATCGGAAGCTCGATGAGTTCAGAGATGTTGACATAACGTTGGGCAAAGAACCAGGTGTTGTGGACTTGAAAATGGGCAAGACGAGAGTGGCGGTGAGAATCAGCGCCACAATAGTGGAGCCTTACGAGGACAGGCCGTTTGAGGGGCTATTCACCATAAATACAGAGATCAGCTCTCTTGCAAGTGCGATGTTTGAGAACGGAAGACAATCTGAGGACGAGGTGACTATGTCGAGATTGATAGAAAAGGCAGTGAGAAGATCCGGTGCATTGGATCTCGAGGGACTTTGTATAATAGCAGGAGAGAAGTGCTGGGCAATCAAGGCAGATGTGCATTTCCTAGACTTTGACGGAGGCTTCATCGATGCAACATGTATTGCAGTGATCACGGGGCTTTTACATTTCAAAAAATCAGACATCACAGTGGAGGGGAAAACAATCATACTTCATCCGGTGGAAGAGAGACAGCTCGTGAAGTTGCCAATATTGCATATTCCTATCTGCGTGACGTTTTCGTTCTTCAATCCTAACGACATCGAAGAGAGCATGAAGGGAGACACTAACAGCGAGTTTTCCATAGTGGATGCTACAGCCAAAGAGGAAAGCTTGAGACGCGGGTCGTTGACAATAACTCTCAATAAGAACAAGGAAATATGTCAGGTCTCAAAGGCGGGGGGTCTTCCTATGGATGCGCTTACGCTAGTGGATTGTGCCAGCAAGGCGTACAAGATCGTGGAGGAGATAACGGAGAAGATCAAGAATGTTGTGAAGGATAGTTGAAGGGGCATAAGGTCGTATTGTATTTAGAGTGTGTACAAGTATCTGGAAGAATAATATTTTTGTCTTGATAGAATCAAAAAAGAATGTAAACAGTGCAACTGTTGGAAAGTACTTTATCGTTGTTGTAGTTGTTGAAAACGACTGGTGTTTTACCTGCTGATGTACTGGTAATGGTTGTATATATCATGCAAGGTAGCGACAATTACAGAGATTAGGAGTTTGGTGGAGGAGATAACAAATGGTCACATGCGAAGACATTACAGCCAAGTATATTTGACTCGTTGATGAGATGTGCATACTTACAAGAAACTTTGCAAATAGAGAGCGATACCAGTTGAGAAGTCTGCATTTCAAGATACGGCCGAAACTGTGGTCAGCACAGACGGACATCGGAATGCGATATCTGAAAGAAATGCACCAAGCAGACAGGCCATTGCCAGGGGTATCTCCGGTGGAAACGTCTGCTTAATGGCATAATAACAACGTGTCTGCAAATGACGACAGAATGATTGGTTCCAATCTGTAAGGCTGCGACATCTAGAGACACCTTTTGCGACACGAATCAAATACCCGATGCTCGACCGTCCGACAGGCCGGTTGCCAAAAGAGAGTCTAAAGCCGACATGGCCAACACCGCAAACCGTCCTGTTTCCTACACTACGTCTACTGCCAATCAGTGCTCTGGGATGATTGCCACGCCTTATGCAAGGCGTCTTTTTCGCACCGAATTCCTGGATTTTAGGTATTAGGTTATAACTGTCGAGACAATGAACATCTACGGGCTCACTAGCCATGGGAACATCGGTTTTTGCTAGTTTGGGTGGCCTCACTTGAGGATTTTAACTTTGTTTAGTCAAGATTCAAGATGCATGCATGCCATGCTGCTATGGCAGCGTAATTAATACCACAAGGGAACAGGAAATAGGGTATGAAGTGAGGCAACGGCATGCCATACGGGCAATGGGCGGGGCTGCCCAATTGGGGCACATTGTGTCCCGTGTGGATATACACTACAACTACAGCCAACTACAGCCAAATGCCTGCTTGGCCAATGAGGGACAGCCAATGAGGGACAGCCAAGACATCCTCTGGCCAATGTGGGCGAAAAATTTTCAGTTTTTCCGAGTTTTGAGACTTGAAATTAACATCTTCCTGTCCAGAGAGACCGGTGGATGAAGAGGGAGATGATCCTGCAAACTTGCTTACGCTATCGTGGACAAAAACTGATTGCCTTGGATTGCCTTTTGCATTAGCGTCTGCATACGCCCCTAGCTGTTTCCCGAAAGCCCAGATCTCCACCGGTCTCGAAAAAGACTCTTACCACCTACAAGGACGCTGTACTCTCCCCAAACGTCCCTAAACGTCCCGCAAACGTCCCGCAGCCCCTTAAAAGCTCTGAACACCCCAGCACCCAGAGATTCGCCCTCCAAGAGCCACCGTTTGAAGGAACCTCCGCGAGGCTACCTACCGTTGCATTATGCCAGTCCTTAGGGCCCCCCTCCGCCGCTTAGCAAATCTTGAAAAACTAAAAAAATTCAAAACTCCAAAAATTGAAACTCCAAAAATTAATTCTTATACCCCCGCCATTCCTGCCTCCTGTTCAGTTTCCCTCCCTCTCTCTCTCTCCCCATCTTCACCCATCCTTTCTGGACCCAAAAACACCCTCTTTGCATCCAGAAACACCCGTATCCGCAATTGCGCACCCTTGTGTCTGTTTTCCACCATGTCTTCTGCAGTGTCGCCCTCCGCGTCCCCTAACCAACCGCGCGAGCTTTTGCCCGCAAACGTGTACCCCGACCGCTACCGGGTCACGTTGGAGCCCGACTTCGACAAGTTCACCTTCGACGGCAAGGTCTCGATCGACTTGTCCGTGAAGGAGACCAGCTCCAGCGTGACGTTGAATGCGTTTGAGATCGACGTGCGTTTTGCCAAGATCAACGGCGCCCCGGTGGTCCAGACGGCCCGCGACGCCAAGAAACAGGAGATCACCTTCACCGCGGCCGCGCCGCTTGTTGCGGGGACGGTTGCCGTGCTCGACATCGAGTTCCAGGGCGTTTTGAACGACCAGATGGCCGGGTTCTACAGATCCACCTACAAGGACGCGCAGGGCAACACCAAGTACCTCGCGACCACGCAGTTCGAGCCTACGGACGCGCGCCGCGCGTTTCCGTGCTTTGACGAGCCTGCGCTCAAGTCTGTGTTCGAGATCACCTTGATTGCCGCCAAGGAGTTGACGTGCTTGGCCAACATGTTGCCGGTGTGCGAAAAAGACTTGGGACACGGGAAAAAACTGGTGGCGTTTGCGCCAACCCCAAAACTCTCGACGTATTTAGTGGCGTTTATTGTGGGCGACTTGCGCTATGTAGAGAACAACGACTATAAAATCCCGGTGCGTGTGTACACCACGCCGGGGCTCGAGCACCAGGGCGAGTTTTCGGCGGCGCTTGCCGCCAAAACCCTCAAGTTCTTCGCCAAGGCGTTCGACATCGAGTACTACTTGCCACACATGAACATGGTGGCAATCCACGACTTTTCGGCCGGGGCGATGGAGAATCTCTCGCTCATCACGTACCGGGCGATCGACCTTCTCCTCGACGAGAAAACCGCGGCCTTGGACCGCAAATTGCGGGTTTCCGAGGTGGTGCAGCACGAGTTGGCGCACCAGTGGTTTGGCAACCTCGTGACGATGAAGTGGTGGAACGACTTGTGGCTCAACGAGTCCTACGCCACGTACTGCTCGTACATGGCGTTTGAGGCGGAAAACGCCGATCCGTCCTTCATTTTCCAGAACTTTGAGGCGGACACGTTGGCCGCAGCGCTCAAGCTCGACGGATTGCGGCTGTCGCACCCGATCGAGGTGCCTGTGCGGAAGGCAAGCGAAATCAACCAGATTTTCGACGCGATTTCGTACTCCAAGGGCTCGTCGTTGCTCCGGATGATTGCCCACTGGCTCGGCAAGGACGTGTTCCTCCGGGGCGTGTCGCAGTACCTCAAGGCGCACAAGTTTGGCAACGCGGAGACTAAGGACCTCTGGGCGGCGCTTGCGGCGGCCAGCGGCAAGGACGTCGTGGCGGTGATGGACGTGTGGACAAAGAACGTCGGATATCCGGTTGTTTCCGTGCAGGAGGACGGAAACCGGATCACGTTGACCCAGCACCGGTTCCTAGCCACCGGGGACGCCACCGCGGCCGAGGACGCGACGTTGTTCCCGATCTTCGTGGGCTTGAAGACCGCGGAGGGCGTGGACCACGAGCTCCGGCTCGACGGGCGGCTGACGACGGTCACGGTGAGCGATCCGGCCTTCTTCAAGGTCAACGCCGACGCCATCGGCTTCTACCGCACGGCGTATACACCAGAGCGGTGGGCCAAGCTCGGGGCGGCCGGCGCCGCCGGGCGGCTCTCGATCGCGGACCGCACCCACCTTGTCAACGACGCGCTTGCGCTTGCGACCGCCGGACACGGCCTGACGGCCAGCGTGTTGGCGTTGGTGTCCGGATGGACCGCGGAATCCGAGTTTATTGTGTGGGAGTCGATGTTGGCGGCGCTCGGGGCGCTCCGCAGCGCGTGGACGTTCGAGCCGCCTGCGGTCGACGCGGCGCTTAAGCGGATGACCGCGGCGCTTATCGGGCCGAAGCTTGCGGCCCTCGGGTTTGAGTTTTCCGAGGGCGAGGCGCTTTTGCAGCAGAGATTGAAGGCGGCGCTCTTTTCCGCCGGGGCGTCCAGCGGGGCCCCGGAGATTCAGGCGGCGGCGCTTGCCAAGTTTGCCGCCTTCGTCAAGGGCGACGCATCCGCCATCAATCCGAACATCAAGGGCGCGGTTTTCAGCACCGTGGCCAGACTCGGCGGCGAAAAGGAGTACGCGCAGATGTTGCACATCTACCAGCACCCCTCGTCGCTTGACGAGAAGATCTTGGCGTTGCGGACGCTTGGGCGCTTCAGCGACAAGGCCTTGATTGCCAAGACGCTTTCCTACGCGTTGGACCCCGAGGTGGTCAAGCCGCAGGACATCTACATTCCGCTCCAGGGCCTCAGAGCCCACCGGGAGGGCGTGGAGGCGTTGTGGGCCTGGTTGCAGGAAAACTGGGCGGTTATCACCAAGAAGTTCCCTCCGTCGTTGTCGATGCTCGGCAACATTGTGACGCTCTGCACGTCGGGGTACCTTGTGGAGGGCGCGCGGGAGGAGATCTCTGGGTTCTTTGAGGACAAGAACAAGGAGGGGTTTGACAAGAACTTGGAGCAGGCTTTGGACACGCTTGAGAGCAACTACAAGTGGGTTGTGCGCGACAGGGAGTCTGTTGAGGGCTGGTTGAAGGAGCACAAGTATATGTAGCACAAGTATATGTGATATGTCTATATATATTGGACTAGTTTATAGGTGTTGAAATACATGTTGTATTGAAGTGTTTGTAGGATTTGCGTTGGTTTATCTATATGTTGCACTGGGTGTTGAAAAGTGCGGGATATATGTAGGATTTGGTTTTTCGGGTGATGGGGATAGTTAAGCGCCCGCTATGGAAGTCTGTGGTGGCAAATTTTGGTGATTGCGCGTAGAATCTATTTTCGCAGGGTCGATTGGAGGAGTATTTCAGGTATTTGTAGGGGCTTTCTCGATCGGCGCTTGATATTTTTGCAGGCATCTGTTTTATAATATTGTGAATATAAGTTGGGCATTATATAATCAGTATTTTTACCATTTTGGAAGTGAATATTTTTATTAGCCATATTGGATGTCATATTTGTTGTTTGAGAACACCTTCGGGCGATTGCAGCGCCTTATTATATATATTTATATACCCATATGTATATAGATATGTAAATATATACATCTGTCTCATGATTATATTGCAATCCATATTTAGGGATTGATCTATTGTTTTCACTCATTTAGGCATTATATACTTTTATTCACATTAGCCATATTGGATGCCATAGTTATTGTTCGACAACACCTTCGGGCGATTGCAGCACCCTATTTTATACAGATATGTAAATATATACATCTGTCTCATGATTATATTGCAATCCTTATTTATGCATTGATCTATTGTTTTTATTTACTCTCGCCATGCAATATCTCTACACACATTCATATATTTTCCATCCTTATTCAGCCAAGTATGCCGTCTATTTGCTCGATCGACACACCTTAAGGCAATTCTGCAGCACCCTATTGAATATTGAATAAAAGAAATGCATTTTCAATCCTCATTCAGCTAAGTATGCCGTCTATTTGCTAGATCGACACACCTTTAAGCAAATGCAGCACCCTATTGAATAATATACATGCATTCTCAATCCTCAATCAGCCAAGTATTTTATCTATTTGCTCGATCGACACCTCTTATCGCGCCTTATTTCGCACCATCCCCAAACTCTTCCCACGTCTCATAATTTATCCCCATCAGTCATGCCAAATCAATCACAACATCCATATTCCATCCAAATACACCCACAACAACTCTCAATACACCAACATATGCCTGGCCATATATGATATATCTGCCACACCCATTTTTGACCCAACACATCCCAATATTGGGCCAAATATTTTGATCAACAAAAAAGAAAAAACTCGGCTCAACATACCTATTGATTGCCGCAAAGCCAACCCTCCGAGCCCAACCTCCCAAAATATAAATTCCACAAACAGAAACATCCCAATAAACAACATCCCCTAATATACATTGCTAGAAAGACAACCAAACACCCAATGACATTGCTAACTCCCGATAGACTTCTAAAACTCACGCAGTCCCCGTACCTCTCCAAAAGCTGGTACTATATCGCCGCAGCCACCTTTGCAATATGCAACGAGCCCCAGGAAATCCCCAAAATATTCCACATGGCCCTCAACACCGTCAGCACCGACTCTGTCACCCTAAACACCGCCGAAACCGCCCTCAACCAGTGCAAAAAAGTGATCGAACTACACAACAAAGGAGAACTGCCAAAATCGATCGAAAGCGTCTCGTCGTTCCCTCATCAGTATGTCGAAAAAGACCAGCAGTTGGCCATCGCTCAAAATATACGCGAGGCCCTCTTGAAAGGTGCTGCTTTGGGAGGACTTCCGCGAATCATCAATGCTTTGATGCAGCTAAAAAACGCCACACCAATAGATCTCCGTGAAACAAAACCAAGACGTAATGAAGATATAAGCCACGTAGAAGATACTCGCGCCAGAGGCGCGGACTTCTGGAACCATGTGTATGGGAAAGTGTCCAAAAGAGTCATCAATCAAATGGACTCTGCATACCCAGATTTATGGTCCTACGCTATCAATCACGTATACTCTCCTTTGCTATCATACACCGATGTTTTGCCCCCAAAAGAGACCAGTTTGGTGGTTATTGCGTGTCTTGTGCCCCAGGACGTCAATCCCCAGTTGAAGGGGCACTTAAAGGGTGCGTTGAACAGTAATGCGACAAAGGAGGAGATTCTGAGTGCGCGGGAGTTGAGTTTGACAATCAGTGAATGGTGTGGGATCAAGTTTAAAGACACTGTTGTGAAATTGTGATTTTAGTGGGTATTCTTCAGCTGGTTTACATAGGTGTTACGTAGATGGATATAGACTATAGATTTGTCACTTCTAGAACACATTGAACTTTCAACTTGGAGTTTAGGTACAAATTGACACGAGCATAAATGGTGATATAGAATAAACATATCTATATCTGGATTATTGTGCAATGAGGGTATGATGTAGAATAATCATGGTTGATCAGTGGGCATAAATAGCTGTAATACAGGCTCAAATTCATATATACACTCTCTCTCACTATAAGTGTAGCACTCCTATATGTATTCATGTGTATACCGAGTTATCTGTACCGCCGTTGAATGTTGGACCATTTCCATGGATCCTTCTTTGAAAATTTGAAAAAATCTGCACTCTTTTTGAGAGTCGATATTGATATTTCAAGCATTTTCAGGCGTATTCAGGCATCCTCACGCATTTGCAGACACAAATCAACACATCGCAGACTGCTGCATACACCATTAAACCCATTTGTGGTATATTACACAACCACCTTTCTTTCCGCATATCAAGTTACTTGTACTCAATTGTCCCCGCAATCCCCATTTGGCAATCTCTTCTCTCCCATCCACTAGAATGATCTGCCTGATCGCCTAATACAATCTCAATCTGACATTTCAACTAACCCACAACTCACAGCAAATGTCAATAAGAAACTCTCGCCTGAAGGAATTCAGGAATTCCTTCCTCTACCTCGACGACTTCTTCACAAACACCGAAATTCCGCTCTTGCAAGAAGGGCTTTTACTTTCCAGCGTGCAAAAGTGCTTTGAGATGAACAACGTGTTGTCGCAAACAATACGCACATCCAACGCGTCTCCTCCCCTCACCGATAAGTCCCGAAAGGCCGCTATTCCTGTAGGAAAAGCCCGGAAAAAGTTGCCCAAAGTAAAGGTTTTGTATGGGTCTAATTCTGGCTACAAGGCTTCACTTACGTCTCAATCAGGATCAGAATCAGAGACAGACTCATCGCCAGAGCCGATTGTGCAGCGCAAAAAGAAACTGGAGCCATTGGATCTCTCGGAAAACGGAGAAGAAAAAACGGTTCCCGTAAAGAAGAAGATAACTCCGAATGGAATGAGCACCCAGAACTCGTACAAAGTTCCCCTACGATCATTGATCAACCCTGTTGCGATTATGGCCACAAAATGCGGCTGTTCGAAGCGCTGTGGCCCCGATTGCCGCAATGTAAAGAAGAAAATCGAGTGCACAAGCAAAAACTGTCCTCTTCGCGGATATTCGTGCGGAAACCGGCCGTTTGCCGAGCTCAGCCGCCAGCAGAGTGCCGCAAAAACCCCCTATGAGATCCGCACGTCAAAAATACACGGTTTGGGGGTGTTTGCCGCGAAAGACTACACGTCTGGCGACCTTGTCATGGAATTGACCGGAACTATTGATTCTCTATCATCCGCGGCCAAACATGCTGCAGAAAACAAGTCGTTTGTGAAAAAGCCCAAAGACTGCTTTCTCAGACTTGCAGGGCATTATGTGATCAATACCTCTGGCTTTGAAACGTTCTTTTTGAACCACAGTTGCCAGCCGTCCACATACATAGAAATGTGGTTTTTGGACGGGCTTCCACGGGTCGGATTGTTTGTAAAAAAAAACATGTCTATACGGAAAGGGGAGGAGATCACCTATGATTACAGCTGGAACGCGTTTTGCCAGGCTATTCCTGTCTGCAATTGCGGCAGTCCCGCTTGTCGTGGCTCTCTTCCAGAGGGAAGTAAGCTAGGCGGACTTATGAACAATATTGTTGGTATTAGTGAAGGTTTTGATGCGGCGAAGCCCATTTCCAACGGAGATGTGATGAAGAAGACAAAGAGTTTGTCCAGCACTGAATCAGCGAGAAAGCTGTCATCTAGCCCTGATATGGCTAGCAAAAAGAGGACAAAAGATGCCAATAGAGGCCCCAAAGATGCCAATAGAGGCCCCAAAGATGCCAGCAAGGCCCCGCTAGTCAAACACGAACTTCCACCCAAAGAAGACCCCGAATCCGACAAGGAAATCATCGATCTTGTCAGCGACGACGACGCTCCTCGTAAAAACACCCCACGTAAACATTTGGTGCGTAGAAAGTCTACCAGCCGTCCCGCAAGCTCCAGGGAAACACAAGTAAAAGCCAAACGAGTTATTCTCAGCGACAGCGAGTATTACGACGAAGACGACGACTATGTAGACGAGCCTGCGGAGGTTTCTGAAGACGAAGACGACAGGCCTTTGAGTTCAGTAAAGAAAAGAAAGAAAAGCGACCCAATGAAGGCCTCAAAGGCCCCAAAACCCTCCAAAGAGCCACGGAAAATCCAGAGCCTGGCCAAGCCTGGCCCTTTGAAGGGAAAAGACAGTATGAGCTTGTACAATGCCTTCTCTCCTAAAGAAAGGGGGAACCACGTCAAGGAAAAAAGCCAGGCCCAAACAAAAACCACCGCCTCTAAAAAAAGGCCCCAAAGCAGGCCTGCCTCTCTGAGAAGGAAAGCAAGGTACACGCCAGAGCCAGTCAACTCCAACGAGATTTATGACCGTCTTTTTGGCAAAAAACGTAACTCGTTGGCCGACAATTTCTTCAGTAAGCTTGCTACGCAGACAGACGAGCCGCAACACACTGCAGACCCCAGACGCGTAGCAAAGGCACGTAAAACAACATCCCAGGCGTCGCAAGCCTCGGCAAATAGCAGCAGAGAGCACATAAACGATAAATCCGAAGGCTATGAGCCTCAGATGGAGTATGATGATAGTGTATTTTCGCGTGAACCAGCACAGGCTGAAGATGGTGCATATGACAATGCATATAGTGCTGTGCCTGCCTCTTCAGAGGCTGCTTATCCACAGAATTATGCTTATTCTGGATATGCGGCCGATGGAAAGTATTATGAAAACTACTCTCAGGATTACTATCCAGCTGCAACGGCGGGAACAGAGGCTGGGCAACAGGCTGGATATGGCGATACACAGTACCAACAGCCCTATGCTGGTCAAAATGGGTACTCTGAGGGCCAATATGATAGTTCGTACGCGGGATACACAGAAGGGCAGTACAATCAAGCTAATTACACCGAGGGACAGTATAATACATCGCAATATGGCACGGCAGAAGGCCAATATGGTGCAGCAGAAGGCCAATACGGCGCAGCAGAAGGCCAATATCAACAGGCTCCATATACAGCAACAGAGGGCCAGTATGACCAGTCGCAATACCCTGCTGAAGCGCAATATACAGCAAATGCCCAATATTCTGCTGAAACGCAATATGCAGCAAATGCTCAGTATCCTGCTTCAGAAGGCCAATACGATCAGGCTCAATATCCTGTTGCTGAAGGCCAATATGATCAAGCCCAATATGACCAAGCCCAATATGCTACTGCCAAAGATGGTCAGTATGCTGAGGTAAAAGATAGCAAAGACGTAAAATACGCGTACCCTGCTACCACTGATGGCCAATATCAACCAACTGAAGACACTGCTGCAATTGGTGATGGCCAAAAGGGTGTAAAATCTGCTGCTACGTCTGACGCTGTCAGTAGTGGTCAATATGATCAGCCAGCTGATAAAAGCCAATATCAGTCAGTCGAGAATGATAAAAATACTGTTCAATACGATCAAGCCCAAGATCAAACCGTTCAATACGATCAATCTCAAGCTACTAGTGGTCAATATGATCAATCAGCTGCTATTGATAGTCAATATGATCAAACAGCTGCTATTGATAGTCAATATGATCAATCTCAAGCTACTAGTGGTCAATATGATCAAACAGCTGCTACTAGTGGCCAATATGATCAAGCCACTGCCACTAGTGGCCAATATGATCAAGCAACTGCCACTAGTGGCCAATATGATCAACCAGCTGCTATTGATGCTCAATATGATCAATCTCAAGCTGCTAGTGGTCAATATGATCAAGCAACTGCCACTAGTGGCCAATATGATCAAGCCACTGCCACTAGTGGCCAATATGATCAAGCAACTGCCACTAGTGGCCAATATGATCAATCTCAAGCTGCTAGTGGTCAATATGATCAAACCGCTACTATTGATGGTCAGTACGATCAATATCAAGCTACAAATGGACAATCTGCTACTGCTTATGAACAATATGATCAAACACAGCCAGCTGGCCCTAACAGCCAATACCAATATCAATCCCAGCCAACTGACCCCAACAGCCAATACCAATATGATGGCCAATATGGCCAATATGACGCACAAACCCAATACGCACAGCCAGATCAAACCCAGACGGATCCGGAATCTATTGACTACGGAGCTGCTCCTTCCAGAGACGTTTCTGTCAAAAAAGATGTCCATCAATCTATTGAGTCAGTCAAAAAAGATGCTCCTCAGTCTATGGGGTCAATCAAAATGGACTCTACTTTCAAAAATGAAACAGACAAAGCTTTCACTCAAAGTATTTCTGTATCTACTAATGCATCTAATGAAGGCACTTTTTCCACTGGCAATAACAACGATAAAAAAGCTGTTTTTGAAACCAAAGCGACTGAACTCCATGACGAACGAAGTGCTAAAGACGCCGCTGACCCAAAAGATAGCCAAACGGATATTGACCCCAAAAAGGAGTCTCCAGAATTAGACACACATGCAAAGATTGTAGCAACCAAAGTTCTCCATGATACACAACCTATCAGCTCAAATCTAGCCGTTGTTCCTTCTGACTCCATCCAAACTATCGATAGCGCCAGTGAGATTCAAGCTCTTGACAAGTCTGTTGGAAATCATGCTATCGGTGGTGGTAGCCATATTATTGATGGTAAAATTGGTACTGATACTGCACCTCATGCCCATGAAAGTGCTATTGAAGCTCATACTACGAGCTTAGGTGACACCCGATCGGCTGGTAGTGAAATTCAGACGCTTAGCTCAAGTAGTGCTAAAAGTGTACAAGCCTTTGAAGGTCAAACAGAAAGCTTCAAAACTGGAGATCTCGATATGAGAGATGTGACGGGCGACTCCGATATCAAAGACGTTACAGAAGACTATGGCAGTGACATGGATGGTGACTTTGGTGAAAAAAAGGCTTCAGTCAATATTCTTGGTGATTCTCATTACAAAGATGACGATTCACCCCTGGATGAAAACGACATTATTATGGAAGACTATGAAGACGCCCACATGGCTGATTCCCTGCCATTCCAGGATAAGTCCAATGACGGAGTTTCGGAAATGCCTAAAGAGTCCTCGAGTAAGCCTGATGGTCGTTTTATAGAAAAACCTAGTGCTGAATCCTTGGAAAATTCAAACAAACTTTTGGAAAAAGAGTCTATCGACCCACCTTCCGTCGAAGGCCCCAGAGCTGACAAAACCGGACATTCCACGGCCCACCTGGAAACTCCTAAAAGCCCTCTCTCAAAAACTTCTTACGAAACTCATTATTCAAGCACCGATTCATCTCCTATCTCCAAAATAGGCGAAATCCCAGAGCCACAAACTGTAGACCCTTATGCGGCGCTTTTTCCACCTTCTACAGCAAAACCCAGCGAAAACCAGCACGATATCAATGCATCAACTGCCAGTATATACAGTCCTTCTGGTTATCCAGAATCCCCTCTTTTGGAAAACTCTGCCCCAGTTGGCCCTGAGGCTCTTCCTAAAGGCCCTAAGGCTCTTCCTAAAGGCCCTAAAGGACCTAAGGCTCTTCCTAGAGGCCCTAAAGGCCCCGAGGCCACCTCCAAGAGTGCTAAAGGCCCTATAGCCACACCCAAGAGTGCTAAAGGCCCTATAGCCACACCCAAGAGTGCTAAAGGCCCTATAGCCACACCCAAGAGTGCTAAAGGCCCTATAGCCACACCCAAGAGTGCTAAAGGCCCTATAGCCACACCCAAGAGTGCTAAAGGCCCTATAGCCACACCCAAGGGTGCTAAAGCCCCTATGGCTCCTCCTATGACCCCACAACCGACCGACTACAGCTCAGTATACCAAAACCCACCCCCAGTAGCCCCAGAAGCCACCTACGCTCCACCTGCCCAATATGACACCGTATATGCGGATCAACCAACGGCAGGGGCTTCTCAGGCCTCTGTATATCCTGAACAGGCGTATCCCCCACAAACTGCACAGTATGACAACGTATATCAAACACAGCCTGTAGAGGAACCGTCCCTAGCAGCACAGTATGCTGGTGTATATACAGAACAAGCTCCTGTAGAAACAGAGCAGGCCCAGCCTGCTGATATAGGTCCATATACATCCGAGGGCTATTCTAATGTGTATCAGGATCAGTATTATCCAGCACAACAGGCTGCTTCTCAGACGGGTGAAGTGTACCAACAGTATAATGGAGAGTACTATTACGAGCAGGCCCCTGTGCAGGGTTCATATGAGGGTGTATATGACCAGAATGCTGCTGGGTATGACCAGAATGCCGCAGGATATGCGCCTGAGGCAGGATACGACTATTCCGCAGTGTATGATCAATCTCAGGCCGGCCAATATGCACAGACGTCGACTGAATATGCTAATACAGCAGCTGGCTATGGTACTGTTTCCTACGACCAGGTTTATTCCCAGGATACACAGCAATATGCCGAATATCCAGAATCACAGCAGCCTTATCAGGATAATGCGTACTCTAATCAGGAATATGGCCAGGGCTACGATCAGGCGTATACTCAAGAAGCTGATACCCTGCAGGGCTATTACGATCAGCAGTATCAGCAAGATTATAGCAGTAATCAAGCATATGGGCAATCAATTGGCCAATACGAAAAGCCTTCTCTGAAACATCAGAAGGGGGCTCAGAAACACCCAAAACAGCCCCACAAAGGACAGAAGCAGCCCTACAAAGGCCAAAAGCAGCCCTACCAAGGCCAAAAGCAGCCCTACCAAAGCCAAAAGCAGCCCCACCAAGGCCAAAAGCCTTTTAATCAATACGATAAGTCCTCTTATCAGAAATCTGCTAACCCATATCAACCAGGAAAAGCAAAGAAACCTCCAAAACAGCACCAGAAACCTTTCAACCAATACCAGAAGTCCCCTAATCAATACGAGAACACTTATGAGCCCCGCAACTCACACGCTAATGACTTTAAAAAAAATAGTTATAGTAATGTCTTTCAGCCTCAGGATGAAGCAGAGTCGGACTACCATAACAGTAGTAGGGGAGACTCGTTCATTCCTAACTCTAGAAAGGATTACAGGCTGAATTCTTACAATCAGAATGATGGCGACTACTCTAATTATCATGGTAAGAGGCCCTTCAATCCGGAGCACAAGGGCGGTTTCAACGGTAACAATAAAGGTGGGTTCAAAAAGAAACCTTTCAAGGAAGGTGGGGCAAAACCATATGGCAATCACCCAAACAAGCCTCCCTTTACAAGACCTTATGACAACAGGCGGTAGCTGCTGTAATTGCTTTTTTGTCTCGTTGTTGGAGTTATTTGTGACGGTAAATTCTTTAAATTGCTTAAAAAACGATAATTGTGTGCTTAATTGCATGACAGTCGATGCTTAAATACATTGCTAGCTTATTGACACACTTGTAGTTATTTGGGGTGACACTTTGCTACATCATCAACTTGATGCATGTTTTTTGATTGACATTTTCTTGACATATTGACATAATGCTATTTTCCAATCATATACGCTTTTTTTCTTTACTTATAATAACCCAGCGTAACTTGCTCATCTATTGAACCAACCTAATATCCACTCGTCTCGTTATTGTGCTGTCCTGCACTGACTAAATACGAACTCATCTCCTCTGACACCTTGGTACCTTTGACACTATTGACACCACGCCTTAGTTGATTTCAATAAATGCATAAAGACTAATGGGCCATGTAAGCCTTTCAAACCACTGCAGCAATTGCACTCTGAGTACCTTCATGCCATGTAGCTATTTATCTGGCAGCTAATTAAGTGAAACGGGAGTGTTAAGCTCTGGGCACTCCATGCACATGTGCATATCAAAAACGCACGACGGAGAATTTCCGTTCTTGTCACTTTTTTCTCTCCTTGACTTGCCCTGTAACCGGTCTGTAGTTACTCAAAGGAGAAGACAAGCTGCAGTAAGCAGAATCCGACATACCAATTGCTTAGAAGGGAAAAAGCAGAAAATTTTTCGAACTGCCATAATTTTAAACAACAAGTAAAATCGGAAAAACTCAAAAAGCCTGCCTATCTGCTCTTCCTTTTTCTGGTGCTATCCATAGTAACCAGGCAGACATTTTCTTATTGCTGACCTACTTCATCGTTATTTGGGACGTCACTACGTGACTGATATCTTCTGCTATAGTTGTTCCGGAACATATTGACTGCAGTATCGCTACGCCTTGCTTCTTTGTTACCCATATCGGACCTGCATTTTGCTATATTTCCGCTTCTCTTCCAGGATATCTATCCTAGAATAGAGGGACTCTCACACAACTGCCAGCATCTGCAAAAAGCTATATTAAGCAATGAGGTTTCTCAGCTCGTGGTTTCTTATTATAGCCTGCCTTTTCCAGGTGATTGCTGCCGTCGATCGAATACAATCTGAGGGTTCCTACAACTGTGCGGCCGACGCATCAACCTCGGTGATCAAAATCACCGATTTCGAGCTTGTGTTTGATCGCGAGTCTCACTCTGTCTACTACAAAGTCACGGGGACTGCAACCAAGAGCGTAAATGCAACTGTAAAACTTACCTTGAATGTCTATGGTATAGAGGTTGCAAATCGCGAGGTGAAACTATGTGAATACGGAGTTAGTGAACTTTGTCCAATCCCGGCCAAAACCGACGTGACAATCACCGGCAATCACTCAGTTCCCGTCCAATATGTCTCAACAATATCCCAGTTGGCCTACACAATCCCCGACATTGAGGGGAACATCTACATAGTCATCTACGACGTAAACAATCAGAACACCGAATACGGCTGTTTCCGCTCAGACATTACCAACGGAAAAACTACTGCTTCCAAAAATGTCAAGTGGGGAACTGCTATTGCCGCTATTGTTGCCTTGGTTGTGAGCATTGGGTCCTCGGCTGCATCCCAGGGTGGCGGTGCAGGCGCTAGTGCAGGAGGTGCACAAGGAGCTGCGCATGGCGCTGCACATGGCGCTGCCGCAACCGGGGCTGCCCCTACGGGTGCAGAGGCGCAAGCTGCAACCTCGGGTCCGGGCACAAATACGGCAGCTGGTGGATTCAACCCGCCTGGGTTGGTCGATTTGCTCAGTTGGTTGCAAACCATGGCCATATCGGGGGTGTATTCCGTGAATTACCCGAAAGTTTATCGTTCTTTCACCACAAACTTTAGTTGGTCTATCGGCGTGCTCCAGTGGGGCGGATTGGAACAGTCCATCGACAAACTTCGGAACCATACCGGTGGTAACCTCACTGCAGACAGTGTCAAGACCTTGAAAGCCACCACTTTATATGTGAACAAAATATCCAGTAGTGCTACGTCTTCTTTGGCAAATCTATCCTCCTCAACTTCATCTTCTTCAAATTCAACTACATCATCGGCAAAAAGATACTTTTTGGATAGTTCATTGGGTGCGTTTGTCAAAAGACACAACTTTGAGACAAACTCCTTCAGTATCGAGAAAAGAGAGCTTCTGCCGCAGACCTCGGGCTCTTTAACCACATACTCTAAATACGTCAGCGGAATTGAAGCGTATTTGGAGAAAAACAACATCCCAAAAACGAACGGATTCGCCACGCTTTTGATTTGGTACGCCATCATCCTCGCAGGTATAGTTGTTCTTATGTTAGCCTTCAAGCTTTTCCTTGAACTTTATTACACCGACGAAAGACTCCAGAGAATCGAGGAGAAGCTCCAGCAGTACGAAAAGGACGTCAATCTGAATATTGGCAGTGGTGACGGCTTGAGCCACAAAAACCAGTCTCACCTCAGTCTTCAGAATACCCTTGGAGCAAAATCGTTCTCGAACTCGCTAAAGTCGCGTTTCTCGAATCGTAAGCCTGCCAAGGCAATGTTTCAGGGGTATCGAAAGCACTATCAAAGATATATGTTCTTGACACTTCTTCGGGTGATCTTGATTCTTTACGGGGTGTGGGTGTTGCTTACTCTCTATCAATTCAAGGTTAACGACTCATGGGCAACATTGTTCCTTGCAGCCCTAACATTCTCTGTATTCACCATAATTATTCTAGCCTATTCTGTAAGAATCTGGTACTTGGCTCATGTTGCCTACAAACGGAAACTTGAAACCTCCGAGTTGTCTGCAGCAGAGGCAGCTGAAGAAGAGGCCAGAAAGAAAATCGAGGGCCCTTCGTACTTGTTTTCTCACAAGCCATGGATCAACAAGTACGGCGTTTTCTACAACGAATTCAAGGTCGAGTTTTGGTGGTCTTTTGTGTTGTTGTTTGCTGCTGTTTTCGGGAGAAATGCGTTTATTGCCTTAGGAACAGGACATGGATTGGTTCAAATCTTTGGTCAGCTAGCCATAGATGTTCTTCTTTGTCTCTTTTTCTGTTTCTTCATGCCATTCAACACCAAGATGGGCAATATGTTGAACATAGCCATCCAGATTCTCAGAATAATCAGTTTGATCTTTACATTCTTGTTCACTGACGTTGTCTCTTTGAGCAAAATCAAGTCTACGGTGATTGGATTCATTTTGATTGCGCTTCAGTCTACTTTGACTGTGGTTTTGGTGCTTTTGATTCTTGCAAATGCCTGTAAAGGTCTTTTGAACGGGTTCTACGAGAACCAGAAGGAAAAGATCAGACGTAAGCGTGAATTGCGCAAAGAGCGTGAAAAGTTGGAGAGCGAGGGGAACAGTGTTCCTAAAAAGAGCAGTTTCTATAGAGATTACATTAACGGAAACAAAGGACCCGCTGATGATTCTGATTCGCATAGTATCAAATTGATCAACTTGGACAGTCCAACCATGGAAGGGACGGGCTCGCACACCAAAAGCAACGATCACAACAATACTGATGAGGAGGGAGATAATGTTTTCTCTGACATACATAGAGTCAGTACTGATACCCTTAAACATGACCCGCGTTTGGTAAATATCTTTGACGATCCCCCTCCTGCAAGCAGAGGAGTCTTCGCTGACGGAAACAGTTCAATGATGACTACTGAAGAGGACTTCGAGTTCTTACATCCTGGCGCAGGATTCCGCAACCAGCAGGTACATCAGCCGAACCATGCTACGTCAGAAGATATTGCTGCTCAGTTCAGATTGTCTCCCAGCGCAGAAGCGACGGAAGACGATGATTTAGACCTCCCCTTGAGAAAAAGCGGTCGCTAGCCTATAAAGTGTTAGCCTGATTATGGATTATACCGTTTTGTGTTTTGTGTGCTTATTTTGTGTTTTGTTTATCTTTTTTTATTTTTTGATTGCTTCTGGGCACTTCTTCACGAAGTATTGACCTGTTCGTGCTGCTATCGTTGTTAGCAGCACATGTTTCTTGAGTAATCATTTTGTTACAGTTTATATTCTTAGTTTACGCGTTTTCAATATTTTATGAGTTATAAGCTACGACTGTAAGACGGTATATGTTCCTTAGTGAGCAAGTATTCTACTTTCATTATTAAAAATGACACAAAGACGCGTGATCAGCTCTATACTGTAGTTTAGCATGGTAGAAAGAAATATATGCTATCTATCTATCTATCTAATGTAGCACCTCCAAACGGATTTGACTGCTGACCGCATTTCGGTATTCGAGATGCGTGCGCCTAACAGAAATTCTGACACAGTGGTCTAGATGAATTTGTAAGGCCTGTCTCATTTCCAAAAATAAGCACCTCAGCCTTTTATTGATTATTTTAAGGTGCGAGTATATATTTCAATTTGAGAGTTTTCTTATCGATTCACAGAGCACAAGGGGTTATATTTCTGAAAATTACAAAACTCATCTTTGAGAAGCTCTCTGCAAAGCTAAGTATGATCAAGCAGGATGGACAATTCACCACCAAAGCATTTTTTTGATGCCGATCATTGAAGATCCCGGGGTATTGTAATGCTTGGCGCTCCAAGTGGGTTTCCACGGGGTTTCGCTATGGCTATTCACTTGCATTTAAGGATTGCTTGAAGTGAACACTTAGTCTGCTTCGCTGCTTATTCTGATTGACACTGAATTTTCCACCCCGCATAATCGTGCTTTTTAGAATCTCAACCTTTGTCTAAAATTGGCCAGTCAAATATGGTACACAGCAACTTGAATTGTGGGTATTGAGCACTGTGACTTGGCTGTATAAGGGTCTAAAAACTTAAGGTTACGAGATGCTGAAAATATTGTGGATTTGGCTTGTTTGTATAGTTGTGAAGATCACTTAAACCAAATTGTATATATACAATAGTGTATACACTGAGGTTGTGGGATTGTACGGTTGCGTGATTGTAAGGTTACAAGAATATTAGGTTGTGAGGTTGTGAGATCAAATGCTTGTGATATCAGAAGGTTGTGAGACATTTAGGTTACTTGATCACAAAATTGTGAGATTGTAAGGTTTTGAGGCTCTAAGGATATGACATAATGTGATGAAACATGATTGTCCAACTTAACACTTGGACGGCACTTGAAGAGAGCACTTGTCTAGACTCATCAACTCTGAAGCCACCATGATGTATCAGTTATTGTTTGACCTGATCTGGGTTCCAGGAGATTTACAAGCTTATAGCTCATCTTGCAGTTTCGCATACGCATGGCCATAGCCATTTCTTTTGACAGCTGGTTAAGTGTTAAACTTGATGACAATAGGCAGGTTGCCAGTTCTTATGGTTGCAACTTTCTGTGTGGGAATTGAGTACTAATCTGTAGGTAAAACTCGTAATTTGAGAATAGCCTGTAGAGGAGAACTTGTCTGTCTGAATTAATCGTATTGTAGGGGTGTTTTTGCTAAGGAAGGTGAGAATGCTGCACAGACGTACTGTGGGGGTGTTTCTCGGATGCGAAATCAATGTGTGGAGGGTTACTGTCCCCTCAGCCAAGTTACTCCCGCCAAATGTACTCGTTATAGTCGAGAGTCGTCGTGACTGTAACGCAAGCTCGGAAGGAATCCGGCATGCATAATTAACACGATTTAATTGGGAAAACAGAAATTGAGAGTAGTAGATTTGAAAAATACAAGAGTAAGACCAAAACTGCAAAGATGCAACTATGGCAGCTGATGTGTGATACATGATGAATTACATTTGTTTTTGTTGGCAGTTGACAGCATTCTGCTAGCGATGAGACATCCAGAATTACCTGTCAAGAAAAAAGAGAGGAAAAGTGGGGGTTATGGCTAATATCCCCATTTACTACAGTACAACCTCACCTCCGCCAACATAGATTCAAGCAAAAAGATGCAAAAGAATGAATTAGATGATACAAATTGTGTATAAAATGCAAAGGAGTGACTGTGAACTTGATGAGCTTGGCGAATAACTATACCGAGTAGCGATTAACCTGTGATGAAAAAAACCATTATATAGATGCAATAAAAAGAGTACATGGTGAGAAGCCCATTGTGGGAGCTGTGTTTGTCATTGCGAGAATGACGAGTCTCTGATCCGTCTTCATGATACTGACGAGTGGATGTTTTTGGCAGATTCTTGGAGAAACAAGAGCTGCTCCTCGATCTCCTTACAGACCTCGTCGCGCTTCATCAGAGTGAGAGCATCGACGTTGATCTTCAAATCGCACATTAACGAGTGCATGGACTGCCATTGGACCAACTCAAAGTCATATCCAACCCTGAGAGGCATTCCTTCTCCATAGAGACGGATGCGGTTTCCCTCTTCGTCAAATAGCTTCCTGTTCTTCTTCAACTCTATCGGATTGAGTTTGGGAAAGTTGGCATGGACAAAGAGAATGCGGGGCTCCTGAGGCTTTAGAGGCAACGCGTCCTCGGGAATATCAGGGATTTTCGCAAGTTCTTCATTGGCGGCCTGGAAGCTTGTGAATTTTTTGTCTGAGCGCGAAAGTAAAGCCATAGATCTGTTCAAGATCTCGTAGTCTTCAACCGGATCGTACTGGCCCATTCCACAGCCAATGAAGTTTCTGGCCTTGTCAAAATGGCCAAAAGCGTTCAAAAACTTGTTTACCTGGTAGTACGGCTTGTCGAGGACAACCGCGGCAGCCAAAAAGGTCTCTTTGTCACCCTCTCCGTCGGATCCCTGCGACAAAAGCGGGTAGAAGTGAGAAGGCCCAAAAAGATTGTAGTAGAGTGCAAGAAGCAAGTCTTTGGCATGGTTTTTTTTGGAAATCATCAACTGGCCAGACTCTGTGGTGGGATCTGGAATGGCCCCGGTCCTGTCATGGAGCGGAATGTCCTGCACGGTGCTGGAATGCTCGTTGATGATGCCCGCCTCGTATATACCGTAGTTGTGGTACCCAAAGCGGACCCTTTTTTTCCCAAGCTGCAAGCCGGCTATGGCGTAGAAGTACGGCGACGTGGCGCGCTTCCAGAAATCCGGCCAGAGTATGAGCCCTGTGCTGCGGAACGGCTCGGACTCAAAGAGGTAGTCCGGGGCCTTGGCAGGCAGGTTGTCGGAGTCCAACAACAAAACGTTCTCGAACGAGGAGGCAAGCAACGCCAAGGCCTTGAATTGGTAGCCAGAGAACTGGAACTTCTTGATAACCTGCTCGCCCAATATTTGGGGCAAAAGGATGCATTTTGCCCCCAAGGCTGGGAATATACGGCCGCACAAGTCGATCTCGTACTCTTCTACAGTGGGGATGATGACCTCTACAGGGAGTTCTGAGCCTAAATAGCGGAGGGTTTTGATAGAAAGCATCACCAACCAATTGAAGTTTCCCCCGCCTACGTACACTATGCCATTGCCCTTGTAGGCCTCCTCGGGAAAAGCGTCCGGCAAGGCGCGCACCACACTTGCATGAGAGCGCATCATTTCGCTGAGCTCTGCATCGTCGAGCTTGAGAAACCTGCGGAGATAGTCCTCGGTGAACACAGGGCTTCCTGCGTTCTTCTTGTTGGATTCAGGCTGAGGGGTGTCGAATCCTGCGTGGTATATGCGTTCGTTGCTTTTGTATCTGTCAAGTTTTTCGATTTTTGGTTTGCTGAGGTCGAAAATATTGAACACAGCCTCAAGCATGGACTGGATGGTTGTGAGCCGTTTGGAGTCAAAGGCGCTATTGGACTCTGTTGCAAGCTTCAATTTGGTGATGGAGAGGTCTGTAAGCTGGAATGTTGACAACATGTAGTTGTTGAAACTCTTCACCCGGTCGTCGAGGACATTATCCTTGACCAACGCGTCTCTGGAGCCCCCTCCATAGGTCTGGTGGTACAACTTCTTGAGCTGGTCCTGGTACTGTGCAGAGTCCTGGTTTTTCAAGGGCGTAAGCTGTGGGATTCGTGGAGATGCGTAGTTGGAGGAGGACGAGGACCAAGGCCCGAGAAACAAAAGCCTCTGGAGAAGAGAAAAGTCCGGCACGTCTGCGGACGCGGCTATCTGGTAGGATACAATGAAGAGGACGCCCAAGGCGAGAAAAATGCGTCTGTATCGACGGAAGGTTCTTCCAATCATGATCGTGAGGTCCATAAACAAGATTATGTCCAGCTTGCCTCCATGTTTTTGATTCTTTTCAAGCCGAAATAGTTGCTGGCAAGTTGACAAGCTGTTGAAAATTGTGAGACTGGCGAACGTGATCCAGATACAGGAAGCAGAAGGAGACAGGTGGATAAATAAACAATCGAATGATAGCTGGGTTTAAAAGTATCGACGCTTTGAAAGTGGAAAGTCCTCAGAGTAGTTGCTAATGGAGAGAAAAGTATATAAATGTATACACAGAAGCTTTGATGTACAAACTTTAATACCGGGTGAGACTGCGAGGCCTATACTCAACGGAAACCCCAGCGAGGCAATACCTCGCAATTAGTGGACTAAATCGAGCGACAGGACAGTACAGGCCAGGCTAGAGGGCTAGATTAGGGCTAGATTAGGGTTACAACTGGCTTAGCCCAGGTTATTGCAGGGTCAAAAAAGGACTAGAATAGGGCTACAGGAAGCTGGGAAAAACAGATCTGGGGGACTTGTGCGCGGTGGTGTTCGTAACTACAGGGGAGGGACGATTGTCTGTACAAGGGAAGGGAGAGGACAACGTATCGAACAAAAATGACCTTTGGAGACGTGTAGAAGATCAATTGGGGTGTATTCACTTTACAGACTGAAACTGGCCGGTCTGGCCAGCCAATCTGCGACCTCGTGGTACGGACGGATTGTTGCGCACCTTGATTAGGTCACGTGACAAAAATGTGACTAAATGAGCGGGATCTTTTAGAGATTGCTGTTGGTTTGCTGGAAGACGGATGTTGTTATAATCGACCGTATAACGGTCACACAGTGGTGCGCCATTGCTGATTAATTAGATCTCATGTACTGCAAAGCGGGTGTTGTAACCTATACGTGGATATATAATCGATGAGTTCAATTGCTACATAGACGCGTGCCCGGTTAGGGGCACTGGTGATACGTGTTATTTTTTGCCGTTTTTTGAGCTCTGTGTAGAAACTATGATGATCACAGAGATATTGGCGTGGCCATTGATGGACTGGATATCTGTGCAGATATTAAAGGGAGAACTTTCAACAAGATTAGCGACTCACAACACACCCAATGATCAAATATCTCATTCTCTTGTCCAGACAGGGCAAGGTTCGGTTGTCAAAATGGTACATTCCAATATCCCAGAAAGAAAAGACCAAAATCATCAGAGAGCTCACGGCAATCATCTTGTCGAGAAGAGCCAAGATGTGCAATATAATAGAATACAAAGACTCCAAGATTGTGTACAGAAGATACGCATCGCTTTTTTTTGTCACGAGCATAGATAACGAGGACAACGAGCTTTTGACGTTGGAGATCATTCAGAGATATGTGGAGCAGATGGATAAGGCTTACGGGAATGTTTGCGAGCTTGATATTATTTTCAACTTCCAGACAGCATACCACATATTGGACGAGTTGATTCTTGACGGAATAATCCAGGAAAGCTCCAGGCGAGAGGTGCTACGAAGCGTCGCGGCGCAGGATCAATTAGAGACTGCGGACGAGTTGAACAGTGTGTTGGCTTGAGGGAATGATTAGTATTGTTTTGATATATGCGGATTACATAGATGTATCGGATATATAGATCATGATAATAGAAGGCAATTATGTTTAGTTTTTGGTAGGACGGCTATAGCACCGGGAATACGATAGTGGAAAGAATATGGTCGGGAATAATAGTGGAAATAAGATGGTCGGGAATAATAGTGGAAATAAGATGGTCGGGAATAAAAGTGGAAATAAGATGGTCGGGAATAATAGTGGAAATGAGATGGGAGTAAGATAAAGGAAATAAGATGGCCGGTGAATGATGGCCAAAAGGCACTGGAGATAATCATTTACAGCAGATAGACTGGGCAAGGCTGATAATTATCAATAATAGGAACAAAAAAACAAGCTTACAGTGTATTTTGAGTGAAATAGTGTTATATTCCCTGTACACAGTCAATACAAGAAAACAGTCAAGAGAAGTGTCAAAAACAGTCAACTAACTACTAACAATGTTCATTTCTTCCCCTTGGTTTTCACAATGGTCCACACAATGTCCGTGATGCTCACCTCCTCTCCCGCATTGTCGTCGTAGTCATACCACTCGCCTTCGGTCAAGTCAACGTCATCGAAAACCGACCCTGCCGCAGATTTGGCCGTGAAGTGCCCGCTAGGAATGAATTTGACGATGTCCACGCCTCTGGCTTCAAGGTCCAACACTGTGGCAGGCTTCCCGTCGTTCTCCTCGCTGTACGGCTTGGCCAGGGGCGATGTGATGGAAATCGAGGACTCCTTGCTGCAAAAGGAGCATCTGAAGACAAAGTTGGCCTCCCCCCTGCTCCCAGACATGCTGTGGGTCTCGTACTTGTTGAAGGTGACGTTCTTGTCGTGGATCTCCCTGCATCCAGTGCACTGCACCTGGAAGGTGTACTCGAAGGGCAGGTCGACGGAGTCGACCGGGGAGAAGTGGGCGATGTTCTGCAACTGTGCGCTGACTTGCAAAGATAAGACCATGCTGTTTGCTGTTGTGATGTTTGCTGTTGTCTGATGTTTGCCTCGTGTGATATCTGCAACTCTCTTTGTTCAAAAGCTCAATGATTTCCATTTTCCGCGCCACGTGACCAAGGATGGCAAATCGAAAATTTGATTTTCCAAAACGAAAATAAAAAACTGAAAATAAAGTCCAGAGCCACCCTGGACACCAACAGCCATTACACACACCGAACCTCGAAGGCTACGCTTGTAAAAACCCCAGAACACACATAAAAATGGTAAGTACACCACGCCCACAGATTTCCACGCACAGCACGCTACTAACACCCCCAGGGCCAAGGACCGTCCGGTTTAGGAGGAAACTTCGACGACAAGAAGAAAGACAAGAAGGAGAAGCCCAAGTATGAGCCGCCTGTGCAGCACAGCAAGTTCGGCAAGAAAAAGAGAAAGGGGCCCGAGACCTCCGCCAAGTTGCCCTCGGTGTACCCCACCACGCGCTGCAAGTTGAAGCTCCTCAAGATGGAGCGCATCAAGGACCACTTGCTCATCGAAAACGAGTACGTCACCAACCAGGAGAACTTCGCGCCTACAGAGCAGCGCCAGGCCGAGGAGCGCGAGAAGATCGAGGACTTGCGCGGGTCGCCCTTGAGCATTGGGTCGCTTGAGGAGATCATTGACGACGACCACGCCATCATCAGTTTGTCCACGGGGCCCGAGTACTACGTGTCCATCTTGTCGTTTGTCGACAAGGGCCTTTTGGAGCCGGGGTGCCTGGTGTTGTTGCACCACAAGACAGTGTCGATAGTGGGGGTGCTCCAGGACGACGCAGACCCTGCGGTGAGCGTGATGAAGCTCGACAAGCTGCCCACGGAGTCGTACAGCGACATCGGGGGGCTTGAGTCGCAGATCCAGGAAATCAAGGAGGCGGTGGAGTTGCCGTTGACCCACCCAGAGCTCTACGAGGAGATGGGCATCAAGCCGCCCAAAGGCGTTATTTTGTACGGGGCCCCCGGCACCGGAAAGACGCTTCTTGCCAAGGCGGTGGCCAACCAGACCTCGGCGACGTTTTTGCGCATTGTCGGCTCGGAATTGATCCAGAAGTACCTCGGCGACGGGCCTAGACTTTGTAGACAGATCTTCAAGGTTGCTGGCGAGCATGCGCCGCTGATTGTGTTTATTGACGAGATCGACGCGATCGGAACAAAGCGGTACGAGTCGTCGTCCGGCGGGGAACGCGAGGTGCAGCGCACAATGTTGGAGTTGTTGAACCAGTTGGACGGATTCGACGACCGCGGGGACGTCAAGGTGATCATGGCAACCAACAAGATCGAGAGCTTGGACCCGGCGCTCATCCGGCCGGGGCGGATCGACCGTAAGATCCTTTTTGAGAATCCAGACCCAAACACCAAGCAGAAAATCCTCCACATCCACACAAGCAAGATGTCGCTTGCGGAGGACGTGGACTTGGACGCGTTGGTGGGCAGCAAGGACGACTTGAGCGGCGCGGACATCAAGGCGATGTGCACGGAGGCGGGGTTGTTGGCGCTCCGGGAGCGGCGGATGCACGTTGTGCAGGAGGACTTTGTGAAGGCGAAGGAGCGGGTGCTCAAGAACAAGGTGGAGGAGAACTTGGAGGGTTTGTACTTGTGATAGGATATATCCTTTAAGAGATGAGAGATTGATGCAAGGATTAGTAGATGTTAGTTGCTAGCGGGGTAGACTTTTGTAGATACAGAGTTGGCGTAGGCCATGTACGCTATGTACGCCAAGGTGTGCTGTAGACCAGGCTGTAGACTTTAGTAGATACAGAGTTGGCCGTAGGCCATGTATATATATGTACGCCCTGTATGCCAGCATATCGTACCCTTGTATATGCCTTTGCTGTAGACTACAGAGTAGGTCGTAGGCCCTGAATGTTCTACGCCTTAAGTATCAACGCCATGTGTATTGCTATGAAAAAGTGTATTACTGCAGGAGCTACTATTTGTACCAGGCTGCCGAGATTTGTTTTCAATGTAGCTATGAAGAAGACTGTCAGTTTGTAGTGCTGTAATCTGTGATGTAGCCTAGTCGATGATGATGAATGGGAGTAAATATTGTCACGCCATTGGATACTTCATTAATATACATCATTGGCACACTCCATTGGCACAATGAAATACACCATGGGTATCGTTACCTTTGGATTGCTGTAAAAATGAGCCTGCAGGAAATCAATTCCATTATCTACCCAGGTATACATGACTAGTAAGTTGCAACCGCTCTTGACCATAGTGGCATGCTGATGTCGAAAATTGGCGACTGAGTGTTTTTCTACGACTGACTACAGAATGTATTCTATATTCATTGTTCAAAATGTACGCACACGCTAGTGATTCACAATGCCAAAGGCAAGCACCATTTTTGATTTGCTAGCTAATTCACAATGCCAAAGGCAATCACCTTTTCTAATTTCCTCGCTAGCTAATTCATAATGCCAAAGGCAATCACCTCTTCTGGGCACGCTAGCTGATTTAAAAAGGGTGTCTTTTTTCCCCCACAAACCCGATTCGAACCCCTCGGCACCCAAATACATATTTTTGATTATAGCAATACCCAATTCGGAGCTTCTGACTCAAGAGCAGATATATATCTGACTCAGATACATAAAAGAATATCAATCGCCGGTCACACGAGTCTCCCCCTTCACTCTTTTATGTATTGGCCTATTCCCTTTGTTGTTGAAGTCTCCGCATCAGTCTCCTCTGACCATTGCGGGTCCAAACGGGTCCTAATTTAACTCTTATCTCCCATCGCAATCAAAATAGCTAGATACCTACTTTTTTCCTGCAATTATGACACAACCAATCTCAAATTTTGATTGGCGGCCGGCAATTCCTCGGCTGATTATCTTTTTCGACCGGCGTACAATTTGCCCGTTTTGTCCCCCATGGACTGATTATGCGCTTTTGCAACGGTCCTGTAATATACCCTGCGCATTCTTTATCTATCTGCTCAAACATCTATGACTATCGAAACATCCGTATGTTTCCCATATGAGTTGCTCATATGAGTTCCCTCTCCAAAATGTCTCCAAAGACGCCCCAGTCAAAGAGAATGCAGCTAGTAGAAGGGTTTGATGCCTTAGATTCCCACAGCAATAGGACCGATCGCAAGCTCTGCGATTAGTGAGGCTCTAAAATAAGGTTTTTTGGCAGAAAAATTTTCTACACTTTTACATCGAGATACTTATTCTCTGGGGGGATTTCAAGGATAGATGGATAATGGATGCAAGGCTTTGAAGATAGACAATCTCAGAAAATGTATAAATGGGCGGCACATCCCTGTATGTTTTCTTTTGACTTTTGCATATCATTATCTATCAGATTGCATTTCCTTCCTGGCTACACCTCCACAACTCTGAAAGATTAGCCTCCACAACTCTGAAAGATTAGCCCCTCCACAATGCTTCCTGTATACCTATGCTACTTGCTTCTTGCAAGCCTTGTTGCTGCTGACGAAAACTACACAATCATTGGGTCTTTGATTTTCGGAAGACATAACGATCGTTCTGCAAAACCTGCTACCATTTTGACCCCAGTTGGTGCCAGAAACCAGTTCTCTGCCGGACAGTTCTACAGACAAAGATACTTTGGTCTTGATGCAGACAACAACCGCGATAACACGTCCACCACCATCATTCCTGGCTTGAACAAGTACGGTTTCTTCAAGTATGGAGACATTTATGCTGAGGTTTCGTCTGCCAGTGTGCTTTTGTTCAGTCACTACTCGTTCTTGCAAGGATTGTACCCTCCAACCTCCATGGACGAATCGCAATACAAAGCCATTGCCAACCAGTCCTTGGCCTGGCTCAGCAACGGGTCCTTGGTCGAGGCTCCTTTGAGTGGCTACCAATACGTGAACTCCTACGTTCAAGAGGAATACACCCCAGACTTTATTTGGACTAGAGGTGATGCCGACTGTCCAGCCACTGACTCAGCTATCTCTCACGCCTTGAGCAACAGCAACAGCCAATTCTCCACCTTCAGCTCGGACAGTTCCAGTTACTTCTCCTCTCTTTCTTCCAACAAATTCATCAGCTCCACTTTCAACTCTTCTCAGTTGACATTCAACAATTCCATGTCCATTTACGATGCTGTTAACGTCAACACCATCCACAATGCCACCGTGGCTGCTGAATTTGATGAAGCTACCATTGCCAAGATCAAAGCATACGCTGACGAGTACCAATGGTTAATCTCCAACAAAAACGTCAATGGGAACCTCACCATCGGTGCCCAAACGTTGGTTGGAAGAATCATCAACAAATTGAACACCACCAAGTTGATGGGCACGCCGAAACTCAACTATTTCACTGGTGCCTTCAGCACTATGTACCAACTTGCTAGCATCTTGAATTTGGATATCAACAACCCTAGCTTCAAGACTTTGCCAAACTACGGTGCTACGTACGTATTCGAGTTGTTGAACAACACCAGTAACGATACTTTTGTGAGATTCTCTTTCAGAAACGGCACAGACGAGTCAGACAAATTGACTTCTTACCCATTGTTCAACAACACCGACGAAGTTATGTCATGGGATGATTTTGTTACTTCTGCTTCCAAGGTTGCTATTACCTCTTTGAGCAAATGGTGCTCCAGATGTGGGTACTTCGACGAAGACTCTTCTACAGATATTCTTGCCATGTGTGTTCCATATTCTCAAGCCTACACCGCGGCCGATGAGTTACAGTCAAAAGGTGTTGATTTAGACGCAGTGGCTGCTGGCGATTTGTCCTCTTTGAACGCTACTTTGAAATCCTCTGGCTCTGACTTGACTCTTGCAGGTGCTGGAGGTATTGGTGCTGCAGTCACCTTGTTTGTCTGTGCCGTGTTTGGTACTCTCTTATACTTTTTACTCAGAAAGAGGAACACAAAACAAGCTCCAATCTTGCCTACCACTAACACTGCTGCCTCGGCTGAGAAAACAAGCAGCATATCCACAGGTGCCCATTCTGGCTAGAATCCTTTGATTAACAGTTCTTTTTCCCACCCTTTTGTTTCCGTTGGCTTTGTGTCTCTCATTTTATTTCACTTCTTGCACTGATTTTTTTTCTTACAGAATGTACCTTACGATCAACTATTACATCAACATGAATGACTCCTTATGTTTCTTTTAATAGTTTACTACTGTATTTTTATGACTTCTGATAATGATGCCTTCATTATCCTTCAACAGCTGATTTTTCCTAAATTACTTTGCCAAAGTTTTGAGCTTTATGACTCTTCGTTATTAAGCCTTCAATATCTATTTACAAATGATGCGGGGATGTTAAAAAGCTATCTATGTCCAGTGACCTGTAAATTGTCTGCTGCATTATTTGTTGACAGCATTGGTAGCACACGTTCTCAAGTCCTGCAAATGGTCAAAACATTTGCTTCTCTCAGTGATGTTTTCTCGAAGACAGGTCTCGTAATTCTCTAACTTAGAAGCACATTCACCTCTTATTTTCTGGAAAGCAGGCACCAGGGAATAGATACAGGAGGACAAGTCTTTCCGTATTTTCACGCACTGCTCTGGGTTTGGACTATCACGGTTTTCCATCATACATTTGTGATAATCTAAAAAGGTTTGCGGGCAATATTTAGCAATCTGATAAGCTGTTAGTAGTCTGCTTGAGCATTTGTTATTATGAGTGGTAGGGTCTCGACTTACATCCTCGAGAAGTATCTGATCCAAGACACCTGACATCTTAAATGTGACTCAATTATGTTATCAACAGTATTGGATAGCTATGCTTCTGATTCCACCGGATCATGACCACCATTCTATATGCTCTAGTTACTATGAAAATTATCGAGTCAATAATATTTTTTTCTATCTTCAAAGCCAATTGCTTCTTTTCACGCGTTCTAGCGGGGTACGGGTGTGTGCACAAATGCGGGTTTCTCAACATAACTTATTTTGAGTCTTAAAGGCTGTCTGGGTAAACTTTCGTCTCTTGAAGTCTTCTCTTGTGAAACGGTTCGAGTGTTGAGTACCCTAGTATGTTTGTATCACGTTGGATATTTTTGTTGGATATTTTACAGCTGGGAGGACTGTCGCCTGCTTTTTCCTATTGATCTCATCTCGCTTTGTTTGTAAACAGCGACCTATTGACTTATTGGTGTGACATGCGCTGCTGGTAATCCTCGCTTGGATTTATTCTAGCGCACAGGTAGCAGTATTGCTCTTTCAATAAGAAAAGTGTTTCAAAGGGATATAGTAGCTGACTTCGGAAGCTTTGCTGTTGATCTCTATGAATCAGGACGGATTCTCACATACTGGCGGATGTAAATCTTCTACTAATATTTCAGATTCTAGGATTTGCAATATGGCGGTAGCTCATATGGCTAAAAAAGCCACTGAAAATACCATCCGTGGCTTACGTCTACTTGAAAGACAACATAACAATCAAGATAGAAATGATTCATTATGGAGCTAAAAAGATTGATTTGTTGGTGAGACATACTTTTTGGATAGGTCATGCAATCATGATTGTAACCGGTAGTCAAGACATGTATAGGCAGAAACATTTGTTCGGGACATGAATGTTTTATTCTTCCGGAAAAAATCTGCATGATAATCAGTATAGAGCTACCTATTGAAGAAGCAAGAGCGGGATCGGCATCAACTGAATGAATAGATAAGCTTTTCTGTAATGTGAAAATACGATAGCCTTGTAGAACTGGACGATCATTACCGAGAAAAACATTAAGGCCTGAACCACCAGATACTTTCTATAAAAAGATATCACTCACGAGGAAGGCACAGTACTGAGACTAGTTGATTTTTGGCCCGTCGTATACTCTTTCATAAGGACCAGCAGTGAGAATTGACATCTTTCAACCTATGATACTATCAATGAAATCTTTAGTTACTTTTTCTGTCTCTATAAAAAGACGACTATAAGTGGAACATCTTTGAGTCATAATTCAATCATTGGTTCATCTATTTTTCCTGAGAATGAAGCCTATTGAAAAAATTCAGAATATATTAGTAGTAAACTTGTAGTATTATACCACAAATTACGCGGATACTTCCCCCAAAAAAAAGTTGTTACGCCCTTGCTTTCAGTCGAATATCTGAGACAAGGGATAAAGGAGTGATGAGCTCACAACAAATACATGAATATATGCATAAAGCATATTCCTATAGGCTCAAATCATTGTTCAGCTATTGGATTCAAGGATAAATGAAATGGTGTGGAATATTTCGATGTGATGTATGTTGCTATATTTACTCGGCTCACAATTTCTTTTCCTTTCTCTCCCACCTAGCCACTTCCAGAATCTGTTTGAGACTTCATGGTAAATACCCGACAGCTTGCCTTGAAGATAGTCTTCAGCTTCCGTCATTCTATACATTTGACTCGGTGATGTGAATACTCGCAATTGTTGTAAGTAAAAGAGGTGCAAAGGCCACTAGACATCAATGGGGGTACCCTCTTCAGTTCTAATATTGTTGCGTTACAGAGTGTCGGGGACAATGTCAGATAACCACTATAGCATTAAAATTGCGGACGAGTTTACCGAGAAGGGCTTTTTTCCCCCCTTAATGTCGGTCTTAAACCTTGGGCTGCGTGCCCAACTTTTTTGATAAGTGAGACATCGATGAGATTTGCATTGAGCGAAGTTAAAAGATGCATCCCTTAGACTATAAATAACACCAAAAGGATAGAAGGGTTTGCTGCTAAATCTGTGGATTCTCTCCCTGTGAAGAATATTGATTGATTGTCGATTGAAGGAGTCAAGAACTCTCACAAGAAAGAACCTCCAAACGGGCCATATACCTCCAATATACAATACTCCTCTGGTCTAGACTATAAAACTGAGACACTCAATATATATCCAAAATCTATTCAGAATACAAATGTGAAGTCGCCAATCATACCACAGCTTTCAATGTAACTCGAATGAGCGATGTAATGCGTGGCCTTCATACTTACAGAAAATTCTCGAAGCCAGATAACTGTTTATCACGCCTTGCGGCAAAGCATAGTTACATAATGTACATGCCAATATTCAAAAATTCGCACAAAAAGCCTGGTATGCCAGTAGTAATAAATAATGATCTAGCAGGTTTTACGGGAAAATTTTGCTACCCTTGCGTGTATTTTTCTGCACCACGGAACAATCTGCAGTGGGAATCCCATGCAGATGTTCTGAAGTCCAACATATGATGTCTCAGTGCTCAAAAAATCCCTATAATCGTTTGTGGTTGAGCTAGCCTCTATTTGATCTAATAGTCGCCAGTTATCTCGCCCTATGTATGTCCCTAGCTAGCTTGAAATTCGATATCCTCTTAGGTTTTAGACGAGTGCCAAAATTTAAAAACAATGTGGCAGTATCGAGGACCAGAAAAAAAAATCAGAAAAAGAGAATCCAGGCGTAGATGGGTTCTAGACTTACCATTGAAAAATTCTTTTTGGATCGAAAAGACGCATAAGAGACAGATTTTGCAATTTGAACTTATTAGTTTACACTGACAAAGTGCTGTAACATCGAGTAGAAGCTATACGAAGACCTCCAATTTCATCACAGTGTTCTAGACCCGATAAATTAAGGAAATATACAGTCATTTTAACAGACCCAGTCATTTGTGGATTATGTATACAAAGAACAATTGAACTACTTCGTACAAGGGTAAGTTTCATGGATATTGTTTCCTTTTTTTACCACCATCAAATCATCCCCATCATAATTATCCTGCATAGACTGGAAGATTTTTTCGGAGAAGCATCCTGTAGATTTCCCCAGGTATTTTTAAGGCAACGTTCTCGTGAAATGTGACAATCAAACACGCACATCCTTCACCACTGCTACTCTTTTGAGCGCCTCATTATCTTACGTTACTTGGAATAATGTCGATCACTTTTTGCAAATGACTTGTCAATCCTTCCCATTCTATTTCAAAAAATTGTCGATCTTTTCCATAAGGCATCAGTATACAGACAACAATTTTCAGGCTGCAGAACCAGAAACAGATGTTTCACAAATTCCTTTACTATTTTTACGATATATCGAGTCCTACATATTTACTTCAGTTAAACGTAATTAACATACTGTTCAAATGTAACACGACTTTATAAGACACAAAATTCATCAGTTTTACTAAACGATAGATACCAAATTCCTTGTAAGGACTCTGAGTACATGCGCATTGATAATTGGCATGCACCAGCTACAGCGATACAAGGTGACAAACAAAATCCCATAATGCAGCCAAATCCCACAATTTCCAGATACGTAAACATAGTGGTGACTTATTATCACCTAAATGATAGCCTTGCTATTTATAGGCGCAACTTCATTGCTCCGGCCTCCTCCCCTGATGCTCTTACGCAATTGCACATATAAGAAAATCCACGTTTTCTTGCAGTTATTATTAGTATCGAGGCTATAAAGCAACCCGCAAAGCAATGCTGCTTAGCAACGCTGCTTAGAGGATAATGTTCTTTGCAGAAATCTACTTTTTGTATGGCATCCCATAATGGCCGATTTGCATCTATTTTTACCCCGAAAAAATCCCGAAAAACATCGTCAGCGGACAGTAGTTACAGGTCATAAAGGAGAAAATAAGGTTTGGAAGACGTACTTTTTTGACTCTCATAGACTTCACTGAGACACAACATGCATGATTGATTAATTCTAAAATTAGGTCGTCAACGCTATCCTGCAATGCATGTGTGTACCGAGGATTCCAATGGAAGCCAAAGGCCATTTCATAATCGGTACTACCGAGGTCAGGCTACAATATCGGTACGTCTTCATTCGAAGGTTATTGCACTGTAGCTGATGTGTCTTATCATGCTGCCGTTACGTATTCAAGGATCGAACAATCCTTGTTCAATACATCATATTTCATCCAATTTCATTATATTCTAGTATTTTCTTTCTCATTGTCCTCATGTTACTACTATCTATAACCACAATATACTAATCCTTAATTACGTATTGCGGGAAAGGAGAGCTTCTTTATTTTTAGAATAGCAATCAGTCTCTATTAATAGTATTTTCTCATCAAGGAGTCACTTGATACCTGCCGTTTATCCTAATATTCATACTTAAGTTAGGGTTACTACTATAACCAAGATCGATATAAATACACAGGTATCCCTCTCCCTTTTCATCCGTTCCTCTATCTGTTATAGTTGCTTACTACACCATAGAAGTTCCAATCTGTCACACACGTCGTTGATACCCAGAAAACTTAGCTCACAATGTTTTTTGTGCCATTATTACTCTCGCTCTTATCATTTGGTCTGGCTCTTGCCCATGGTGACGGTGCCGGCGGTGGTTGGGGTTATGCCGATCATACTACAGTTGTAACCTTTACCAGCTGCAATGATGATGCCTGCCAAAGTGGCGAAAAGACCACAGGTGTAAACTTCCACACCACAACCGTTTCCAATGTTCCTACCACCTACAGTTCTTTATGTCCCTTGAGTTCTTGGACAGTAGGTACAGCCTCAAGCTCTATCCCTGCTTCCAGCACGGAATCAAGTACTCTCGCTAGCTCCACGGCCTCTAGTTTTGAATCAAGCACTCTTTCCACTTCCACCTTTGCCTCAAGTACCCAATCAAGCTCTACTTGGTCTACTGGAACATATGGTACTACGACCTTGACCCCAACATCCAGCTCTTCCCTGTACGAGACTACAAGCGGCACTAGCAGCAGCTCTAGTGAGTCCTCGCTAGTTTCCTCTAGTTCTAGTTATAGCTCGACTTACGGTTCTTCTAGTTCCTACAGTTCTTCGAGTTCCTATAGTTCTTCGAGTTCCTACAGTTCTTCGAGTTCCTACAGTTCTTCTAGTTCTTCTGGTTTCAGTTATAGCTCCACCTCGTCCACCAGCTCACCAGTTAGTACGACAACATCAACAACAGTCGAGCAATCTACCACTGTTATCACCATAACTTCATGTCATCCTTCTGGATGTTTCACAACACCAGTTACTACTGGTGTGACTGTTGTCGTTGTGACTAGCGTTGATATTACCACCCTGTATACAACTTTCTGTCCATTGAGCACAACCTCGTCTGAGTATAGCTCTTCAAGCTCAGCTTCAACACCTTCTACTTCAACTTACATTTCCTCTAGCTCCTCCAGCTCTTCTGAGTCTTCAAGCACACAATGGACCACAAGCTCCAGTTCTTCCTCTAGCACACAATGGACCACAAGCTCAACATCTACTTCCGGTAGTTCGACCACTGGCTCCAGTTCTTCCTCTAGCACACAATGGACCACAAGCTCAACATCTACTTCCGGAAGTTCAACCACTGGCTCCAGTTCTTCCTCTAGCACACAATGGACTACAAGCTCCACTTCCACCTCTGGAAGTTCGACCACTGGCTCGAGCACAGTTTCAACCACGAGCTCCACTTCCACCTCCGAAAGTTCGACCACTGGCTCAAGCACAGCCTCAAGTACAGTTTCAACTACAAACACCATTAGTACTCTCACTACCACACACACTGCCGAAACCTCTACTGTGCTTACTATTACCTCTTGTCACGATACTGTGTGCTCTACTACTCCGGTCACAACTGGTGTCACTATTGTCTCAACTACTACAGGAAGTACAGTCACTGAGTACACCACTTGGTGTCCATTGACCAGTATTCACACAACAGTCGTTACTACCCCAGCTACTTCAGTGTCAACCACAAGCTCTACTTTTACTTCCGGAAGTTCGACCACTGGCTCCAGTTCTTCCTCTAGCACACAATGGACCACAAGCTCAACATCTACTTCCGGAAGTTCAACCACTGGCTCCAGTTCTTCCTCTAGCACACAATGGACTACAAGCTCCACTTCCACCTCTGGAAGTTCGACCACTGGCTCGAGCACAGTTTCAACCACGAGCTCCACTTCCACCTCCGAAAGTTCGACCACTGGCTCAAGCACAGCCTCAAGTACAGTTTCAACTACAAACACCATTAGTACTCTCACTACCACACACACTGCCGAAACCTCTACTGTGCTTACTATTACCTCTTGTCACGATACTGTGTGCTCTACTACTCCGGTCACAACTGGTGTCACTATTGTCTCAACTACTACAGGAAGTACAGTCACTGAGTACACCACTTGGTGTCCATTGACCAGTATTCACACAACAGTCGTTACTACCCCAGCTACTTCAGTGTCAACCACAAGCTCCACTTCTACTTCCGGAAGTTCGACCACTGGCTCCAGCTCTTCCTCTAGCACACAATGGACTACGAGCTCCACTTCTACTTCCGGTAGTTCGACCACTGGCTCGAGCACAGTTTCAACCACGAGCTCCACTTCCACCTCCGGAAGTTCGACCACTGGCTCCAGCTCGTCCTCTAGCACACAATGGACTACGAGCTCCAATTCAACCTCTGGAAGTTCGTCCACTGGCTCAAGCACAGCCTCAAGTACAGTTTCAACTACAAACACCATTAGTACTCTCACTACCACATACACAGTCGAAACCTCTACTGTGCTTACTATTACCTCTTGTCACGATACTGTGTGCTCTACTACTCCGGTCACAACTGGTGTCACTATTGTCTCAACTACTGTAGGAAGTACAATCACCGAGTACACTACGTGGTGTCCATTGACAAGTATTCACACAACAGTCGTTACTACCCCAGCTACTTCAGTCTCAAGCACGAGCTCCACTTCCACCTCTGGAAGTTCGTCCACTGGCTCAAGCACAGCCTCAAGTACAGTTCCAACTACAAACACCATTAGTACTCTCACTACCACATACACAGTCGAAACCTCTACTGTGATTACTATTACCTCTTGTTACGAGAATGGGTGCTCTACTACTCCGATCACAACTGGTGTCACTATTGTCTCAACTACTGTAGGAAGTACAATCACTGAGTACACCACTTGGTGTCCATTGACAAGTATTCATACAACAGTTATTACTTCCACGATCACTCCACCATCAAGTAGTACACCTGCTAGCAGTACCAGCTCAAAACCTTCTGTTTCTACTTCAGAATCTACCGTTTCTACAAGTGTCACTACAGTTGTCACAACTTTCAGTACACTCATTACCACACACACTGCCGAAACCACTACTGTGTTTACTGTTACCTCTTGTTACGCCCATGGATGCTCTACTACCCCGATCACAACTGGTGTCACTGTTGTCCCATCTTCTTCAGGAAGTATAGTCACCGAGTACACCACTTGGTGTCCATTGACAAGTATTCACACAACAGTTATTACCTCCACAATCACTCCAGTTACAAGTAGTACACCTGCTAGCAGTACCAGCTCGAAACCTTCTGTTCCTACTACAGAATCGACCGTTTCTACAAGTGTCAGTACAGTTGTCACAACTTTCAGTACACTCATTACCACACACACTGCCGAAACCACTACTGTGTTTACTGTTACCTCTTGTTACGCCCATGGATGCTCTACTACCCCGATCACAACTGGTGTCACTGTTGTCCCATCTTCTTCAGGAAGTATAGTCACCGAGTACACCACTTGGTGTCCATTGACGAGTATTCACACGACAGTTATTACCTCCACAATCACTCCAGTTCCAAGTAGTACACCACTCACCTTTGCCGGTACCACCAGCTCGAAACCATCTGTTTCTACTCCGGAAACTACCAGTACCTCGTACGGAGGCTCAGTCTGGTATTCGGCGTCCACCAAGTACTCATTCGTGAACAGCACCAGTGCCTACGGTAACCTTACCACAACGTATATTTCCACAGAGACCGCACCAACCTCTACGGTGATCACAGTTACCTCTTGCGATAAAACCGTTTGTGGTACTACTCCAACAACTGTCGGTGTCACTGTCATCGCTACAACCAGCGGCGGGATTAAGACAGAGTACACTACTACGTGCCCATTGACCACGATCCACTCAACAGTTGTTACCGGTGAAGTTCCACCTGAGGCTACCACTGTTGAAAAGACCAGCGCAACTACGTTGATAACGGTAACCACGAGCGGTGCACCACCTGTTGTGACCACCACTACCCACTTTGCCAGCTCATCCACTGTTTTGACAACTTCTGGTTCGGTAGTCACTACTGGAGTCACCACTGTTGTCGGAGTCACCTCTGGGGTTTCTTCTACTTACACCACCTACTGCCCATTGAGTTCGGTTGAAACTTCAACCATTCCTGTCACTGTTGAGGCTTCATCCACCTCAGTTGCGGCTGAATCTAAGGCGGTTGAATCTTCAGGTTCTGCGGTCACTACTGGTGGGGCGGAAGTCACTAGCTCCTACGGTACTTCAACATACTCTTACTCTGCGGTTTCCTATACAGGAAGTGTCGTTCCGGAGTACAGTTCGACTCACAATGCCGCGGTACTCCTCAGTTCCACTTCTGTTATAGATGCTGTCACTTCTGAGGTATCTATCCAGGCTAGCAATGCCGCTTTCAGAGTTACATCTAGTGGAATCATGGGTGTCTTAGGTGGCATGATCTTGATGTTTATTTGAAGCAGTTCAAATTAGCTCAGTCACCTATTCATGATCATCATTTTATTTTACTTTATTTTTTTTTCTTCACATAGCGTCGCATTCTTTCCTTAGCTTCCTACAAAGGTTTATACTTATTTGAAAAACACATTAACGAACATCCTGGCTTATCCGAGGATTATATATATTTTATGAAATTACATTTATACGAAAATTTGGTCTACGCTGTAATGGGCATCCAACTGGTGCTCGCTTTTACTTTTCGGTAATTACACAGTATTAATTATCGGAAGTTGAAAACAGTAGCCAGCATCGAACGTTGAGCATCGTATATAGAGTATTGAGTACAGAAGTACCGTATATTGAGTATCAAATGTAAAGCATCAAAATTAGCATTCATTAATGTACATAAAGTATCATTCAATTTTTATGATTGCGGACTCTTGCAAACGACCGTTGAACAAACAACGTCTCAACATAATTCTCCTGGACAGTTGCAACATAATATTTTCCGCCTGAGTTGGTCCAGGACACAGACTCTTCAACAAAAGTGTGTTCGGTGACCAAAAACCGGTTTAATATACTTTCGGGATCCAATTCAACAGAGTGTCCTGGCTTCACGAAGTTTCTCAAACTGATAATTTTAGAGCCAACCTTCAAATTAGAAAAAAGCTTCACCACCTTCGCATTCAACTCGTCGTTGAACACATAATTGTTCACCAAAACGATATCAATATCTTTGATTATATCCTCTATTGGCTCGTTATCCACGAAGGATTCGTTTAAGAAGAACTTAACCTTTCCATGGTTAAGCCCATACATTTTACAACGAGCAACAAATTCATTGTACTGAGCAGCGCAGGCTGTGGAGGCTGCCTCCATGATTTCAACACCATAGCTCGTACAACCGACTTCCAAAGCTGCCTGTATAACGCAATTGCCTACACCTGAACCTAAATCTATGAAAGTGTGGGTGCTTTTGGCTCCAACAACTTTAAGCATTTCTGAGAGTAAACTAGGAAGAATCTCGCCGTAGACGTTATTGGAAAAGGCTTTGTATCTTCTCAAGTTCCGCGAAAGAGGAGAGACGGTTCGACAGTAGATTTGAGAAAGAAGTTCGTGCACAAACACTTTCGTGAGATGTCTTTTCGAGCCCTGATTCGCTAGATATCTTCTTATAACACCTTGTTTTTGCATCTTGAGGATCATGAAGTTGAACAAGCCAATGCACTCTATCATTTGCTCCGTATCGTTATTCTCAATGGCCTTTATATACTGGCCAATTATACACTTGTTTGGGTGCCCGAAATTCACTACTTCTAGCTGGTATTGTTTTGGGAAGTAGAGAAGGGCAATCATCTCCATTGTTTTGCCTATTTCCACCAACGGGTTGAGTTCATCGCCTTTAGGTATAGCAAGGGCAAACGTTTCGCGTGCGAATGGGAATAGAGCTGCATCAATGCTCACTTCCGCGAAGACGTCATCAGATGATGATGTGGTGTTTTCCGGAGCTTTCAAATGTATGTTTTTCGAGTCTGTTTGATAATGTTCTTTGAATTTGTGGACAAAATCTCTTGCATTGATTATTCCAAAATCAGTATAAGCGTCAGTATTGGGGGTTTGCCGGTAAGCTTCTTCAGTGAACACATCGCGCTCCGAATAGTAAATTTTCTCATCGGCCGAGTAATTGAGGAAAGTCTCGAAATTGTCTGTTGTAGCGTTGATTTTGTCGTGAGTTTTTGGGGTTATTTGCGGCTGTCCGCCAGCAACTGGCTGTTTCTTCTTGATTTCACCATTTGATTTGCTTACAACTGGCAGTTTCTCTCTGATTTTACTTGCAAGTGGCAGTTTCTCTCTGATTTTACTTGCGAATGGCAGTTTGTCTCTGTATTTACTTGCAGCTGGCAGTTTGTCTCTGATTTTACTTGCAGCTGGCAGTTTATGAGTCTCTTTGATTTTGGATTCAGCAACAGGCACAGCTGTCTCGATTTTGGCTCTCTTTGGCGCATGTTCTTTATTTGAGGCTTTTTCCTTAGTATTGGGCTTTGGACTTTCACTTTTTGGAGTTGCTTTGGCAGGCTTTGTGGCCATTTTGGACGAAGGCTTTACTTTAGGCTTTTTGGGGATTTCCTCCTCAATTGGATGAAATAGCTTCCTCTTGGTTCTGACTCTTTTTCCAAGAAAGGCCGGGCTGCCTTCAGTTTCCTTGCTCAATTCCATATCCATCATCCATTTTGCGTTTTCAATCAAAAGGCTGAGAGAGCAGTTTTTGTTTTTCTTAGGAGGGGGTTTTGACCGGCTGCTTGGCTGCCCTGTATTGGAGGTGTCTATGTGGGTGGCTGTCACTTTAGTGGTATCGTCAGTTTGTTTGGGGCTGTGTTGCTGATTGTCAGCCTGGCTGGATATTTCATCAACAGTTGTGTTTTCTGTTCCCATCTTTCTTTCTTTGTCAATGCTGTCCGTGCCTGTATCGGCTTTGTCTGGCAACTTGCCAGTATCTAAAGTCGCGTTACTGTTGTCATATTGCTGTATAAGATCATTCTGTTCTGCAGGGCCACCTGGGCCATATTTTGTATCATTCGCAAAGTCGATTGTGGTGTTGGAGGAGCTTCTGTCCTCAGCTTCCGAAGGCTGTTCCGAGACCTCCTGCGACTCTGGCGTTGGCAATTTGACGTCAGGCTTATCGAGAGTCATAATTCCGGCTGACATGTTGCTGTGGATATATGTGGGACTCTCTCAATGGTTGTGTAGCAATCCTCTCAGATTGTCCTCAGATTGTATGAGACACAGGTCTGCTCTATTTGTGCAGTATGTATGAGTCCGGTACTAAATATCAGTGCGATCGACCTAGCAGACACGAAACGAGTCGAGTCATAATGATACGGGATGCTTTTTTTTTTTATTTTTTATTTTCGTGTAGTGAAAAATTCAGGCGTGTTTTTCAAGACGGACGGGTGCCGCCATCCTGGCCCGCTGTCCGTCGATGTGTATGCACCAAACGACTGACTTCTGGTAGTAAACACTCGCTAAGGACGTCATCTGTGGATGCTTCTTCCATAGACATTTCATTATTGATATTTTTGTGTATGCCGCAGCCATTGGCAGCAAAGACACCCGTAGAACACAGGCTCTCACAGGCCTCTAGGCCTGCAACCCGTAAACGCTTCGCCAGTGTACCACTGACAAAAGCCCCCTATAAACACACGTATATGCTGTTTAACCAGAACAGTCAGCACATGCATCCAATACGCAGTGAATGGCATGCCCGCAATCCGCAGCCAGTCCGCCCTCCCAAAGAGGAAACCATCCGTCGCCGAACTTTTTTCGCCAAAATCATTTTGCCAAATCCTCGCCTTTATGACTCCATGGGCGGCCAGGCTTGCCAGCATCCAGGGTTCTAGAGGACCTGTCGGCCACTGAAACCACACACATCTCGCGCCCGCCATGCAGTCGACTCTCCATCCCGAAGACGCGTTGACCAACTTCTACCGGGTGTTGAAGATCACGCAGGTGAAGTATGCCATCTACAGCTCGCCCAAAAACGAGGAGCGCAACCAAACGTTGCTCGAAGCCGAGCTCCATCTCCGCAACCAGTGCCCGCAGGGCCTCTTCTGCAAGATCGACAAGGAGCTCTGGATTTTTGCGCTCAACGAGGACGAAATCCCCGCCCCCATGAAGAAATTCGCCTTGGTGTGCAAGGCGCGCCAGAGCTTCCCCAGGGGCCAGCTCCGGGCCGCCAAGGGCCCGCAGACGCACAGCGTGCCCAACATCCTCTTGGGGTGCATCAAAAAGAAGATCATGTTCAACTTGTCGTCCAAAAACTTGGTCACCCCCTTTGGAAACGCCGCGATCATCAGCGGCGAAAACCGCGCCGGCATGTTTGCCGAGTTCCTCTTTGTGGACACCCAGCTCGCGGCCAGCGGCGACGTGTTGCTCTCCATGTCCACCAAGGCCTCGAACTTGGTCAGCCTTCCCCGCTTTATGCACGCCTGGACCCGCAGCGCCGTCAGCAACGCCAACTTGGCCCTCTACTTGGCCCCCTCGGGGATCCGTGCATATTTTGCTAACGGCACGCTCGCGGACTCGGTGACGGCGATCCCCAGCAACTACCAGAACTTGTTGATCATGCTCCAGCTCCTCATCGGGATCATCTTCAACAAGAAGCTTTCGGACATCCAGTGGGTCAAGCTTGTGCCCGACTTGCGCCACCTCAACGAGCTCACGCCCCTGATAGCCCGGTTTCTCCGGCCGGTGCAGAACCACCGGTTTGTGCTCTGGCCGCTCGATTTGTGCTACGTGCAGCCCGTGGACGTGCTTCCGGACCGCACCGGCGCCGCGCCGCTTGCCGACGACCCGCTTGCGGTTGTCGGCGAGTTGCATGCGCTCCGCCGGCTTGCGGTCCGCCAGAACCGCCCGGTTGCGGACCCTGGCGCCAGCCCGATCGCCGAAAAAACCGAAAACGAAAAAACCGAAAGCGAAAACGAAAACTCGAATTTAAATAATGTGGTGGCCAGCATGCCGGAGGCCCCCGAGCAGGAGGCGAATTGGAACGACTTGGACGAGGAGCTCTTTGGCGAGGCCACCGAGGTCACGGATGCGGACTTCAATTTCTTTGACGAGCCGGAAAAGCCCGGCGCGGGCGCCACCCTGCCCCCCGTGAAGACCCCCTCCCCCCAACGGGTCTCGCCCAGCCCCCCCGAAAAGCACACCCCCGAAAGCAAACGCATGAAGTTCGACATTCCCAAGAGCCAGAGGTGCTTGCCGCCCTCGCCATACCTCTACGCAGACCCAGGGGCCCCGCCGCCCATGGACGCGTCGCCGCGCAGCGCGCAGAGCGTCTTTTCGCCGTTGAAGTTCAACCCGGTGATCCGCGACGCGGTGGACAACAAGTACGACAAGGGCGGCAAGTTCTACGTGCCGGACAGCGACAGCGCCGCCAGTCCGGACCGCCTCCAGATCGTTGTGCCGTCCTCGGACGAGGACTTGACGTCGGACAGCGAGACGGAGGAGGAAATGGAGGATTTTGAGGACGTGGAGGACTTTGAGGACTTCGAGGACTTTGCGGCGGACCCTGTGCCGGACACTGCGCCACCGGACGTCCCGGCGGCCCGCGTAAAGGCCGATCCGTCGCCGCTGCCCAATCTGCAGGCCAACGCGAAAATAAAGAACGTGCGGTACCACGACTCGTCCAACTGGATTCCGTTTCTCACCAGGGCGGTCCCCACGCACTCCATCCCCGAAAAGTTCTTCGCAAACACCCCTGCGGTGCCCGAAAAGGACCTCGCGGAGATCCTCCCGCTTGTGGTGTCCGCGGTGGTCTTCGACGACGCGTTGGTGGACAAATACGTCCTCAAGGAGCTCAAGTTGAAGCCCGAGCCGTCCAAGTCGCTTGCGGAGTACAGCCGGCTTGCGGACGCGTGGGGCGGTCCGGCCGGCGGCCCGCACACCCTCGACTTGGACGGCGGGGCGGAAATCGAGCGCTTCGACGACTACTACGAGGAGACGGAACGGGCGGTGGCGGTGGTGGCTGGTGCATTTGCGCGGCCCGAGAACGTGGCGCAGAACATCGAGCGGGCGGTGCGGGCGATGTTCGGGCCGGACACCCGGCGGCTCTCGTTTGGCGAGTACGCGGAAACGGACTCGTTTTTCGAGCTCCCCACGCCGACGTACATGGTGAAGCGCATGAACCAGCAGCTCACGATCGACTTTGTGGCGCTCCACATGTGGCGGGTGCTCGGGCTTGCGCCACTCGGGCGGCGGCGCGACGTGCGGGTGCTCTACGTGGCGGAGCCGGGTGCGGCCGGAGCGGCGGACTTTGTGGCCACGGTGGCGCGCATCTACGAGAGCTGCGAGCTCGGGACGATGCAGCCGGTGGAGCGCGCCGACATCCGCACCCCGGCACGTGATGGGTCACATGACGCGTCACGTGACATCGAGGTGGCGGGGGGTGTGTTGTGTGCCCTGGCGGGGACGCTTGCGCGCAAGCTCGTGCTTTTGGGCGACCTCATGCGGTCCGCGCGCTACTGTGCGGACCGGCGTCTTGTGGTGCTTTTTGCGGACCGCCACGCCGACCTTGCGTCGTTGTTGGACCTCACGCGGGCGTTTGCCGGGTTCGCGCGGGCCGTCCGCACCGCGGACGCCGACACCCCCTTTTTCCAGCTCGTTCCGGACCGCTTCTGCACGCGCAGCGCCGTCTACGATCCGCCGGCGCTTAACCGCCTTGTCAAGTTCGCGCTTAACCTCTACAACCGCGCCGGCGGCCAGGGCTACGCACACCTTGCGGCGGCGTTGCCGACCCGCATCGACTTCCAGCTTACGCGCGCGCCTATTGCCAAGCAGCTTTTGCGCAAGGATTTATATATCCACCTTGCCTACGCGCGCTCCGCGGACCGCAACTGGTGCGCCGCCTGCTGGAGCGACCAGTGGGGCGGATCGCAGCGGTCACGTGCCTGGCACTGCCACCAGATGGGCGGATCCGGCGGATCCGCGCGGCGGCCGTTCGACGAGGTGGCGGACGAAATGTGGCGCGAGACCGTTGCGATGGCCAGGGACCACGTGGGCAAGACGTTTCTTGTGCTCACGCGGCTCCACGGGGTGGTCTTGGACGACGAAATGGCCCACTGGCGGCGGTTGTCGCGCGGATCGGGGCTTGCGGTGATTCTTGTGGCGGTGAACAGCAACCCGCGGCTAGTGGTGGAGGACTTTGGGGCGTGCGAGCCGCTCGACCGCTTGTTCTACGGGTGTGCGGGCCGCCCGGGTCCATGCAGCCCGCGCAGCGACCTGCGTCAGGATGCATCACCCTCCCACCGCGGGGTTAGCAGCCCCGGCACGTCGTCGTACCCGACCCCCTTTTTTGGCGCCGAAAGCCCTGATTTTTACAGCTCGGTTGCCACCCCCGCGAGAACCCCAAACGACCCGCCGCCACCCCCTGCCGACGCCACGCGCCGCAGCCTTGCGGATATTGACAGCGAGGACCCCGCGAGCGACTTGAAAATCATCAGCCTCGCAGAAAAGTTCTTTGGGGTGATCCTCAAGAACCCCGTGCCCCTCGCAAACTCCCCCAAGAAAATCGCCTTTAAGACCGGGTACCTCATCAAGCCGCTCGCAAACGCCCGGGAAAAAAAGTTTTTGGTTTTGGAGGTCAGCTTGATCAGCGCCCCGGCCGGGCTTGAATCCAAGGCGCTTTTGAGGACGCTTCTTGGGCAGTTTCGCAACCTTGTGTCGGTGAACTTTCTCACCGGGAACTACAGTGCCAGCGCCAACAATTTCGGGGTGACTGGGTCCAAAGGGTGTGTTTTTGGGGGGTTGAACGACAATGGCGAGAATCTTTACAGTGTGAATTACAGCCACGACTCGATCTCGCCATGGCATGTGCTTTCTGTGCAGAAGCTTATTGATGTGCTCAGCCATGTGAGAGTTGAGTAACATTTTGTAATATATTGTGTGGCCATCTGTACTGTGTGTAAGTTATAGTCGTATATTCATATATTGGTGGCTATTGCCACAAAGGCTGACAGTCGAAAAGAATATTGTAAGATATTTAGGTAATATTGTAGATTGGTGGCTGAAATTGAAATGAGGGTGCTTATGGCTGACAGTGGAATTATGGCTGACAGTTGAATAGAGAGTATTTTGAGGATACTCCCCGCCGATAGTCGATATAATATTGTAAGATTGTTTTGAGTAAAGCTGTAGATAATGGGTGGTAGCTGAAAAGAGAGTATTTTGACAATAAATGTCGCCAATAGTCAATAAAATATTGTAAGACTGTTTTGAGTAAAGCTGTAGATACTGGGTGGTAGCTGAAAAGAGTGTATTTTGATAATATTTGTGGCTAACAGCTGAAAAAGAGTATTTTGACAATAACTGTCACCGATAGTCGTGTAAAATGGTGGCCAAGTGGCACCTGCATGTCAAACCTTACCCCCAATTGATCCCATTTGACTACACATAGATCATGTAAAGAAACACGATTTTCTACTATAGAAAAGAATATTGTGACAGTCGCCGCTAGTCGTATATATTGTGGCCAAGTGGCACCGATAGTCCAATAATATTGTGGCCAAGTGGTATCATGTAAGAAACTCCCTTTTCAACTATCTCTCCATCATACCCCCAATAACAACCCAAGATTTTTCACCGTAAACTCCCGCACATTCTTACCTAGCAACATTTCCGCCATCTCCTCTACCGCCTCCTTCGAGAACCCCGTCTTCCCCTCGTCCTCAAAGCTCCGGCTGATCAATCTCTTGGCGTTGCTGATTTTAAAGTCCAAGCATTGAGACATCACCTTAACAAACTCCGCATCTCCTTCGAAAACAGTTTCATCACGCACCGCTTCATACCGGTACATGATCCAGTTCTGGAGCACAAAATATACAAGAAAACTGACTTGGACAATCGCCTTATAGTACGAGTCCTCCTCTACAGCAAGCCGCAACTGCTCGTTCTGGGAATCGTCCTCCTCGTCAGCCACATCACTTTCGCCTACGTCTGGAGTAGACTTTTTTTTATAGTTTCTGAAGATCATCACGGGCTCTAGCTCCATCAATGTGATCAAATTGTCACTGTACTTAGAATGCTTTCCAGAGCTTACTTCAGTGCTGTCTTTGGCAAGAATTGTATTCAAACTCTCGAGTATCAGCGACGGATCGTCTGATTTCTTCAATTTGAATTTCTGGCTGAAATCCTTTGACTTACATAGAGTGGAGAGCATCGAAAAGGCGCTTCTCACCAAAAAGTTGGTATCCCAGCTGCTTGTAGCCCTGTCTGGTCTAGACGACACTGGAAAAAAAAACTGTCGAAGTTCAATAATGTTGAACTCAAGGAGATATGTCGAGCATTCGTCTATAAGAAAGGGAACATCGTAGTCCTGAGACGAGACATATAGAGACCGGTTGACTAAAAGAAGAAAGTCTCGCTGAAACTCAACCACTTCTAGTCTAATATTGGTCTCCTGACGTTTATCTTCGAGAATATCGCATTCTGTGACTCCCTGTATGTTCAATTCGTTGCTGTAAATCGGATCGAACTTCATTGAGGAAAAATCACTGGCTTTGTTAATGAAGATATTTTTTGCAGTGAAAGTAAGGAAGTTACGTGCAGACAATTGAGATAAAAGCCCGTAGAGAAGACAGCTGCTGTACTTTCGCGCGTAGGGCCGCTGGTAGTAGTTCTGGAGATCCATTTTCATCACTTCCATCATAAAATTGAGAATAAGTCGCCAGTTCTTCCAGCAGGCATGTTTGGCAAGCAATTCATTGGAATCCACAGTAGTACTCAGAGTGCTAGAGACAGACCCGCAGTGTATGGCCCACAATATGGCCTTCCAGGCCTTTTTATTCAACAATTTCCCAAGCCAGAGGTTCCCGAGGATTTTCACATGCTTCTTACTTTCGTCGTTGATTTCGTCACTCGTTCCTTTCTGCGGTGCTTTAAGAAAGCTTAGAGATTCTATAAGTACATTCCCTAGCTTCTGCCTATCGTTTTCGTCTATCAAAAAGGAAGATTTCGGCGAGTCGTGGTTATTGCCAGTTGCAACTTCAACAAACATTTCAAGAACTCTGATTGCACGTAGATTTAGGGGCCGATAGAGCTGGTAGTTGGTGTTGCTGTACATCTCGCTTTGGATCTTTTCTTTGTTGCAGTGGTTAGAGAGTGTCGCGAGCGTTATCAACGTCTCGACTATCTCTTTCGAAGGAATTTTGATTAATTTTGGGAGATCATCTAGAAAAGATGTCTCGTAGATGGCGACGAGCTGGTCATAGAGGTTCAAGCGGATCAAGGATTCAAGAGACTTCTTTTGAATGCTGACAATGTCTGCACTCATATTGGCCCTGCTGTCAACGTGTATACATTCATCTGGTGCTTTGACTATCTGATTGTATGCTGCACCAGCTAATGCCATACATGTAAGGTGTAGGTTGAACATTGGTGAAAAAATCGCTGGGTGTATGGTGTACGGGTGTTGTAGCGTGAGGTCTGGATGTTTATAAACTGGACATACAGTATTTAACATGTTAGCTCTGCAGAGTACCTACCACTGTATGTCCAGATATTTGGCGTTCTCATTTGGCCTAAAACTGCCGATTTGGATATGATTATTCTCTTGTTGGAATGTTTGAGCTTTACAGTATCCAGTAATGCATCAATGTATTGCTTCGGAACGAGAATTCCACGATCGATTGCATTGAGGGTACGTGTATCCAAAGGTGTATTTTTGTTGCCTGTACTACAGCGTTAAGGAGCGGCATGCGCTTTATACAATAAGAATAAGAGTCAGAATAACTAGAAGCATGCGTTATTCCAGCACTTCGAACTCTACAGACAATCCCCACCTGCATCTCCGATGCTAGACGGCCATCTCCAAAATGCGCAACTACAAACATCCCTCAAACAACAAAGTCTCTAATAATATAATATAATATAAGCTATTCTCGCATCCGAGCACAATAGAAAAAAAACAAACCCAATATGAGCAACAATAGTGTACAAAAATAAGCAATAACATTAAGCACCCCCTTCCGAAAAACAACTCAACTGGCAGTCTTTTGCCGCACAAACACCTCCCCCTCGTCCAAGTCGTCAAAGCAGTACATCCGCACAATGCCCAAATCGTCTCCCACCGCAAATCTGCTGTCACTAAGCGCCACGCTGCTGATCGACGCGTTGTGGCCTCCAAACGTATGGATGCATTTTCCGGTCTGCAAGTCCCACACCTTGACAAGCTTGTCGTGGGCGCCACTGACAATCCGGAACGTATCCGCGGCAATAGACCACACCCCCTCGACGTGCCCAAACTGTGTGCGCACACATTTGCCTGTTTTGACGTCCCAGACCTTCACCATGTTGTCTAGGCCGCACGAGACGATGTTGGTGAACAAGTTGGGCACCCTGGCGAGCTCGTCGTCGACTTTCATCGCTCTGTGGTCGTTCTGGTCCATTCCGGTGGCCCCGTGGTCCACAGAGCCGTCCTCGGACCCTGTATATTCAGAGGGTTTGTCCTCGTCGTCGCTGAGGGTGTCTTCCACAATAGAGTCCTTTGTCATGATAGGAAGAACACACTGGACCTGTCCAAGGTGTCCCCGCTGAGGACTGTCAAAGATCCGCAAACAGCTGTGGGAATCCAAGCCCCAGAGGCGAATTGTGCAGTCGTCGCTTGAACTGAGAATAGTATTGGAGGGAGGGTGGAGTTTCACACAGTTTACCCAGTCTGTGTGTCCCCTGAGGGTGTGGCAGGTTCTCTCCTCGACATTCCATACTTTAATAGTGTTGTCGGCGGATCCGGACACAATGGTGCGCTCAAAGGAGTCCACAGATATCACGGAGCTCCTGTGGCCGCTGTATGTGGACACACAGGCGCCCGTTTTATAGTTCCATATTTTGATGGTCGAGTCAAACGACCCCGTGACCAACTTTGAATCGTCAAACATAAGCGCCCGCACACCCCCCGTATGCCCCCGGAGGGTGCGGAGCACCTTGCACGTGGCAATGTCCCACACCTTGCACGTGCCGTCGTAGGACCCCGTGATAAGCACGTTGTGGTCAAACTGCACGCAAAGAACCCCGTCTGTGTGGCCGCGGAACTCCTTGAGACTGAAATTTCCGCGGCGCCAGTTCTTTTCGACTTTGTAGCGCTCGCTGTAGACCGCCTTCCAGGGCCGGGTGCGCCGGATTTTGATTTTTTGGGGGTTGTGAGCCTCGGGGTCGAGCGGGCGCTTAGGGGGTGGCGGGGCGTGCACAAGAGGTAGTGCGGGGACCGATGAGGGGACCGAGCATGAGGCGGCGGTGATCATGTTGTTTATGTTTGCGCTGTTTGTGTTGTGGCTAGCAGCGGGGGTGGCGGGGGTGGGGGTGGCATCTGTGGCGGTGGCTGCGTCTGTAGCAGTGGCGGCGGCGGTGGCAGTGGTGGCGGCGGTGGCGGTAGCGGCGGCGGTGGCTGCGTCGGTGGCAGAGGTGGCTCCGGTGGCGGTGCACGTCCCTGCACCCGAGCTCGCGTACTGCGTGCTGTTACTGCTGTTTGTGTCCAAATATTGCCGCGCGCGCTTCATGTGCATCAACGGAAGCCCCCAGCCACAATTAGGACATTTCCGGTCGATATGCTGCTCGCACAAATGATGCCACACCCTGTCGTCGTCCGCCAATTTTTTCCATGTCTTGGAAACCTGCGCAGCATTGCAAAGCGACGCACAATCCAAATAACAGAGAATCTTGAGCGAAAGCTCCACAGGCAACGCAGCAATAAAGTCTATCTTGATGAGGTTTTTGATTTCCCCGGCTATAAAGGAGAGCTGTGGGAAACAACACTGTGAAAGAATGCCCTTCAAAATGAGAATCCGTTGGTCGTTTGGGGCTGCAGAAAAAACAGTCCATGTATTGGAAATAACCTCTTGATCGCGAAAAGGAAGACGCTCAAGAGACTCCTGGATCTCAACCATTCGGTTCTGGTCGGCTTCTTTGTTGCATTTCACGTCCGGATTGTGGCGATAGCAGTAGCGATGGTAGCTATCCTTGAGAAGCGATTTATTGTTAGCAGCGGGTATATGCTGCGCCAAAAACGGCCTAATGGGGTCGGTTGCATCAACCTTTCCCTTTCTGTCCATGCTACTTGGTCTTTCCATGATGGTTTGGCACAGAAAGATGTATATGTGTATATATTTAGATGGGATACTCTGCTTGAAGATAGCTTTCCAAAGCGCTTCAAAGTTTTTCGGGTTTGGCTTTTTGAAGGAAAACGAAGATTTGGATTTTTGGGGACACGGGCTTTAGGGGGGAGGAAAAAATCTTCGGGGGGCGCGCAAGTGAAGTTTTTTAGGGGGCACCGTGCTGGGGAAGGGAGGGGATGGTAGGTATAGGTGGCGCAAAACACTTGTTGATGGTTGTGGATGAACCGGTGTGGTGGTGGTTGAAATACGTGACTTGAGAGTGACCTGCTCCGTTTATTGGTAATCTCTTCTGAATATACTATATGTATGAACAACCTTTTGGGGGTGTCTTGCGTACTGTAATATACAAACAACCTTCTGGTGTCTTGGTACCAAACGTCAAATAAATCCTTCGACAATAAGCGACGCCTGGAAAATCCACAAGTTTCGCCGAACCTTGCCTCTATATATAAACAAATCCAGCGTCCTTTGAAATGTGGATTCTCCGTTCTTAAATATCCACTACGGACCGTTGTCCAGACAATTATGCAATTTCACCTTATCACTCTCCGGCTCATCCCATCACGTCCTGAGCTCAGAGATGGTGCAACACACAAACCCCAGCCGGCCGATTTGGGTCACGGCACGTGATAAAGCGCAATGTGGGTGTTTCTGGGAGCGCAGGGCTCGCAACCGGGGCTCATCTCATCGAGCTATCTTACCGCATGTGGCACAGATTGGCCGTCTTTTGAAGGGCTATCTGCGTGCCGAGCTAGATATGAGATCTTGATAAGAAAAGAAGCTCAAACGGACGGTCCGGATTGGCTTTTCCATGCCGGAGTATGACTTGAAGTGTCTGATTGTCCGTGCTGTTTTTTGCTCCACGAAGGCAAAATTCTGAGTTGCACCATTATGACGAACTCCACAGTGACTGACTGGAAAAAGTAGCAGCAATACTGTGTGAAATGTCAGACTGAGGAAAAATTTTCCTGCGACATTGTGACGATCATGGGTGGGAAATGAGGGATTGAGCTGAAAAATGTGTCAAACGTGATTTTTAGACCGCTCCAGCGACTGTTGATCAAGGGGGTTTGTCCTCCGAAATGCAACGAAGGTCACGTGTTATAGAATCTTATGTGGGGCGGGATTGTTCGATGTGTAACACGCGGGATTCGCCGACTGATACGAGACAATAATTGCCAATTGTGTGCACAAATTGTCAATGGTTTGAGACCGGGGACCATTGTTTCCTGCTCCGAAAGTGGTGAGCTATAGAGGGGGGGCTTGTCTACAAGAAGGGTTATTTTGAGAGGGATTGTCAATTAGGAGGGTAAAAAGGAGGGGGGTCTGATCAGTTGAATATAGAGAGAGTAAGCTATAAGAATGAGCGAAAATCTCCTGTTATGTGATGTGCGAAGTGATTGCCATAATAATTGTCAACTGTTATGTAACCTTTTCATTGCTCTCATGATTGAATGTGAGCCTCAAGAGAATGAGTGTTTTTGCCTCCAGCGGTGTTTTTTGCCTCCAGCGGGTACCGGTAAGCCTTATATAAAAAATGAAGACTGCTGCTGAGCTAATGTTGAAGAACATCTGCAATAAAGGGCAATGTTGAACAGACTGTAGACAGGTAAAAGGAGTTTGTCAATAGACACTGTCGACGTGTGGAGAGTAGGTAGTAGCAATTTTGGTGCATACACGTGACACCTATTATCGTGAGAGGATTATAATGGGCATCCTCAACCAAAATGCTTACTGCACGCCTGGTATCAAGCAATGGTCTCGCATATCCCATCTGCCTAGCTCAACGCGTAGGGTACTTGGACTGTACTGAAAAACAGTATATTATAGATTGGGTAATTTAGGTGATACAAAAAGAGTACTGCACGTAAGCACAATGCAGACGCTACGAAAAGGGCACCGAAAGAGTACAAAAATTGTACAAAAAAGCGTACTTAATTTTTACTAAAACGGTGCGAAAGCGTACCAAAAGCGTACAAAAAAAGTACAAAAAGGGTACGAACATAGACAGAAAATTGAAATTTTCAGCCACTATAAATGGCTCTTAATAACGGGTGCCTAAAGAAAGGTCTCGAGGGGGTATAACGAAAAAGGCCTATCAGCATTACACTGCAAACACCAAAGCCAACAATATCCGAAAATCAAAATGGAACGCCATCAGTCACTATCTCCGTGAGGTTATAGTTCCCAGTGCATGCGTAATCAAATTTAGACGCATCGTGCAACGTAGTCAAATACGACGTGAAATTGCCAAACTCACACCATCCATCAGCTCTATCTGCGCAATATTTGGGGACATTCTTGGACAAAGAAATGGTATTATCGTTCAACAACAAGTGCACGTACTTCGTTTTACCCGAGCCGGATACTGATGATGCAGATCTATTAGCTGGAACTTCCTCATCACACTCAATGACTTCGAAATCCAACTGGGCAGCAAATGGAACAATCTTGGAAAGATCAAAATACTTCTGGGGGTTCTTTTCTGGGCCCTCAAAAGTAAAATTTGTCTTGAACTGCTCAAACCCTAAGGCAGTGATGATGTTAACTATATCGGAATCATGAGTGAAATCAAAGTATAATTTCTGGTCCAATGGGAAATAGTAAGGACTAGAGTTTATGGTAGAGTTCTCAGAAGTTTGAGTTGAAGCATTGTAGGTTTTGTTTGTTAGTCTATCAAGGAACTCTTCTACCCAGCCAACACCTAAAGCACGGCCCATTGGATTAGCGAACGAGTTTTGTAAGTACCAGTCGGCACTCTGGAAGTACTCATAGTTTTCCCATTCTTCTTGGGAGAAAAGAGAGCAGAACTTAGAGTAGCCCAAGCTACTGGTCTCATATGCACAGATTGTTTGCATTTCAAAAGCATCCGAGACAGTGAAATTGTAGCCCTCAATTAGAGAATTGAGTCTGGTAACAGCATTTGCCAAATACTTCTTCTTGAAAACATCCTCCTCAGGAAAAGATATCTCGTCATAGTAGATGTCGTTGTTTGGACAGTCATTCCACGAGGCAAGAGTGTTGTTGTAGTCCGAATCTTCAATGAGAAGCTCCAAATCTGCATACTTTTGCCAGTCCAACCCAAAGAATCCGTTCAAAAAATACAAGGCACTCTTGGTCATTCTTTCTTCACTGGTGGTTCTGGCGACTATCTTCTCTTCGAGATTTTGCCAGTCAAACAAACCTCCATATCTGAAAAAAGTTCTGGCACCTTTGTCAAACAATTGCTGGTTTCCCAACGTGATCAAGATGTTGGTACCCAACTTTAGTTTCCAGTCCTCGAGGAATGACAATGGCCCCTTGGCCTTGATGCTGGCGTTGGCCAAGTTGTCTGGCAAGTCGAAAGTACTGTCCGGGTATCTTGATCCATGTCTAGATACAAAATGGACCTGCTTAATCGAGCATTGTTTTGGCAAAGCATAGTTGTAGACTCCGAACCCATCACTCACGTAATACGGACTCAATGTGCCGAACAACTGCTGGATGCTTCTATCGTTAGCCGAGTGATTGAACGACTGAGCACCGGTTTCAATAGGTTGAGGCAACACATAGGTCTCGGTAGGCGAGCCTGTAATAGCGTTCACATCGTCTGTTTCTGCTAACATTGGGGCTGCAGCTGTCGCTGTGGAACCCAAGTGGCCAATGTAAGTGGAGAAAGTTGCAACAGTTTGATCGGCTCGAATCGGAACAGCTACGCCAACCCCAGCAAGCAGACTGAGAGCGGCCAAAAGAGAAATTGTTTGCATATTGACAGGAGTTTTTGTTCAGTTTGGGTATAGGGATGTACAACTTACTCTACTAACAATTTATGCTGCAAACATTCTCTACATCATACCAGAGAGGAATTATCATGATATTTATAGGCAAGGGTATACAGATATAACTCACATATGAGTCATGTTAGTCCATTTTTTTCTACTTGAGAAAGTAGGTATGTGCGAGCCATCAAACGACACTCCCAATGAAATTATTCTAATAGATGTTTGTCTTTAATTACAGCCAAACCCAATTGGATGCATTGCAAAGATGCCATGCTAGGTTCTCGATGCGCGGCGATTTTCGAAAACTCTTTTTTTTCGACGTATTTTATAAAATACGTAGCCTTGGGCAAACACAAAAATTGACTCAGTACAGTGCCAACCAACGAGAATTTGGGTGTGAACAAAATCGCACAGAAATACGAAATTTTAGCAATACTGTAGTGGGACCGAGAGCACCGAACTAACCGAGAAAGGTGCAGTAAGCTAACGGCAAGGCAGGCGCGCGGAGTAAGGTTTGTACAGTATAACGCCATTTTCCAATCCCATTTTTCATAAAATCTATAAAATACATTAGCTAAAGTCCTGGAATATATGTGATTTAGCACGTGCCTACTAAAAATTTTGATCCCTTTTTCAAGGGAAACAAATGGCGCTATACTGTGCAAACCTTACTCTGCGCGCCTGATTTGCTGTAATCCTACTGTATACCATGCTTCGGATATATCCGAAGCATACTCAGCTTCAAAAAACCGGATATTTTTCGAGACTGATCGAGGGTGGTTTCCCTATTCACCTTGTTTTTTACCTTCTCGTGCACCTTAATGCTCACCTTTTTGTTAGCAGATATTCTTGTTTACAATCTCAAAATGCGTGCACACAGCACCTACCTGTCAAACTCTCTGGTAAGGTGGTTAACGGAAATCAACTACCGGGCCAATTGCAATGTATTGGTTTGAGAAAAATAAATATCAGGGAAAAGTATATTATCGCTATATAAATTTGTGGGATAAACCCCTCTTTTACATAAAGAATATATCGTGGTGCTGGGTGAGAGTTGATCGGTTTTCTATAGCTGACTCTCTCGACTCCTTGTATTATTAACATGAATTTTAGGCAATGTTTGTTAGCCATTCTTCAGAAGTGAAAGACGCAAATAAGAACCCATTTACATCGCTTCGGGCAGCGTCACCCACAACAAGGGTTACCAAACTGGTGACTATAGCTGTAATCGTTGATTTTCCTGAATTAGAGGTTTTGAAAATGCTATTCAAAAATAAGGCTGTACTGCAAAAACTTTAAGCGACACGCATATTTTCTCATTTTACCGAAGCAGCGACCTATATACAAGCTTTCGCCTGAAAACACTATTCTTTCTTTCAATAAAGCCTTCGACCTATAAACAAGCTTTCATCTGAAAACACTATTCTTTCTTTTATTAAAGCCTTGGACCTATAAAGAAGCTTTCATCTGAAAACACTATTCTTTCTTTCATTAGAGCCTTCGACCCATATACGAGCTTTCATCTGAAAACACCATTCTTTTTTCATTAAAGCCTTCGACCTATATACAAGCTTTTATCTGAAAACACTATTCTTTTGATAAAGCCTTTGACCTATATACAAGCTTTCATCTGAAAACACTATTGTTTCTTTTAAAAGAACCTTCGACCTATATACAAGCTTTCATCTGAAAACACTATTCTTTCTTTTATTAAAGCCTTCGACCTATAAGCAAGCTTTCATCTGAAAACACTATTCTCTCTTTTATTGAGGCCTTAGACCTATATAAGCTTTCGTCAGAAAACACTATTCTTTCTATTACGCACAACACTTTTGACGTGTTTTTTGCTATTTCTACTCTAAACGCACAACATTTACGGCACTCTATTTGTCAAAATCATCATACACACACTACATATGTTGCACATTATAATCTTCCTACACTCTACACTCTTAAAGAAGTTACTCACTCGACTGAACTATTGGTTGAGGGTTTTTTGGCTTAATGCCGACCCAAAGTTCATTTTTTTTTCAATTGTTCGGATTTCGGCCGGCGGCCCCTGGTGAGTCAGTGGGTGGTGAGAGAAAAACGTGAAAGTGAACAACCCCAGTTTTGACCAAACCTGCTTCGAATTTGTGAACTTGCTTTTGAATACTGAATTGGCATTGTCCCACAACTTTCGTATTCATGTAATACAGTTTGCGTGGATATACTGTATGCAGACATAATTGCTGTGGTTTCACTTATCAATATAAGGAGTCTCTATTGTGTAAATTTTTCTCCATCTCTCCGCAACCAGACTGATTCCCCAGTCTCCACCGAAAAAGGCCATTCAATAAAAAATAGCCTTAAAACTCCCATTCCAGCAGAACAATACGATATCGTATTGGTGCTATTGCATATATCATATAAAGTTACATGATAATGCACAGAGGTAAACTTCGCATGTGTACGTAACTATCTGCAAATCGTTCTATTAACACCAAAGCAATCAGAAGGTGGTCTTGTGTCAATATAGAGCCAGGCAACAGCCAATAGACGTCAGTGGAAGATTCGAGAGATTTGAATATAATCTTTTGACCAGCTATTCCCTTCACAATTCAAACAAGCGAAACGCAGCTTGAATTAAATTGAATAAATTTGAGTGCGTCATTAATACTCCGAATCAAGAAAAAGTTTGTCTACCTACCCTAAAGAGTGTAACTGTAATTGCTTTTCTCAAATGAGCTCATCTATCTCTTTGCGAACAAAGCTCCTTGTTGACTCATACTATACGAGGTTAGCTCAAGAGGCAGCACCCCAAACAAGAACAATAGCAAGTGTGTTGATCGAAATAGATGAATTCCTTGTGTGTTAAAGACAGGTATATTATTTGTTCGTCGACTCAGGCTGATTGCAGAGACTGCATCAGGGGGCGGATTAAGGATATGGCTGAATTGCTTGTTTGTCGACACAAACTGGTGCTGAGAGAACTTTGAGAACTGTTGCTGCCTGACACAAATAGCTACAAACTCTCTTCGCCAAAATACAAAACTTCAAGCATACTATAACACCAAACACTATCAAACATACCACATCACCAAGCAACACTAATAACTTAGCCCCGTAATATCAGCTACTTTGAATTCATCTTCAGTGCGAAAGGTTGAGGGTTTGAATCATGGACCACGCAAAAAGTCAATACTAATGTGATTATCATATAATGATCTTATTGAGACTATGTAAAGTAATTGTGTAATTGGGAGATCATAAGAACCGCTCCGACAAAAGAGCGGCAGGAAATAAACATAAAAAACAACATATATAAGATACATAGAGAGACGATGTGAACTTCAATCAGAAAAGTAGGCACCTTTCTCATCCATATTTACTTAGCCGCTTTGCTTTGGATCGTTATTGGTATCGGAATAAACAGAGTCGTCGAAAAGCCTAGAGATTCCTCCTTCGTTACCTAAAGAGTCACTATATTGTGGCATCTGATACATTGAATAGTAGTCTGTCCCAGAGCTGGTTAAGGTAGGGATTGCCGATGGGGTTTGTGGAGGCATCTCGTAAGCTGTTCCCAAAAGAGTTCTCCCGGAATAGTCACTTGGGGTATTGTAGCTGTGCTGTTGAAATAGTTGTTGCAGTTGCAGAAAAACTGGTGTAGGTGAACCAAAGACGTTGTAACTGCCATTGAAATTGTTCGAGTATTCAGCGAAGGCATTCATAGACGTGTTACCAAAGATCGGTGCCATTCTTGTAAGTGCATCGCTGTTAGGCTCGCAATATCCTTGCATATAGTATGATTGAGGCCCGTCAGCATAGCTATTGTCAGCGTGACGCATCTGTAAGCTGAGACTCGACTTTTGAGAGTTTTCCCCGCTGTCGTTGTCGCTCAAAATCTCGCTTACCACAGAACCAGCTTTGAAAGGAGCAGTAGAATCGGAGATTCGACTGAAACTAGAGCTGGCGGATGAAGGAAGCGGTTTTGCTTGCCAGTCTTGAGTTTGATTGTAAGTTAGCATATTTTGAGAAATGCTGTACAAGCTAGGAGAAGTTGTTCCTGGTCTCTTGTGGCTTTTAGCCGACGGCTTGCTGATGCCATTGGAGTATGAGATTGAGGCGCTTTTCATCTTTCTCGCCAATTTTTTCTGGCAAGGACTTGGTTTACCGTCTCTAGGTGTTGAATGTGTCTTCAAGTTGTCGACCCTACTGAACATTTTATTGCAATCTTTGCACCACTTGACTTGCTTGTGATCCTTGAAGTCTTGCTCGTTAGAGAACCCCAAAACAGAAAAAGGACACGAACCGACAGGCTCATGATTTTGCTTGCAAAGAAATTGGGGACGAAAGTTGTGGGAAATTACATGCTCGTTCATGTGTTCCGCTAAATCAATGTAAGATGAGTATCTAACCTCTGGAGTCTGGCATGCCTTGAAGCGGCATTTCAAGCGAAGTCTTTGTGGAGTTTTGATGGTCATATAAGAGAGAATTTCTTGCAGACTCTTCAATTGTTCAACCAAATTTAGTTTGTTTGGTTGCGAGTCTTCAGCCAGCATTTTTTGCATGAAGTATAAGATATCAGTGGAATTATCGCCGACGGATTCTGAGGGAGTGTCGTAGCAGAAAGTATTCGACTGGTCTTCGTTCACTAAAGATCTGACGTTACTGCTTGTTGAATTTGGAATCATAGAGCTATGTGATAGAAAAGATTTAAAGAAGGTATTTTAATTGTAAATGAGAGAGTGAAGAAACGGACTTGTTTTTTGCAGTGTTTGCTTATGTGGAATAATAAGTAATCTCTATTGAAAATAGTCAAACTTGAACAAGTTATTTGAGAGGATGGTGACATATTTATACCACAACAAAGATTATAGTTTGTTATTTGTATGCAGGAAGATACCGCTTGCATAACAGAACATTACCCACGAAACAAGAAAGAAAGGGAAAAATTATTTTGTTCTATTAAGTCTTGAGAAACAAAACTTTTCTTTTTTGTTTCATCTTTTGGAAGATCAGCATTGCAATACTTCATAATGTCAAACAAGGGAAGACAAGAGCGGTCTACAATTGGTTACATTATTACTGCTGTTTGATCCGTTTCTCCTTTACTTTTAAGAGCGCATTTCTATTTTTATCGTTGACATAATACCATCATTGGCTTATGCTTCGCGCGAATCAGTGGATATCTTACCTTTTGCCATATTATGCCCATCAGAGTGTAGTCCGGTTCATGTAACATAGTTAGAGAGGGAACAGCCTTCGAAAAAGCGGCGTGTGAATAGCTGCAACTCCAAATAGGCTATCTTCAGTAGATGTTCTGTCTGGATTAGATCACGATCGATGTGTCTAGATCTTTTCTCAAATTGTCCACTCTTTCCTTTTCGAGCTGTCCAAATATGTGATCATGGAGTCAATAATACTCAGATATAAAACAAGTGGTAAAGCATAACATAAGCGTCTAAGCATAAATTATGTATAAAATCCAGTCGTATTATTTATAGAAAGCGTAAAGTCTATCTAGACCTCAAGTCAAGAAATGTTACATACTGGAACTTGGTCTGCGCACTCAAGCTTGTATATCATCACATGCGCACATGTATACTCCGTCCTTAATTACAGCCGTACTCTATTGTACTGCTACTTCTGACGTCTTCAAACAAAGTTCTATATTTAATCCCAAACTAGATGCTATTTCTTTTTGTTTTTTACACTTCAATCTCTTTCAAAACAAGAAGAATGCTTCAATAAGGTAGTCCAAGAAACAATTCAAAAATACCTAAAACAACCCCGGGGGTCCAGTCTTTTATTTGCCCGTGCACACACAACAAAACGTTTCTTTTCATGTTGGTTTGGGGCAACTTTCTTGCATTATCCACGTGATACATACGGGGAAAGTTTTTGCACTCTGCATGAGAATGCAGAAAATGAAAGCACAGAAGAACCCACAAAACTAGGGGAAGCTTCCATCCCCATTTTAAGGATAATTGTTTTCTCCATTTCCAGCCCCAAAGGTATAATTTGTTTCAATGTCAATTTTCGGCCATACTCTGCCATACAAGCAGAGAACTCATTGCCAAAGTCGTTGTTATTTTTAGCCGTAACATTGGCACAGATGGTACATCACTCGCCAAATCGCAAGAAGGGAACAATTGTGCTTCACGAAGGCAAACACAATTAAGTATCGATTTGTGTTTTGTAATCTAGATGCCACAAAAATACTTTGCATTTATTATTTACTTTTTAAGACGAGATGCGTCTAGCCAACTGTACTTCATAAAAAATGTACGAAAGCATTGTGCATTGGCTCTCACTGGACAGACAAGTTATGTGATATTTGCACACAAGACAGACAAAAGATGATGCCTTTTTTCGCCGTCAATTGATTGACATTATGTATACTCCTTGAATGCAAAAAATGTAATTTTGGCGACAAGGTCAATCCCACAACTTTACATCATCATTCTTATAACAATCACGTAGATCATAGAACAATAGCTTCCACACGTCACAGTGTGTGTGAGCGCAAATCACTTGCTCACTAAATGTGATGAGTAAAATAATAATGCAAATTATGGAAGGTTCAATTGTATTTCATATAAATGTGTTCCAGGAGAGGCATTATCGTTTTCGTTCGGGATCCTAACCCAAGACTCGCATTGGCGAAAGTAGGTTGGTAAGTGCTGGCGATCGGGGAGCGAATTATTCACACTTTGGAGTGTGAAATACCTCACAAATGCAACATTCGAGTATGTGTAATAGAAATATCTGAGAACTAAGTGAGAGTAGAACGGGGAGACTGGAAAAAACGGGGAGACTGGAAAAAATAGCCTTTGACCAGAAAAAAAAAGTTAAACAAAGGGCAGACGACTTGTACTTAGTCAGAAATAGTAATCCTCAATAAATTTACGGATGGCAAAATTAAGGACAACTCTAACGTGAGCGCATTGCAGCAAGTGTCATTCTATACAACGAGCTTGGGGCCTGAGAAATGTGATTATTCTAGAAATTGATAATAATCTTACTCGTCCATGAAATGTAGTACCTTGGAATAAATCAACTTGAGTGTACTTGTCAGAACCCACCTCGTGAATAAATGGCAATAAAAAAATCACCACAATACATACTTATTAGTAATAAATAATTACCAAAGCGATACACTAAATTATGTGGAAGTTTAATCGAGATCTCATTCACCGAACGCAAATACCTTCTAGCAAAATTCTTAAAAGATCATAAGCAACTACAAAAAGGTTTTCGAATTATAATAAGATTTTGTGCATACACAAAGTCCCCGGATTTTCGAAAACCAAAATACCACAATAGCAGACTAAATTTCGCTGACCCTTCTGTTTATCTTTTTCTTCAAAGTGCTAACCCCTCAATTACAGCTCCTTATAATGCTGAAGTATAGGCAACTATGCGGGATGATACACCTATGAAGACCCGGTATTTTTGATGCAAATCGATCGTGAAAATCTCGTTCCGATAATGACGAACATTAGCATTACACGTGATACGATACCACCCGTAGCAGTTTCGACAACGGCTCAAATTGTTTGACTGGAATGCATGATATTAATAATAATGTAAGAGTCCTGTATTTTTGTGTATAAGGTAAAAGGAGAGCAATCTAGGTGAGATTATATTATAGCAGTAAAAAGCAAATTATGGATAGTATACAAATCTAATAACTAGATGAACATGACTAGAGATTAAAAAATGAGGAACTGGAGTTGAGCATCCACTCAAAAGAAGTTTTGATAACCCGTGGTGCTGTTTGATCTGGATCTGGTGTAATAGGTATCCGGTTGATCGAATCCCAACAATGTAGAAAGTTTGCTACTTGCGAGTCCCCCACCAGCGGTTTTGCTATTATTTGGAGATCCAGAAGCGTCCAAGTGGACGTTCTTCGCGGAATAGTAACTATTGTTTGAAGCCACAGTATGTAACGCACTCCCAAAGCTCTCCAATGATTCATTGCCGTGCAAAGTTGATACGAACTCCTTGTTTGCTTTGGAGCCAAGCTTTCTGCTGCTGTTTCCAGAATCCTTTGCCTTCACTTCGTTCTTGTTCTTTCTGAATCGAATTGGACGACTCATATTAACCAACGAGACATTCGACGACCCGAAAAGTTTATTCATCTTGCTTTCTGTGATAGGACTCTCGACGCTTTCTTCAGTCGGCACTATGGCCGCAGCAGCGCCGAGCTTTTTGGCGCCAATCAGAGGAGAGACAGAATCCTTAAGCGAGCTATTGGACGTCTTTCTGGAAGGAAACTTTAGTCTCAATGGTGAGATTGGTTTTTGAAACTCTTGAAAGAACTTGTTGTTTGGTTTTTTCAACGGGATTTCTTCCAATCGGCAAGTTTCTTCTTCAAATATTGAGGTATTACTCGATTTAGCAGGCGAAGATCGATCGCTAGCTGTGATGCCCAAATTGAGGTTGCTGTTGTTAATTCCATGTCCTAATGATAGCAACGACGAGCAGGAACTGTCGGCCTCCGAGTTTATACTCTCAGAGCTACTTGCTAGTGTTGAGGGCTTGACAAAATCGTTGCTCATATCAATCTTTTTGATACTGGCACTGAATGAGTTGAGAGACTCTTTATCTTCTTCAACAAAAGGTTTCTCAACGCTTGAAAGGGCCCCTTCATCATGAAAGCGAGAGCGATTGCTGAATTTCGGGATCGAATGATTGTTGGGTGTCGACGGCTTGAAAAACTTCTCAGCTTTCGGACTATTGTATGCTCTGTTAATGGTGTTCTTGAATGGAAAATTGAAATTGATACTATCCCCTATACCAAAAGATCTGCTCTTTCTGTGGTGTCTGAATCTATTATTGTTGGTCTTTGCAGACTTCATATTTTTGAATCTGACATTGTCAGCCAAAATAGAGGATGAGTCTGGGCTGTTGCTGTTGCTGCTGCTGGCAGATACACTAAGATCCGCAGTTTTAGCCATATTTGGGTGACTGTTCACAAGAGGTGTTTCAGAGATTCCGTCATGGGAGTGCTTGATGGAGGGCGACCCATTAGTGTCATTCAGTGAACTATTGTCATTACTTTTGTTGTTGGTTACGGAGCTTTGTTGTTGTAAAAGACCTTTCAAAAATTCGTTGGCCCTTTTTGCTTTCTCCAACTGACCTTCCTTGTCTCTGAGGGCGTTGTCTTTGGTGGCCGCCTCTTCTTTTAACCGACGGATTGCATCAAGGTACTCCGAATGTTTATTGGTATGCACATCGGTAAGCAGCTTTAAGTCTTCATACATGGTCTCGGTTAAGGTACGTAAGTCATTGATGGTATTCTTGAAAGTTTCATTTTCTATTTTCAATTGATTTATAACTATGTCTTCTTTTGACAAGCGTTCTTTCAAGTCCTTCATCGCGTTGCGACTCTCAACGGAAATGAAAACGTCATTATTGAAACGCGTCGACACATCTCTGAGTTTGTTTCTCAAAACTTCAATCTCCTGTTCTTTGCTTTTGATGGTGCTGAGGCTGCTTTGGCATTTACACACTGCGGCCATTTTTTATCTCGATTAATGTAAATGTTGAGGTAATGAATATGCCATAATTACTCGAAAAATCACAAAACTTCATGTGCTTCCTTTCAGCAAAAAGAAAGGTAACATGTGGAATGAGGGATCACGGAATATATAAAGGTCTGAACACTTGAGCTCAACTTTTTGAAAGGAAATCACTATAAACGGATCTGAGCTAAATTGACCATACTTCTGTGGTTACAACACTCGCATCGACCTATTTTGAAGGTCACTGATTTATGGCTCTGATAATTATGTACGGAATGAAGAAAAACTCAAAACAACTTTATGTTTTAGGTTGCAGCTAAAAATATTCTCCCAGAGACTCGGATTTTTCAAAATTCTTTTCATAATGTGCGAAAAACAAGAAGGCTGCTCAAAATAGCTTTAGCTACTAGAGAAGCCTTTAGTATTGAGAAGATCATTACAGTACTGATATTGCTGACTGCTCCGAGTTAATACACAATTGTGCAAACCCAATCAAACCCGTTGCAGTGGTTGGCACTGATTATTACGACTGTTTGAACAAGGATCTGACTCAGACTTATGATACAATATACGTAATACCATGGAAGACTGTAATACTGGTCATAGTTTTTTACGTAAATGCTGACTTCTTCTTTGTATGCACTTTACTACGACTAAGGGTTTTACACAAACATTACTTTCTGTTTTAGCATAGAAAGGTTCACTAATTTTTGTAATCTTGACTAGCTTCAATAACGCGAATTATATATGGATTTGAATCAAAAACATGAATGTTCTCCAAAAACACCCTGAAAATTGATAGTAGGGGATGAAAATGACAGATGTGTTTCATTTTACACTCATTGCTGTCATGTTTGGTACTACATCCTAAGACGAATCGTATTAGCATTGCAGCAATAGTAATATCGACTGCTCAATAATGTGTGACAAGAGTACTTTTCAATGAATCTAAAGTCGTCAAAATCAAGGAAGAGTTTCATTTGTCCAGCCAAGTTGATGGAAAATAATAAGGTAAGTGTTGCTCTTGACGGTGGTGACTATATAACTTATAGAGTGCTGTAGCAATTGCAATTCTACTTGCAATGCTTTGGGGCTACGCAGTGTGAATAGCGCAAGCACTGATAATGATCTTACTCTTCGATTATAAAGTCAGTTGAGGATAATTGTGGTTGACTCTCAAAAATAACCAAGACTTCATCAAACGTAGCAATGTGCAAGAGTCTTCAAATAATGTCAGACTGTTGCGTCCGACCCTATGAACTATTGAAAACCACAATGTAACTTGAGATAGAGCTCAGAGATGGGGGGCTTCACAATTTTTCATCAAGCTTTGGCTTTTTCTACATTAGTTTGAAAAGAGTAACGAGAAATAGAGTAGATCGCGCTACAGTGAATGCAAAGTCTAGCAAAGTCAAACTAAGCCGCTATTTATGTCTGATTATGTATACTGTTTAATTTGTTGATATTTGTGTAATGTTGAATAATCTGCATATGTTTGCATTTGTATGTTATTGTGAGCAGCGTTAGGGATAGTAGGAGATATAGGCTTATGCTAGACTGCTCATAACAGAGGTATGCAAGTGTTCAAAATACATGTATTTGGATATTTGCACCGTAACGGTTAAGATTGATGCATAATTTTTAGTGTTAGTTCATGGTATTTATGATTCTGTAATTTGAACAAAATCTACGGATCAAATTAGCGGGACTAAGCGACGTCTCTTGTGACTTCCTCCTAGTTCCAAATCATTATCTACGGTTTCTTTCAGTGATAAAGTATGAGCATCATGCGTGAGATCAGTTTTGGAATTCAAGTTTTAATTGACAAACATTCGCATTATACATGGGAAGCACCAGATCACGTATTTACGTGTGATGGATGGCGCGAATAATAAAGACACTTTGGTGTCGAGAGACGTCTTTCAAGAAATATACAAAGACCATAAACAACTGCAGAAAGTTGTCAAATACTTATACAAAACCCACGGATTTCAAGATACCACAACTGCGGGACTAAGTCCCATCGGCCCTTATTTCAACTCCCTCCTATAAATACTAACCCCCCACTCACCGCTCCTGCTAAAGCTGAAGTATAGGCAACTATACGGGATAATACACTTCTGGATACTTGGTCTCCTCGATGAAAATCGATCGTGGAACCCTCGTTCCGATAACGACGAACATCAGCACTACACATGGGGAGCAAAAAAACCTGCGATATTCTTCAAGGTGAGGTTTTTATGCCGTGCTGCTTTTCCTTCTCTGATAATTCTATATATCGACACAGACGCGTGATAGAGTCTATACAGTAGTTTAGAGTGCTAGAATGAAATACATATTATCTATCTATCTATCGAGTTACTGAAGCCAGATCTACTGGAAGTACATTTCAACAATATCATAATTTTAAGAAGCTATATTCAATCGCAACAACGGGTCCTTTTCTCACAGTCTGATGTTCGAACCACCAATATAATTCTTCTTTACATTGCGTTCCCACTTGAGGACCATGCCATCTTTTTTCTTTCCGTTCAGATGTTGACAAGCTGTATGTTGACAATCAGTGAGGCCGATGCGAACAGTGCAATAGATTACACGTGACTAACTATCTCATCACATTTCCCACTCCATCAAAAAAAAATTTTTTACAGAGAAAAAATTTCGCTGTGCTAAAAGAAAAATTTTTTTCATAATAATATTTTAGTATATCAGCTATCTTCATCCTCTTTATTTCTTCTTCATTATCACAGTCCAAAACATACCGATTTTTTTGAATATCACACAAATAAATCACAACAGACACAATGGGTAATTTCAAGAAAGAAAAGAGTAGGAGAGCAAGAGAATCTCTGAATGATGGCCCAGGGAATAAATTCGGAAACATCAGAACGAAAGGTGAAAATTTCTATCATGATGCAAAGAAGGCCAAGTTGTTGAAACTTTATAACAACAAGGCTTCGGTGCTTCAGTCTAAAGAAGTTCCAACCGCCAGAATTGATCCTAATCGTCGTTGGTTCAATAACTCAAGAGTTATTTCCCAAGATGCTTTGGAACATTTCAGAACGGCTATGGGAGACACTCAAAAGAATACATACAATGTGGTGCTCAAACGAAATCGGTTGCCAATGTCGCTTTTGGAAGAGAAGTCCACTGGTAAGACTACTAGTGGCGAAGATGACGGAACTGCTTCTAACTTGTCCTCTAAATCTTTGGTTCAATTGGAATCCTTCAAAGAAACATTTGGTCCTAAAGCTCAGCGAAAGAAATCGACTAAAAACTACACATCATTGGACGAACTCATGGATAAATCTAACCAAGATAACAGCTCTTTTGATGACAAGGCTGCTTTATCCACCACTCTTGGACTCATGAACACCACAGATACCGATGGTTGGTCGCAAGCCGCCAAAGATGCCATTTTCAGCAAAGGTCAGTCCAAACGTATATGGAATGAATTATACAAAGTGATCGATTCGAGTGATGTCGTGATCGAGGTTCTTGACGCTAGAGATCCAATGGGAACTCGATGCAAGAAAATTGAAGAGTTTATGAAGAAGGAAACTCCTCATAAACATTTGATATTTGTGCTAAACAAATGTGATTTAGTGCCCACCTGGGTTGCAGTAAGTATATTTCAACACTCAGTTTTCTATCAACAATTTTTTTTCACTTTCATATTTTTTATCATTCACTCACAAATCCAAAGTTCTTTGTCAGGTCGCTTTGTTCTAGGTTGGAAGACCCCTGTTAGTTCAGAGGCCTTTCCCTCCTAACTTTTACCCATACAATTTGACTGTTACAACTTTGGAAGATCAACCATTTGAATCGCCTTATATCTTGCTCGTTTTGAACTCGATATTGATGATTAAGTTTTAGGTCTTCGTTTTGAAGGTCTTCTACTGTCATTAGATTCATTTGACTTTTTTTTCATTTGAGTTGAATCATGAGCTATAATCTACTCATGCTTCTTAGTTGAAAAAATCACATCCACATATTATTCTTTTGGAAACTTTTTGATCTTCATGTTGATAGTCTTTTCCTTTTTTATTTCGATCGAACGATTACTAACATGAACCATAGGCTGCTTGGGTCAAGCACTTGTCAAAAGACTATCCAACATTGGCTTTCCATGCCTCTATCAAAAACTCATTTGGGAAGGGTTCTTTGATTCAATTGCTCCGTCAATTCAAGAAACTCAAGTCCGACAAACCCCAAATTTCTGTTGGATTTATCGGCTATCCAAACGTTGGAAAATCCTCCGTGATTAACTGTCTTAAGTCTAAAAAGGTTGCCACCGTTGCTCCAATTCCCGGGGAAACGAAAGTTTGGCAATATGTTGCTTTATTGAAATCTATATTTCTTATTGACTGTCCCGGAATTGTGCCGCCTTCCTCAACTGATACCGAAGAAGACATTTTATTCCGTGGTGCTGTTAGAGTTGAGAACGTTTCTCACCCTGAGCAGTATGTCGAAACTATATTAAAGAGAGTCAAGCCACATCATCTTGAACGCACGTATGAGATAAAGGGCTGGAATGACGACTATTTACAATTTTTGGAGATCATTGCAAAAAAGACCGGAAAATTATTGAAAGGTGGTGAGCCCGACTTTTCTGGTGTCGCGAAACATGTGATAAACGATTTCAATCGTGGTAAAATCCCTTGGTTCGTGCCACCGCCGCCTGCCGATGATAAAGAAGATGCAAAAGAAACAGAAGAGACAGCTAAATAGATAGTTACGAGGCTAGTACAAACTTGATTGTCCAATTGTAATATATTGTAATGAACTCATTTGCAAGAATATTGTAAGTTGATTGTTACCCAATTGCGTAATAATCGCAAGCTGACTGTAACTCAATTGCAAGCTCATTGTAAGTTGATTGTAAGCTGGTTGTAGTTAAGGGTGTCAAAATACAGGATATGATAAAACCCCCCGTTTTGGCACCCACGAGCCTTCTCTGCTTATACAACACAATTGTCGACGTCACTTAAACAGAGTCTACGCTTTGGCTGAACAAGTACCAAAAGCCCTCAATTAAGCCACCTTTTTACTCAACAAAGGCGGTCAGCTGAGTTTGGCTATTATAACAGTGGTCAACACAACAGACATCGAATGTTTTGAGTGTATTATGAGCCGATTTTATCCTTCCCACGTGATTATGCACTGGCTAATTGAACTTGCTCCAGCAAATACTGAACAATAGGCAACTCAATGGGACTATACACTTTTGGATATGCGGTCTTCTCGATACAAACAATAGAGTACCTAGGTACCGGGAGCTCTCGGTTCGATAACGACAGCATTACTTACAAGGCAAAAAGAAACACAGCAGATATTGACTTCAGAGAGGTATTTTTCGCTGTATACTGTAGCTTTTCCTTCCCTGCTACATGTATCATGAAAGACGCGTGATAAACTCTATACAATGATTCGGAATGTGAGAACAAAATAAATGTTATTAACGATAATATAAAGACGACACAATTTACCAGCGCTGAAGGCGCATTTAGCATGTTACGCGTGTCGCATAACAAGCCGGGTGCTATTTGAGGCTTGAAACGCTAACTATGCGAAAGCTGCACATCATTCTATTATTTGCTGAATCGAGGCAAATTCTGGCAAAAGAGATCGACATCAAGCACAAAATGACATTTTCTTGCAAAATGGAGCGATATGTTGCCCCAAAATAGATATCACACTGAGACCTTTCGCTTTCAATATCTAATTACATGTACAAAATTTGATTAGGTGTCTTATTTCACACGCTGGAGTATCACACACTGTTCTACACACAATGGGCAGAAGCACATTGGAACTTGATGCAACAAGCTGGCAGGACCATAGGCGCAGCAGTAATAACATAGACTATGCAGCATTCAAGCACTTATCCAAACAATAAGAGCTTTTCACTGCAAGGCTGGTTGGACATAAGAGCCCTTTGGAACGTACCTTTTAGCATTACACATTCTTTCCGGCTCCGTGCCCAGCATCCGACCAGAAAAACACCCGCCTATGGCTATGCGCACCTTGAAGGAGTGCCTTTTCTGCCGGATAAAATTACCGCCCTGTACATTCATCCTTTTACGCCCTGTGCATTTTCGTAAAGGAACGTGCGCGTAATGACAATAACTGCCTCTATCTTGTGGTATCGTTGTCGACTTCAAAGTATTCACTGGAGTACTCAAGCAACCAAAGGCCTCAAAATGTCCACATTTTTGACTCGTAACTCCGTCATCGATCAATGCGCTGCACAGTAGTCTGAGTACTTCCAAACTCCACTAGTAGAGTGAGCACACTGCGAAAAAAATCCTCGCCGATGGGAGCCTTTGCGGGCGTGGGAGGCTTGCATGATCCTGCAGGAATACACGCTTTGAGCTAATGCAGCGACTATCAATCCTGCAGCAGTGTTATGCCCAACCCAAACTACCAAACCGAACCAGGTTTAGTCTGCTCTTATTCACGGGTGTCTGTTTTGTAATGATGAGTTGTGTCAAGTTGGTGTGTTTGTAGAACTAAGCGTGGCCCATTTTTGTATATATAGAATGTAATAGTAGGTTTCTTCCTGTATTTTTACAATTTTTGGCATGAATCGAGAAGGCATCCCAGTAAGTGACAGCACCTTATACACCGCATAGATAGTAATACAGAACACCACGATGTTTGCGCTCTTTGGGAAAAACAATCCCCCGGCAACCGGAACGGTAGCCGGGCCGAATCAAGAGGCGCGTAAGAAGCAGCAGGACGTCAATAACGGCATACATGCAGAGCAGGAAAGGGCCAACATCCTTCAAGAGCAAATAGTCATGGTGTCAGAAAAGGCTGCACAGGCATACGACAAGATTGACGAGCTTAAGAGCCAAAACCAAGCCCTTTTGGACAAGATCCAGCACCTAGAGATCGCACTCAGCACTGCCAACTCAGTTGCAGCAGCTTCGTCAAGTTCGCAAGACAATACTACCAGCTTAAAGAGACTTAATCTGACTTTGAATGACACCATCAACTCACAGCGTTTGCGTATTCAAAAGCTCAACGATGAAAACCGTCAACTCAAAGAAGAGAACCTAAAGCTCTCGCAGGAAACTAGGGCCAATGCCCAGCAGATATCAACCCTACAGAACGTCAAAGTGAGCTTAGAGGTACGAAATGAGGATCTTCAATGCCAGGTCAACAGTTTGAATCTGTCCTCTTCTTCCGTGGTATCAGAAACTAAAAACACAAGCAGCATACACGAGAGAGATACCAGTGTGTCTTCTGTATTTTCACAGGGATCTACCGTTTTTTCCCTCACGAGAAACTCGTCTATGAATGAAATCGAGAAAGAGTTGATGCTAGCAGACTTTGACGACCAGAATGCGAGCGATGGAAAAAAGCTTGTCGCAGCTAAAAAACAGATACAAGCACTCACCACGAAACTAAATGTCGAGAGACAAAAGAAGGAGAAAATAATGCAGAACTTCAAGAACTTTCAAACCGCCAACAGATTACTCAACGAGTTCAATAAGGATACAATTCACGAGCTAAACTTGAAAATTGACCAGCATAGAAGAAACGAGCAGCATTTGAAGTCAAAAATCGAGGTTCTCCACAATAACATGGATCTCATACGATCCACAAAGACGTCTATTTTCTCGATATGACCTGAATATTCACCATTACTACATCCATCTCCGACTTTCTATATATCCACGCTAATGTCTACTGGCAGACAATATTGCTAATACCCAAAGATATGCATTCCCATGTCTGTGATGTCCACTTTTGACCTCACAGAATGGAACATGACGCTAATGAATTAATTTTACGCTTTTTTTATACAAAATGTAACTAAGCATCAAACACACGACGACTCATGAATAACACAACTAAACGTAGAGACAAATAGCATTTCGCCGTTGGAGAAATGATGCTGTATTAGAATCCTCAAAGAAAGTTCTCTGTATCATCCCCTACTAGTCAGACCACGTTTGATTTAAAGCCCCATTCATTTCGTAGAATGTTTACCTCAGTATTGAGAGAGTGTGTTGATCACAGTATCATGATATTACTAGTCTAAAAAAATAGGTACTGTCGTATCGTATCTTATATCATATCGCTTATCGTACTCTCGCCTAGTTGTCTGTTATCCCCGTCGGAGATTTTTGTGATTGTAATGTCACCATAGGGTTCCGCCTAGGAAACCGTACGTTTTTCTGGGTCTTTGATATCGATAGTTTTTTTCTCGGTGAAAAATTTCAATATATAAATCCGGTAAAACAGATAAGATAGACGTCTCAAAGAATCACTTTTAACAATTTCAATCAGCCAAAAACATTTTACAAGCGAAACAGCAGAAACGCTATAAGCTTACAACATTACTCAACAAGCTCAACAAACAGAAGTACCAAGAACACAATACAGCAATGGAGAAAGCAGTCACCGTGACGTTAGACGACTTGAAAAGCTCCAAGGTGGATCATCTTCTTTTGGACGCCTTTGGCCCTGATTCTTTGGGAATTATACTCATTGACAAGCTACCTGAACAATACCACGAGCTCCGCAGAAAGGTGCTTCTTTCAGCTACTTATCTTGCCAAGCTTGATCCAAAGTTTTTGGACAAGATGGAAGCTCCAGAAGCTTTCTGGCTTGTGGGCTGGTCTTTGGGAAAAGAGAAGCTCACGGTGCAACAAGAAAACGGGGAGATGATCAAAAAGCCTGACTTTTTGAAAGGCTCCTATTACGTCAACTGCTCCTTCTCTGTCAAAGACTCCTTAGAGGGATTGCCTGAACATTTGCGGGAAAAATATGGGGGTAACAACTACAAGGCGTACACCACTTTGAATAAATGGCCTCCAATCGAGGCCATGATGGGTGACTTTGAGAAGGATTGCAAAGATCTATGCAAGTTGATTATATCTGTGGCCTCTTTGGTGGCCCAAGCTTGTGATAGATACATGGAAATTGCCAAAGTGCCTAATATTACAGGAACAAAATCCAATTATCTCGAATCGATTGTGAAAAACTCCTACACCACAAAAGCAAGACTTCTTCACTACTATCCACAAACCAAGGAGCAGTTGAAAGCCAACGGCGACAGTGCATGGTGTGGTGAACATCTTGACCACAGTTGTCTCACAGGTTTGACCTGTCCAATGTATTTAGATGAGTCAGGGGAAATACCTATTGAACTTGAAGAAAGCCCTGATGCTACTGCCGGTCTTTACATTAGAAATCGCCACAACGATGTGGTTAAGGTCGCCATTCCTAAACACTGTTTGGCATTTCAGACTGGGAGTGCGTTACAGGAAATCACAAGCTCACAGTTCAAAGCAGTCCCTCATTATGTTCAAGGGACCAGCATGCCAGGAATCTCAAGAAACACCCTTGCAGTGTTCTGCCAGCCAAATTTGGACGATCCTGTCAATGAGAAAGAGACCTTCGCTGAGTATGCTGATAGAATTCTCTCTACAAACCATTAAGCTCCCCTAGATCACTATAATTGATACATTACGCTGGATAAGAAGTGTTATTCACACTCGTACTACCATTCTCACATCCTTTCTTTCCTATGTGAATTCTAACTCATATGCAAGTAATTCGAAATACATATTCTGGTATGAAGTAGGTAATTTTGGGTCATGTAGATGGCTGCTTTAAACAGACAACTGACTTATAGCTTCATTGACAGCATCTGTGACATTCGGGTCTTATGAGGTACAGTAAAGGCACTATAACTGTAGCTTAGATACTGAATAGAATGGTTAGCCAGTCTTTTTTTATACCTTATTACCGTAATCATTATATCTTAAATTCTGGCCCAAGATTCTGAACTTATGCAAGAAGTTCATCTCCAACCAAAATGGTTATTTCAAAAAAAAAAATAGACAATGATCGTACCGGAACCTATAAAGATCTTTGCCTCGAACCAAGAGATATTTGCGGTGCAACATCTCAAATTTCCACACAGATGTTGGCTCGAAAGGCCCCTAAATTCTTGACTTTAGGGCTTATATCCTTGGAAATTTCATGGCATTCTGCATAATTACCCACAGATAAGTCGCAAACGCCAGAACGCGAAAAAACGCCATATATTGCCAATTTACAGACTCTTTCAAAAAAACAATCATCCGCAAGCCATGAACATGATCAAAACACAACTTTGATGTAAAATGGACATATGGTTAATTGCTTAGGAGGCCCTCTATTACATACTAGGTTTGATGGTGAATCGCATATTGGCAATCATTGCACCAATGATTCTACCAATCGCCGTCATAAGCCGTCTATAGTATCAAGTACGTGTCTGCTACTATATTTACCAGCCAGCTATACTCCTGGCCACATAACGAGCTTGCCCTAAGCATTATATGGAAAGCATGAAAGGATAACTGTGCCTCGCGAAATTCCATTCTAATGTTGGTGAGGGACGGCATTTTCGTAGCCATGCGAAAAATTCCGCTTATGTTTTTTTTCTGCAGCAGGAAAAATCAACATGTAGATTTTATTTGACTGAGAGGAAGCTTCTAAATGCGCATGCTGAAATGACTGCCGTTGGCATCTTGTACAGCTAAGGCGAATCAGGTGCCAAATGCTAATAATAAGCAAGGAAAGAAAGAAAGGAACATGAAAGATAAGTATAAATAGGTATGATAGTCCTGTTTTCTCTCGTTTGGAAATTCCTGACTATCTCGAAAAGTTGCACACTCAACTGACACACACACGGACTGCGTACACAATCATAACATCAGACCAACAATGATTAGCCGTAACTTCTTTTTGTTCCTCTCAAGCTTACTTCTGTGCTTCTCTTTACTTGTTAGTGCTGAGTACAGCGCCAGTAAGAAAAACATTGCCTTGTATTGGGGTGCGGGTTCCAACCAGAAATCTCTTGGGTTCTACTGCAAAGCCCAAGCAGCGGATATCATGATCATCTCCTTCTTGAACAACTGGAACAAAGATTCTGCGTCCTTCAACTTTGGTAATGCTTGTGGGGGTACAACTTGCCCTCAGATAGAAGAGGACATCAAAACCTGCCAGAGTTTGGGGATAAAAGTGTTGTTGAGTTTCGGTGGGGACGACAGACGAGGAAAATATGGTTTGAAGAAAGAGGAGCAGGGAGCAACACTTGCACCTGTGATATACAATATGTTTCATCCACAGGGAACCAGCAAAGTAAAACCATTCGGAGACGCTGAACTAGATGGATTTGACTTTGATATAGAAAACCACAACGACAAAGGATTAGCAACTTTGGTCACAAAGTTGAGAGCTATGTGGACCACTAAAACCCTCTTGATCAGTGCCTGCCCTCAATGTCCATACCCGGATAAGAACGTTTTGAATCTTTTACAGGACAAGGATGCTGCTGTTGACTTGGCCTTTATTCAATATTATAACAACGGGTGTGGAATCAAGAACAAGGATGCATTTGAAAAGAACTGGCCAATATGGGTTGATTTTCAAAAGGAAAAGGCGGGAAATCCTAATTTACAATTGTACATTGGCCTTGCAGCATCAGCAGGAAGTAGTTACACCAAAACTCCTCTGATCATAAAGGCAAACTCCGAGACAGCAAGAGCTTCTGAATTCTTCGGAGGATTCTGTTTATGGGATGCAGCCTCTGGGTTCACCAACATTGACTCCGAAACCGGCTTGAATTTCATTGACGGGATTAGACAAATCATCAGAACCGAAGAAACCACCAGTCTTACCACAATTGAATCGACCGCGTTTTCATACAAGACCATTGTCAATAAAATCGATGGCTCTAAAACCACCTCGATTTCCACCTCTGCTTCCGCCACAACCACCACTGCAACATATTTACATTACACATACTCCTACACACCTTCAACCACAACGGCATTATCTCTGTCTTCAACTTCAACCACAACTACTGATAAGGGAAAGAGACAGATATCGACGTTAATGCCATCAATCACAGATTTCAAGAGGGACTATTCGACGCTAAAAACGGTCACCAGAAGCTGAATTCAAACAGAAAAATCAAAAACCACCAATAATTCACATTATGGATTTGGCTGGTCCAAAGCCATAATCTCTTCTTTTCATTTCGCTCATGTATATCAGTTGTATGATTCACACATTTTATAGAAACATCTGCCTTCTGATTCACATAATTCAACACATTCATTCGGTACGTTCAGTAGTATACTCACGCACCTCCCATTTTCTTGCATTAATATACAAACTCCATAACATTGTAATAATATACAAACCCATTTCACTGTAGTAATATACAAACCCGTTTCACTGTAGTGATAAACAAACCCATTTCACTGTAGTAATATACAAACCCCTTGAATAAAGTATTAACCATGTGTTTGGATGCGGGTAAATAAGCTCTTTTACCGTTTTGTCCTTTTAAAGTTGAAGGTATCGGTATCATGTGCTGAAGAGATCAACCTGCTGCTCTCCCGAAGTTTCTCTTGCCATTCCTGTTGCTGGACATCTTTCATCATATTGAGTGCGTTAGTATCGTCATCAACAATCAACAATTGCGACGAACGTTCCTCTGATAGGTCACTCTCAGCGGTATCTGAATTCAACGTGACAATTGTGGCTTCATTATGCGCGTTTTTGCACACGATTTTCAAGGCATCGCTATCCTCATTGCCGGATATCCAAAATGCTTCAACCAACCTTTGGGAATAGCCTCTTTGATTTTCTTCGTTGTGAACGTTTGTAGATGTAATTGTCGTAGATGCAATACTGCTGAATTTCGGAGAAATAGATATGGGTGAGTTGAAGACATGCCAGACTATCAATGAGTAGCTAGTCACAATTAAAATAAGGCTGGGAAAGGATGGATGCCATTGGGACAGAACTATCGGGTTTTGTGTCTTTATAGTAGCCAAAGGCTTGTCATCCCCAAGATCCACACGTTGATGACGCAGTAGATTCCAAATAAATATCACGTCATTGAACTTATCGATCATTGTAGCTATCAAGTTATTTGTGTTGACAAGCTGCGAAAACATATTGGAGAAAGACGTACTCTCGGCACTCTTGTTGCTTACCGCGTAGTTCAATTTGGCTTTCAGCTCAATTTCTAGCATTGTCATGATTGTTGTTGTTGTCGCTGATGTGTTGGGCATAGACGACACAGAAGAATTTATGAAAACGCGCCCTTTAGTTTCCTTCCAACATCTGGAAAGGGATTGAGGATGAACCAACTTTATGGAAGGAGAATTCACACCCAATGTCAAAGGAAAGATTAGTATTCCACCATGATAGTCGCCAACTAGCAATGCTTCGTTATTTATTGGGGAGAAAGTATCTTTATCTTCGACAGAGTCCAAATTATTCAACGAGAAAAGACACCATTGCACCAAATTCAATCCTAGAATATCGTAGTTTCGCGCGTCTAGCCGGTACAAGGGAGAGGAGGAAGACACAGACTGAGTGCTTTTCGACATTATTCCCAAACCTAGGGGATTGTATATCAAAACGTGCGAGTTATTTGCCACAAGGATCCATTTTCCTGAAACGGACCACTGAGAAAACTTCACATTGAGAGAGTCGTTAATCTGGAAGCTGTTCATGACAGAAAGAGGAGCATTCTGCATCACACATAGGTTGACAAGGTAGAAGCTGTTGTACTTTTGGCATATAATCGATCTCCAGACCTCGTCAGTGTCCCTATGCTCATCTTTCAGGCCAAAGGGTAAGGATCTTACTAGAAGTCCACTGAAAGTGGGATTTTTCATCTGCAAGACGATTTTCTCCGTCTTTTCAGTAACCGAGATGAATTTGCAAATAACATTCTCCTGAAAGAAGACGACAAGATGCTCATTGCCCAACCATTCCACCGCGTCAATCGAAAACACTGAATTTACAAGCTGTATGTGACACACTCGGCAGTTCTGAGCTAGATCAAGCACCTCAATTGTCGCTTGAGATACATTTATCACTGCTATTCTATAGCTTGCTATATCATCAGACCACTTGATGATATACCGTGTATCATCAGCAGGCTCACGTCCTCGTTTGATGTTTGTGTTTTGGTATGTTTCCATATCATATTCTAAAACAGAGGAGTAAAGCAAGTCAGACACCTTTCTGACAACAAGCCTTGATTGTCCAAGCAGCTGGCGATATATGTAGGCCAAATATCCGCCGCATGGAGAGCTCACAAGATCATTACTACGTCTCTCATTGGACAGTATCGACAACAACGCTGGTGATTTATTCGCATAGGGATAGAATGCATTAGTGAATGAAACTCTATTTACCTGCACCGCCATCGAGCTTCTCTGTGGGTGCAAAATGGTGTGAATGCGTCTTATCTTTGGTGAGTATGTGTCTCATACAATAGTCAGCTGTAGTTCCATTGATATCATCCTGCATTTAAAGCACAACAAAAATAAAACTTAGCGTCAGCCGAAACAGTGATTAAAACCGAAAATCCGATCGTGAAATGATCCACACGGGCGGGGCGCATCTCGATGCATCCCTTGGGATGCAACCTACATACTTGGAAGCGGCCTGAGAGCCCGACAAATATACCACAGAATGCGGCCGATTATTAAACCTCAAGCGAGGGCATTTAGTAAACAATCCCGATTCCAATATTGACTTATCATTGATTAAGTAAAAGCAACAGAGTGCTGGCCAGACGCAAATACAAATTAAGATTGTCAGGATGCGATTAGATCGGATTTGAAATATAGATCAGCACCCCAAAAGATCACCTAGCACAGCTGGTTCTCGATAACACTGCAGGCGATAATCAAAGACGGGGCAAGTCAAATTCAAGGAGTCAAAAACACAATTGAAGGGGCCTGTCTTATTGTGACGGATAGCCCCACAAACCAGGATATCTATCTATCAAATGACTTGTTATCGACTTTGGTGCACAGGATCGCTCCTTGTTTAGACATTGAATGAAGAGATGCTTTGTCGTTGGACTGGTCTGAGAGGCACCTCTAATTATTACAGCACATTATTCTCACTACCTGTGAAGTCTTGTCTCAAAGAGCTGTCTTTAAGGTTAAATTGATTTTCTTTAGGGAGGAAAAATAATCTACGGGCATAAAACGTCGACTTTAATTAATTTCCGATCCCTATATCAGAACATTCAACCTATAAATACACATCCAATTCTCTCTTGCTGACTTAAATCACCGTATATGCCAAACACTTGAGTATATGCCAATATACAATCACACAGAATGGCACAAGAAGCACAGAAGACAGTATTGATGACCGGTGCAGGGAGTGGAATCGGGTACGCACTTTCAGTGAGATATGTCGAGCTTGGTTATAAAGTGTTTGCTTTTGACATTGTGTTTAGCCCCGAAACCGAGAAAAAGTTCAAGGAACTCAATATAGACATGATCATATGCGATGTGTCAAAGACTGCTGAAATTCTCAAAGCCAAAGAATACTTGATAACCACCTATAATCTCAAAAAACTCGACGTCCTTTATAACAACGCCGGGGTTGGTTGCATGATCCCATCCACTGACATTTACGACGAGGCCTTGGAGAAGGCAATGGGGGTCAATTTCAATGCTGCGGTCCGCATGGTGCGCGAGTTTCACAGATTTGTGATTGAGGCCAAGGGATTGATTGCATTCACGTGTTCCGTCACTGGAAGTATTGCTGTTCCTTACTCTTGCATTTACTCAGCTTCTAAGGCAGCCTTGCACCAGTATGCTGCCACTTTGAATCTTGAAATATCTCCTTTGGGCGTGAAGGTGATAAGCGTGGTTACTGGTGCAGTCAATACCGGGATTACTAGCAAGTTTCCTTACTTAGATCCTTCCTCGATATTCAACACCGAGGAAACTTCCAAGAGTATCGAAGTTCGGAAGAAAATCGTTGCTATGGAAGACCCGATGAACGCCGAAACTTACGCACACAGATTGATTGCTCAGCTTGAAAAGGTGACACCAAATGACTTCATTGTATATGAAGGTTCACACGCAAGAAGATTGGCTACGCTTTTCGCTTTTTTGCCTCAAAGCATGGCCCGCGAGAAGTTACGGAAACGGTACAAGGTTGATACGATTTATCCGTCGGTCAAGGCTAAGATTGAAGCGGACAAGGCGTTGCAATCGGAGTGATTTTTTTTTACATAGTCTGTGTTAACAAATGAATCATTATTGCTATAGCAAAGGCGAGAGAGTTGTAAGGTTTGTTGTATGGCGGTATACTTTTATGTAATTCTCTCAAGTGTAGAAGTAAGCCTGGCTACTTCTGTAAGATGAGCGTGCCTTCTTATCTGCTGGACGAATGGACAAAAAGTTTGCTTGACAACCTGAGTCAACGATATTATCTGACTACTTTAACTGCTTTAATTAGACAATTAGGGTGGTTTGAAAAATTAACGGTGATGCGTGAAAGAATTATTTATTGCTGCAATTACAACAGGTCGTAATGTCTAGTGGGTGTATGTGCAATTGTTGACTCCCACCCCGGTTTTCTTCCTATAAATATCATTAGTGACTCCGATGGAGTCACTGCGACCACTAGTGAAATCACGCTGGCCCCTGAAAATATACCACTGCTCCCTACAACCTGCACTTGAAGAACTAAAAACATTTATAAAGGCAAAAAACCACAAGCAAATTAGAGAAGAAATAAAACAAACAAACGGACTAACAAAGTAACTTCCACAACTTCCTCCACATTTCTCTAGCTGTTTTCATCGTAATAGTATTTATCTATGTCAGGACAGAAATCCTTTTTCCCCTGGATCTTCCAGTAAGCCAAAAAGTACACCACAAACCCTACAAACACCACGGAAACGTAGTTCATGTTGTCCTTGGTGACCGGCAAAGTGAATGGAAAAGAGTACACCACAAGAGCGAAAAGCGCCCAAAGAATCGTCACAATATTGCTAACAAAGCCAAGTTTTCCAAGCCAGAAGGGACCGTGTCTGATGTTGTTTCTTCCGACTATCAACAAACAGGTGACAGGAATCAAATAAGACAAAAGCAAAAACGTGATGCAGCCCACCACAAGCGAGTTGTATGCGGTGTAACTAGCAAGATAGAGACACCCAACCAAGGCACAAAGAACCGTTGACAACATATGGGCATTGACAGGCAAATTCGACTTTCTATCGATCTTCATCCAGTGCTTGCTGTATGGAATTCCGTTGTCTCTGGCAAACGACCAGCAAAGTCTTGCCTGCCACGTGTGAGAGGCAACATTACAGCCAAAACCGGTGACAAACAACATCACCCCAAGAAAGATAGCACCGCCTTTGCTTTTCAAAGCCTGGTAGTAGATCTGAATGATAGGAGAGTTGGCATCGTTCAACACAGCATCCAAATTGGTGATGGAGTAGAACATAGCAATAGAGTAGCAGAAAGAAGTGATGAATCCAATAGCAACAGTGCCCATAATCGTGATAGGAATGACTCTTTCTGGATAAAGGGCTTCTTCAGCCATATGCGTGGCAGAATCCAAACAACTGAAGGACCAGTTTGGATTGATCAAACCAAGCAAAAAGGCAAACCCAGAGCTTCCCCAGCCGGTTCCATTGTCGAATTTCTGGAACACAAAGTTGGAGGTGTTGTAGTTGCCTGAAGAGCAGGCAAGAACAGTGACGGAGATAACCACGAACGAAATCAAAGACACATAGAGAGCCGACTTGGACACCAAAGGCAAAATGGCGCCAAAATGGTTGAACCAATACACAATGAAATTCAAAATCTGGAATACAACAAACACCTGCCATCTTTTATACACGTAGTCTGGATGTGTGAGCCCCCAGAACCCACATATCAACTGGGCAATAGAAATGGTGACCGATGCAGAGGTGAAAATAGAACCCACCCAGGCCAACGAACCGGTGAGGTATGCCAAAAAACGAGCATGGTTTTTCGGAGCAAGCTTGATGGTCCAGTAGAACTGGCCTCCACTGTTAGGATAAGCGCTGGCCAATTCCGAAAGCGTGATCCCTATGAACGTCAGGATGATGGCGATGATCAAAATTCCGTACACAATAATCAACGGCCCTCCGGACGAAATCCCGGTGGACAAGGAAGCAGAGATCCCGAACCAGGAGTTGGTGAGCCCAAAACCGACCCCCAAAAGCGAGAGAACCGAGAAGTTCTTCTTCATGATTGGCTGGGCGATTCCATCTTCGGCCACGGCATCGGTGGTAGGTGTAGACTCGACGTCTCTTTTCTTCTCTTCAAGCATGGCGATGGGTATACAGGGAATAGAGAAGAGTATTCGGGTACGTCACGACGAATACAGAAGAGAATATCAGCTCTGGAGAATCTAGGCCAAAAGCTGTGTCCAAAATATACGGGAAACGATGCCTTTTATATACTGCAGCCAACAATATGAAATATTCTTCGTTTTTATCAATGCATGAAATTCATGAAAATTCTGTATAAGACAAAACCTCTCTCTCAATAGGGCAATCTCTCGTTCGCACGAGTCGAGTTTTTGTTGTGTCTCTGCTGCAATATTTACGCGTGCAAGTGCACATATTGGGGATTGACGGTCTAGTTTCTGGCATCACTGTGCTACTGGAAGCCACACAGGCCTTCCGGCACGCCTTTTACCTCACCTTGGCTGTCTCAACAACACCCTTGGAGGGAAAATTCCGGCTTTTCTCGAGCGACCGAGCAGATCTACGGGAATATACCACGTGGGCGGGCGTTTGCATGTGAAAGACAAGCCAACAAAAATGCCCAAAATCTAGGCAAACTCGCCGCTTTCATCGGCCCAGGATTTGGTCTACATGCAACGTTAACATCACTTCTTTTAGACTTCTAGGAGATTAGCCTTTCAGGAAGTCTTTAAAGTTCTGCTAGCTCGTAGATAAAGAGATGCAGTGGGGATTCGTTATGTTGTAAGATAGCGGAATAAGGCATTCGGCTTCTTTTGATCGGCCGTTTCACCAAAATCAGGATAGCAGGGCTAGATATATCTATCGCTCGCTAGCATCGTTTGGCAGGGGGCCAAACGAGCAGCGTCGTTTACAAGAAGTTACTGTTTGAGAGGGTCGGCCCTGATTGCAAGATCTAGATTGCAATTTCCATTATGCACATACTAGATATGCCTGCAGCAGCTCAGGTGGGTATGTAAGGCAGGTCAAGTAAGTGCCTTGTTTCCTCGTGAAAATTTAGCAGCAATTTGTTGGTTACTGAGTGCTTCAAGGAGATAAGGGAAACACGTTTGGTTATATATTTTATTTATCTGCCAAGAGGATTTTGTTGGTGTCCATTTATTGTTGTAGTAAAGGTACTGTAGCACAACGCCTGAGCCCTGTATAGCCGATTTCCAAATGTTCCGTTGTAAGGCGTTTTATTAGACTTATACAGTTATATGCATGACCATGCGTGGCTCTGCAGATGGATAACACGACCGTTTTCAATCGAACTAACTCCACCTTTAGCAGCTGATGTATACTGCTGATGGAGGCGGTATGGAAACGCAAAGTACGTTTGACATATGCAGCGATTCGCAGCATCAGCAGGATGGCCTAGGCCACAAGCTTGTTGCTCATTGGCGGTTGAGTTTATCAAAGGAGTGGCCAAATAAGGGGGAGTTTTCGTCTATAGATTCAAGGGGGATATAAGCGTGTGCGTGTAGCACTTATGCGCACATAGTCTTTCAGCCACAGTACAGAATTAGCCACAGGTGTGGCTGGAGCAAATTGCCACCCTTTTATGTTGTCGCCATAACACACCTGCACGGTGTCATTCCACAATGCCAAGCGTCTATGTCTCGTATCCGGTGGATGACAGTTGCCCAAAATTTTCTAGCAATTTCCGTACGCACCTCCACTTTCATCTCGGAGACACAGTCCAAAACCGGACAATAGCTCCACTAATTTCCGAGTTCCCTGCTTCTTTCTCGGATTTGCTCGGACTTGTTCGGAGAGATATTACAAATCACGATACTTCCTTTTTGATCGCTCTGCAGATTAACCTGATTGATATTCAGCCGTATCATACAAACGATATAACATCTAACAAACAAAAGCAGTGATACGCAACCAACGGGAACAACCGATACCTTAGGCCTATGCCAAACCTGTAGAGTCGGTACAACATAAGCCAGCAATTTGTGATTACCCGTTTGAGTTTTGACAGCTCACGGTTACAGGCGTTAATTCCGTTAGTGCTTCGTAAAATTACAAATCAACAAGGATTTCTCAGATGACACAACATCCGAGTGCCATTCTTGCGGTAAATTATGTCGCAATATGCCGTTAACAGCGTGCTGTGTGTGCTGGTTTTTCAAAAGAGCATTGCTTAGTAATATTTGATGCTGGAATCTCGATAAAGGTGCGGATGCATCTCCGCTAACATAGTAACTTCGACCGTTAATTCCATACTGTGGGTTGCTGATTATTCCGAACGGTTGAGACCCGGGAGAAATAATATAAATACAGGAGTATCGTAGCAGTAGTTAAGGATTTGCTGACTGTATTTTAGCAACTTGCTGAACAGTGACAATCGTCATTTCTTTCCATCAGACAGTTCTCAAATATTCGAAACTAGCAGCAAAAATGAACAAAGCAATAAATCTATACCACAAGGTCCACAACATTGTCCCGTTGGAGAAGCGAAACAAATGGTTGGCGTTCTTCTTCATCTGCATTGCCATCACCATGGATAACTTCAATGTCACTGGAGGAATCATGCTTGTTGACTCAATTTCTGAGCATTTCGGGTCTAACTCTACCACAACGTCTTGGGTTATGTCTGGATACGCATTGACTTTGGCATCTTTCATCATTATCTTCGGTAAAGTATCTGACACAATCGGTCCCGACATCGTTTTTGTCGCAGCCACCTTCGTAATGTCCATATGTTCGTTGATCACTGCAGTCATTGAAAAGTCTGTTATAGCCTTGATCATCTTCAGAGCCTTCCAGGGAATGGCTGGAGCCGCGTTGCTTCCTAGTGGGTTTTCAATGGCTAAAGTGTACTTCGTTGACAGTGAACTTGAAAAGGCCATCAGATATTTAGCCATGTCTTTAACTGCCAGTTTCGGTGTTGGGTTCGTGGTGTCTGGTGCCATGGCGGAGACTAATATTGGGTACAAAGGGTTTTTTTACTTTTGTTTTGCGGTAGCCATGCTTTGTGCTATTGTGCTATTCTTCGTTATTGTTCCGGTGGAGCTTACTGAGGAGCAAAGTGCAATGAAATTAAAGAACTTGGACTTTCCTGCTGTCATCTTTCTTATCATAGGGTTGCTTCTCGTCGTGTTTGGATTGACAGAGGGTGGTGAAAGCTGGAAACATCCAAAAAGTTACGTTCCTTTGCCTATTGGAATACTTGTGGTGATCGGAGTCTTTATATTCGAGATCTATTACATCCCTCGCTACAGAACCAAATTCCTCCAAAGCCATCCAGAGCTACTGCGTGAAAATCTGCGCGACCAAAGCGTTTCTTCAAAGATACTGTCTGTCTCCGATAAAAACGCAAAAGTCTCCGATGAGGCTAGACAGCAAGAAATAGAACACAAGGAAGATAGAAGCCTTGATGGAGGAGACTCTGAATCCTCTGAAGTTGAACGGAATTGGAGAATGAACGTTATGCTTCTATTTCCTGCCGAAGTCTTCATGATCAAGAACTTGGTCCCTCTTTTAATTGGATTTTTCTTGTACTACATGGTCTTTGGTGGTGTGCTTATCATTACCATTGACTATCATATATATTTGCAGAAGAACTCTGGTATTCTTGCTGCCGTCAAAGTTTTGCCGCTTTCAGTTGCATTGGTTGCTGGTGCGCTTATTTATCGTGAGCGTGTAGCTCAGAGAATTGGAATCAAAATATTGTTGCTTCTTAGCGGATTCGTCGCAGTTGGGACTATGACATGGCTTTCACGTATTGATTTCCGCGACCACTTGAGTTACTGGAAATTTGAGTTCATTAGTCTTTTTCTCTTTGGCTACTTCTGCAACTTGTTCTTCCAGATCTATTTCAATGCAATTGTGCCTTCGACCCCGCCACATCTTTTCGGTGTTGTGAACGCAGTGTTTATCACTGCGGGACAGATTGGTGTGTGTTTAGCCATCGCGATAGTCACGACTATTATTGGTGTTATAGGCACACTTGACACATATTCCGAGAAGAAAAGTTTTCATGACAAGGCTAGAAACTCTTACTACTTCGCCATTGGTTGTGCTGCTGTGATCTTCCTCAGCATGTTTTTGGTTGTGAGTCCAGACAAAAAACAGGCCGAAAAGCAGGCGGCATTAGATCAGCAGATAAAGGACGAAGAGGCTGTAGTGGCTGCCGTTTAACCTTCATTTCAATGTTTTCTTTTTGATAGCAGTACTTGCTAGTTTTCTTTGTGTTCGTTTTACTTATTGCAATAAATCATATGAATTTTATCAACGTAATCGCTGGCGAAAACGAGAACGGTGCCCAAGTATGCGTTCAGTATGATTACATCTCAAGGAAACACAATGATGAAAAATACATGTAATGACTAGATAGAGAGAGAGAACTGATAAAAAGCAAGTATGACAAAACAAAGTAAAGAAAGTCCCAAGAAACTGAAGTGAAAAAGAGAAGAAAGAGATAAAGGAATACAAAATAATATAGGATCAAAGAATAGAGCAACGACTTTTTTTCCTTGGTCTCTTTGGCATACGTTTAGTGCGTTTGAGCTGGTTAAAGTATTCAACACCAACCAGGGACTTTTGAAGCTCTTCAGGTGTCAACGAGATCACTTTATGGTTCTTGTTGACAGTGGCCATTTGAACAACCGGATCAAGATCATCATAGCCAGGATAGCTCTCCATATTGTTGAGATTGAAGCTTTTGATTACCAAGTCCAACGCCGAGTTGAAGACTGTCTTGATATTCTGGTTCTTTTTGGCCGAACATTCGAGGTTTCCAGCTGCTCCTATTTCTTTAGTAATCTGCTTAGCACTACGTCTAATATCTTCTTTGAACTTCTTCATTGATTGGCCTTTCACCAAATCAGACTTGGTTCCCACCAAGATGATTGGCACATCTGGGCAGAAATGTTTCACTTCAGGGTACCACCGCTCGCTGACATTATTCAAAGATGTCATACTGTCCATAGAGTAGCAGATCAAGAAGATATCCGCGTCTGGATACGATAGAGGGCGAAGCCTATCGTACTCTTCCTGTCCAGCAGTGTCCCAAAGTGCCAACTCCACAACTTCCCCCTTAGGTGTTTTGACTTGGGCAACATAGTTCTCAAAAATGGTTGGTACATACTCCGTTGGAAATTTCCCTTGACTGTAACTTATCAAGAGACACGTTTTTCCACAACCACCATCTCCAACAACCACTATCTTTACATGATAGGAAGGATTCGCAACATTTTTAACGTTCTCGTGCAAATGTTCTTCATCTTCCTCTGAAACTTGGCTCATGATGGCTGCCGCCTGCTTGTTATTTACCTGTTGATACTCCTGGACGTGCAGAAATGAATTGATCAAGCTGAGAGACGACTGATTTCTTCTATGTTTCTTGTAATTGAGTCCATCAGCTTTCTTGCTTTCATCAGCAGCTTCTGACTTCTCAAGAGCTATGGTTTCTTGGTCAGCTTCAGGCTGACTAGTGGTGTCTTCAATTTCATTGATTGCACTGTCAATGTTCTCGCTCAAGCCTCTAAATATGACACTATTCGTATCATCCACAACAATTGACTTATTCTCCGTTTGCTCTAGCCAGTGCTTACCAAGTTCGTAGTTCTTTGCTATCTCATTTTCTGTATACCCTGTCATATTGCTGTCCATAAATTGGCTCTGTTCAACTTCAACGTGCTCAGTCTCTTCAGTCTGCAACTGCAGCTGTTCTTGATCTTGACTCTTTCTCTGATTCATTAATTCCATTTGGAGGAATATCGTTGAATCATATTGTGCCTGGTATGCATCATCTCCATCAGCTATTAAAGTCGGTTTTGAAAACTTCGTGGGGGATTGGGATGTCGAGATTCTTGAAATTCTTTTCAATTTGTCAATCATTCTGTATAGTATTCATATGGTTTACTCTTGCTGGTATGCTTCGATATTGGATCAAGTTGACAGTTCTTTCCTATCAAACTGGACGCTTGAATACTAATTTGGCTTGTTGAAGGGTTGAAAAAATTTGTGAAAATCACAATTCAATTCGTTTCGATTTGACTTGATTTGATCCATTATATGAAGTTTATTCTCTTTGAGTAGATATTTCAAGACAAGAAGAATTGTGCAAAAAAATTTCCAGCTTCTTTCATGCTGTATAGATGAGTATTACTTATTTAGGAAAAAGGTAAACATAATATTTTACAAATATTCTTATGCATGATCCAAAATAGTGGGAAAAATTAAAAAAAATTACGGTACAGCCTAAAAAGTACAAGCTTATTGGTTTTCATATTCGCTATGACTTGGAGGGAAAGATATTAGTGCAATGCATTTATGACTCCGGCCGACTGGGTGGTGTGTCCTTTCCCAAAGATATCTGGACTAGTGAGCCTATGGGTGGGAACTTTTTAGCTGTATCTGGCTCCTCATATCGAAGTGAGGCAAACCGGATAATAAACGAGATGCGAGGAGATCTTAGTTTGAGTACAGAATTTTAGCCACATCGCAATAGGAATAGATGAGAAGAGAAAAGTAACTAATTGGCGAGAGCAGTAATGTAAGGGATTTTGGCTCGGGAGTAAAGGAGAGATTTGGTCATTGTTCATCGGTTAGTAATCGAGCCGGTGTAATTATTAAGTTTTACGAGTATAATGAGGGGGTGAGAAGGGGTGGTAATTTGGATTTTTATTTTGCACTGTAGTCTGCTTGTGTCCGAATATGTGCATTTAGCAAAATTATGGAAGTAGTAGTACAAAGTAGGTGACAGTTTTATGTGGGTGATAGTCAAATAGTCTCACGACGGGGCGGATCATTGGAGGCTGCTCTCAATTACAATACTACATGATGGCTATCCTGACTCCATAGTCTAGAAAGTATAGCACCTGCGTATCGTTGATTAAATCGAATGTTCTGACATTGTTTAAAAGAACAAGAGCTTTAATTGCAATGATGCAAGTGAACCAATACATGAAGACTGCTTTGTGTTTCGAAACCTGTCTTTATCAGTGTAAAGGATTTGCTTTTGTGGAGATGTGTAAAGTGAGAACCAAGCAGATGGATCCGGTTTTGTGCACTCACAGAATCATAAACTGAATTACTTTGATTGGTGAGAGTCTTTAGCCCTCTTGCCACAAATACCAAAAGCTCTGAAATACGCCAGTGTACAAACAACGCCACGAAACATGGTCAGGACAAAGCCTTTGAGCTGTTATTTGCGTAGGCGATGCATGCTCAGGAGAAGAATTGAACCAGACGCATTACTCACGTGTGATACACAGAGAAAAAAATTTTCTACAGCAGAAAGCGAAAAAAAATTTTCTTAATAAATTTTTTTCAATATATTGAAAGGCTATCCATCCATAATAAGACAGTGTTATCTCAGAGGAACTCACAAGCCATCAATAAAATTTCCAATATCATCAACTAATACCACCCTACAAAATGCATTTGATGTACACACTTGGAGAAGACGGGAAGCGTATCTACACCCTCAATAAAGTGACGTCCAGCGGGAAGATAACAAAGTCAGCTCATCCTGCCAGATTCTCTCCAGATGACAAATACTCTAGACAGAGAGTCACTTTGAAGAAAAGATTTGGCTTGCTTCCAACCCAGCAAGAACCTATCAAATACTAAGCTGACGATTTGCAATATGAGAACGAAAACGAAACAAAACAAACAGTGTGTCAAGGTGACATTTTGTGTTCACAACTTCATCTGAAGGCAAAAGAACAGTGTGTCGAGGCGACAGCAACGGAAAAAGAACTGATAGTTCTGGAAACAATGAAGATACTGGTTTAGTTGGACGTCTATTATGTTTTATATTTTCACTTACAATAAATGTACAATTCTTTGATATCCGAATGAGTAGCAGTAGATGCGGGTAAACGAGGGCATGGAGCGACTACACCAGTCTTTCATAAGCCGTAATCAACATCAATTAACTATATATATAATAACTAACATCAACATAATTCAAACACATTACTTACCAGACCAGCTGTTTTCATATCAAGAAAAAGATATCCATCAATGAATCCACTAGCGTCATACCAAAAAACAGAAACCTATCAATGAGCCAGCTATTTTCGATCAGAGAAACAGCTTTTCCATCAATGCCAACAAACTTTGCATTTCTGGAGACATCCATACTAGCGCGTTGACCATAGGGTTTCACGAATGCACTGCATGCACTGGACACTCCCCCTGCCCCTTCCTATTGAACCAATCACTGATGCATTTATAGTGAAATATACATAGACATTCCAAACGGCCCACTTTATCGTTGGGCTCGAATTCCTCAAGACATATACAGCATTCGTTGCTGTCTTCGTCGCTTTCATACGAGTCACGGTCTCCCTGGCCTATAGCTGGCTCCAAATAAGCACCAGAAGTAGCCGCTTGCAAGTCTTCTTCCTTGGTTATTTCTCCTAGCTGTCCTATATCTGAAGAGTAAGAAAAGACGTCGCTTGGAGGCTCTTGGTTGGGATCCATGTTCTGTTTTGAGTCACTAGCACGCCCATGAGGAGAGTATATCGCTTTACTATTGGAAGGGCCGGCAGGGGTGTCTGTAGTCATGATAGGCACTTTTTCAGCTCGCTTTTTGTGTCTTTGAAAGCCTGAAAAGTCTGGTGGAAGCCTGTAGACTATCATCCTATTGCGGAAGCGTTTCTGTTCAGGAGATCCTGAAAATTGGGCAGCCTCAAGACATTCGTTTATATGTTTTTCCCTGGCTGCGTCTGAATACTTGGAAATACGTCTGTAACATATAGGACAGAAGTCGTTTTCATTGACAGGAATTGTGGTTTCCGTAGCCACAGACTTGTTCAGGGGACCGTGGGCATTGCTGCTGTCGCCAACGTCTGTGGCTGGAGCTGTTTCGCCTGTTTCATTCAACATTTGCAAATCCGTCTCTTCAAGAACCTGGCGAATCATATCTAGCTCGGCTACGCATTCGTCACATGTTCTGTGCAATATGTGAGGCGATTCTAGGAATATCTGGGTAGGTGGCGACACAACATAGGAGTTGGAGAGGTATTTTCGCTCTTGTGATGAGCATCTTCCACATACAACCCGTCCGCATTTGCGGCAGTGATGACGCCGGAAGAAGAAGGTGAACTCTTCGTGACACAAGCCGCACTCCGGAGCATCCTCGTCCGGCTGCCAGAGCGGCACTCCTGAGTCCGAATAAAGTATAGGAGATGAAGGAATGGTTATGGATGACATTGGTGTGTATTGTTTTGTTGGTGTTTTGGTTGAGAAGAGTAATTTTGTTGTCCCTTGGGGGTTGTTTTCCAGTTCAGAAAGGGGGGTTCTGGGGTAATTATAAAGCCAAAAACAGACTCCAAGGGATTTTTGTTGCTATTGTTTGATATACCGGGTGTCTTGATTCGTTTAAGAAGGGTTGATCTCGCCTTCCTGCTTGCCATAAGGGTAAAAATTAAGCTAAAAAAAAAGGCTGAATGAGGAATGAAACCTAATCATTGCAGGGAGGTGTACCAGGGGTGCGGGAAAAACGGGATGATCATCGCATCACGTGACAACAGACATCAAGCAGATTGTCCGTTTTGTGTGTCTATCCCAATCGCTTAATCATGTATATCTTCTGTCAAAGAGCAGAACATCATTAGTTCAAACTTAGCATTGGGAAGTATTTGCCAATACGCTACGGGAAATTGTTAGGAAGAATGCAAATGTGGCATAATAAAAAAAATTTGAATAAGGAGCAGCTGCTGACTCGTGGTCATCAATATATCTAGTCGCTAGCGAAGACTCGTAGTGCAACATGTCCATATAAAGCACAATAAAAACAAACCAAAATGAGTGTAATCGTACACTATCCAGAGTAGCCATTAAAGATCACATCTACAACCACCCCTGGCTATACTAACAGACCAGTGGTGATAGTTGAGCCTATTCAACACTCTGACAAGAAAGATGCCTCCCATTTTGACCCAACTACTAATACATCATTCGCCTAGAATCTACAACCGGTCATGAGTGCCATCTATATTCAATATATTGTCTCATTTACAGGCAGGTTATGTACTACTTTCGCGAGTCTAATGACTATCTGATAATCGCACTTACAACCCCTTGATCAAACGGGTCACTTCGTTGACGTCCGCACTGGCAACCTCTTCCAAAGTAGCCTTGACGGTCTTCACCAAGTCCGCAAGAGGCACAAGTTGCCCTTCGTCAGAGCCTTCACCCTGGTTGAGCTTCTTGACTCTGGCCTTACCCTCAGCAACCTCTTCCTTACCTATTATAACAGCCACTGGGGCACCTGACTTTTCTGCAGCATTGAACTGAGGTCTGGTTTTGGCCTTAGATTTGTAGAGATACTCGCACTCGATTCCGTGGGCCCACAATTCCTTGGCAATCTTCATTCTTTCCACCAAGTACCCGTCACCAAAGGCCATGATGTAAACCTGAGTAGCATTGGATCTTATTTTGTCCATCAAGTTGTTTCTTGCCTTTATCAAGGAGAAAATTCTTTCCACCCCGAAGGAAATACCCACACATGGGATTCCTGCGTTCTTCTTTCCGGTAGAGGCAGCAAACATCCCCACCAAGTTGTCGTATCTTCCACCAGCAGCAATCGATCCAACTCCCACATAGTCAGAGGCATCCTCTTCGGCCTTCTTTCCAGCCTTCTTCTTGAGCTCGCTGGCGTTTTCTGGGGCCTTGGAGGCCTCGGTGACAGCTTCGTAGATCAACCCGGTATAGTAGTCCAATCCTCTGGCCAAGGACAAGTCAAAGGATAAAAATTTGTGGATATCGAAGGCAGCAGTGTATTCAGCCAAGACTTTCATCTCTTCCAAGCCTTCTTTGGCATCTTTGTTGGACATCAACAACTCGTCTTTCTCCAAAAGAGCCACGACATCGTTGATGGAGCCGTGGACCTTGACATAGGTTCCGATTTTGTCGGCAACAGCCTCAGACTGGCCTTTTTCTTCAACCATCTCCTTCTTGACAGCCTCCCATGGCGATTTGTCGAGCTTGTCAACAGCACTGCTGATTTTTCTGACATCTTCGTCAGGAACTCCGCTGACTTTGAAAATCCCGTCCAAGATTTTACGGTTATTGAGCTTGACTTTGAAGTCGTTGATTCCTAATTCGGTCAACCCTTCAACAAGAATAGCCAAGATTTCGGCATCAGGAACCATGGAGTCGTATTGACCGGCGACATCAAAATCGCACTGGTAGAACTCTCTCATTCTTCCCTTGGTCATGGCCGGCTGGTCTCTTCTGTAGACCTTGGCAATGTGGTATCTCTTGATGTTCTGGATGCTGTTCATGGCAACAAATCTGGCAAAAGGAACGGTCAAATCGTAACGCAACGAGGTCAATTCACCCCCCTGGTCCTGCAAGTTGTAGATCAATTTGGAGTCTTCACCATACTTACCAGTCAAGATCTCGGTCAATTCGAACACCGGGGTGTCGATGGTAACACCTCCGTGACGCTTGAAAAGACTGGACAAGGTGTTGAAAATGGACTCTCTGAGAATCATGTCCTTTCCGGACCAGTCCTTGGTCCCCTTGGCCGTCTTGAGCTGGAAGTTGTCCTTGGAGTTCTTCTTTGATTTGTGTTTGTGTGGATGGGCTGGGGCAGCAGCAGCCGCAGCAGGAGTTTGTTGCGTGGACATTGTTCTGAGTGCTTGAAATCCGATTTTTCGCAAAGAAGGCAACATTCAAGTTGAATTGTGTTTTGTTTGATTGAATGCTGTTTCTGAGTGCCTTGAGTGCTGCGGTATTAATGTGTTACTCATCACAGCCTGTGAGAGACATTTGCTGATTTTTCATGAAATTTTTTTTTTTCAAATTGAAATTTTGGGGTTACCCGGGATAGATATGCGACGCTGCTTGACACACCGTGAATTACCAAGACATTATCACATTGTTGTCGCAGGTGATGAGTCCAGAAACGGGGAAATAGTCAATGGGGAGATCGTTGCCATGGTAATTTGCAGTGCATTACCCAAGGACCAATATTAGAAGTAATTACTGAAATTTTACATTATTAGAAGTTAGATTACTTAAATGAGAGCTGCGCACTGAGAAATTCCCGGAGAGGAATGATCAATTTCAGCTTCTGCAGTATGCCCATGGGTGTGATCGAAAAGGATTGGCACATTGACCTTTTTTTCATAAAATGGTCTGCCCATTTATTCGGTGAATCATTTGTACAGCCGGCCTACTGTACCACTAAATTCCAGGACTTTGTCGTAGCTACGAAGCGTAAAAAATGATCCACAATAACCTAAAGAACAGACTCCGAAACCCTGGTGATCGGCGGTGGCATGTGCCCTTTTCAAACACGATCACTGTCAGAGATTTCTCTCCAGTACAGTAAGTATACGTACACACTGTTAGCCCGTATAACTGGCCTCCCTGCAATGTCCGAGACACAAGTAGGGACCTCCGCAATAGGCACAACCGGTTCCTGTTGCCTTAAGCAGCCCAAAACCCTTGTTTTTGCCCAGTCTGCACCGTGGAGAACAATAGCTACTCGGGCAGCCCACTTTGTCCCTTTTGAGGACCCCGGACCGGGAAAACCCGCTACAGATCGGAAAAAATTGTCCTTCCTGCGCCCACATGTGACTCTTTTCGGCGCAACTCCACATTTCCGCACAGCCCACGTGACCTAACATCGACCCGGCCTGGCCTGCCTACGGTGCGCGGCCGCTGGTTTTTGTCACTTTCTTGGTGGGCACCGAACGGTTAGGCTATTTGCGTCCCTTACCGAAAAAGTTCCAATCACCGTCTGGGGTAGCGTCGACATTGATGTATAAATAGCGCATGCTTTTCCTTCCGGGACATCAAGAACGGCAGCAGAGTCTGATACAATCCAACCTGGCCCATCCACCTTTGTCTTTCCTGAGTATCCTGCTTTTTCTCGAGGTGTCTCGCTTTTTTTCTACGCTAATTCCGTGGCTCACCATAACACTGTCCTGGTCCGGCATTTGATATCAATCATGTTCCGTTCGGCAAAGCTTCTCAGAACCTCGTTGTATGCCTCGGGGATCCTTGGGTCGTCGTCTGTGGCCTACTATTGCTACAGCAACAGCAACAACACCAGCAGTCCACGTCTCGCTGCGTGGAAAAACGTGCAAAAAAGCTTCGCGATCCACAATGATAGCGCAGCTGCCCTTCAAACTCCACCAGAGCCATCTCTTACCTCGCTTGCCAAAAGAGCTCCTCCGCCTTCCAGAGAGGAGCTTCTTTCGAAGCTTGAAAACACCGAAAACTTCGATGTTCTCATCATTGGCGGAGGTGCTGTGGGAACAGGGACTGCTGTGGATGCAGCAACAAGAGGACTCAACGTTGCTTTGGTGGAAAGAACCGATTTCGCGGCCGGAACTTCATCCAAATCCACCAAGATGGCCCACGGAGGGGTCAGATACTTGGAGAAGGCGGTTTTCCAGCTTTCCAAGGCCCAGCTAGACCTTGTCATCGAGGCCCTCAACGAACGTGCCTCGATCATCAACAATGCTCCTCATTTGTCGTCCATTCTTCCTATCATGATTCCGGTGTACCACTACTGGCAGGTTCCTTACTTCTATGTGGGAACCAAGCTTTACGACATTTTTGCCGGAAAGCAAAACTTGAAAAGCTCGTATTTATTGAGCAAGTCAAGTGCGCTCAACATCGCTCCAATGCTTGACGACAAGGATTTGGTTGCAGGGTTGGTCTACCACGACGGTTCCTTCAACGATGCCCGTATGAACTCCACTTTGGCCATCACTGCCATTGAGAACGGAGCAACGGTTGTCAACTACGTAGAAGTCAAACAATTGCTCAAAGACGAGGCTGGAAAGCTCAAAGGTGCTGTGGCTGTTGACCGCGAGACCGGAAAGGAGTTCAAGATCCACGCCAAAAGCGTGGTGAACGCCACAGGTCCATTTGCCGACAGAATCCTCGAAATGGACAAAGATCCACAGGGATTGGCCCCAGCAACGCTCCAGCCTCCAAAAATGGTCGTGCCCTCTGCAGGAGTCCACATCATCTTGCCGGAATACTACTGTCCAAAGGAAATGGGCTTGTTGGACGCCTCGACCTCTGACGGACGAGTTATGTTCTTTTTGCCTTGGCAGGGAAAAGTGTTGGCCGGAACCACCGATACTCCTTTGAAGGCCATCGACAAGGACTATCCTGTGCCTACCGAAGACGACATTGAAGATATCTTGAAAGAGTTGCAAAAATACATCAAATTCCCTGTCAGAAGAGAGGATGTTTTGTCTGCCTGGTCTGGAATCAGACCTTTGGTCCGTGATCCATCGAAACTCCCTAAAGACGCTTCAGGAAACCCTGCTGCTGGCTCCACTCAAGGCCTTGTTAGATCGCATCTTGTCTACAAAACCCCATCCGGTTTGATCACCATCTCGGGGGGAAAATGGACCACCTACAGAGAAATGGCCGAGGAAACTGTTGACAATGTCGTGAAGGACTTTTTCGCTTCCGAAAGCAAGATAGCCCCATGCAAGACTAGAAACTTGAAGCTAGCCGGTGCAGACTACTACGACAAGAACCTTGCTAGTAAATTGACCCAGGCATACAATGTGGAATACAAAATTGCCGACCATTTGGCCAACAACTACGGTGACCGCGCCTCTATCATCTTGGACATCTACAAAAAGGACAAAGAAAACCAGTTGCCTGTGACGTTGTTGGCCAAGAAAGCCGGCCACGTTGTTGATGTTGCATCCTACAAGGACTTTGAATTGCCTTTCACGGTGGCAGAGTTGAAGTACTGTCTTAAATACGAATACGTTAGAACCCCTATTGATTTCCTTACCAGAAGAACAAGATTCAGCTACTTGGACGCTAGTGAGTCGTTGAAGGCAGTTGACGGAGTTGTGGAGTACTTGGGCAAGGAGTTCAACTGGGACAAGGCCACTAAGAGCGAACAGAAGGCCAAAACTATAGAGTTCATCAAGAACATGGGAGGTCAAGAGTGATTGATGGTTTGTTTATAAATAAATATTGCGATTACATATTCGGATTGCTGTAGTATATAAATATGGGCAGATGAAGATAAGGGGGGTTAGAAGTAACTTTTTAGGCGATAGCGATGATAAATATTTGCCAATACGTTTTCTCCACAAACCGTTCGTTTCTGCTTCTGCTATCCTACTTAACTTGTGACAATGCTACAATACGTCAGTGACCAAAAATACAGTGATTTCATTTACATGTCAAAATACTAAATATCAATGCTCCTCCCGATCGCGGTTGTCTCTGTTGTCGCGTCGACTGAATTTTCCCCCTCTGTTCTTGTTCATCTCCTGGAACTGCTTCCATTCTTGAATAGCTTTGGCCTGGGCCCTGTCGACGGTTCTATGGAGCTGCAAAATCTCCTCCTTGGCTGGATATTCTCTTGTCAATTTTTTGTCGATAACCTGCTCGATTCTGAGGAGCAATTCAATATCGTACTGGGTGACCAAACTGATGGATTTCCCGGATTTACCTGCTCTTGCAGTTCTCCCCACTCTGTGAATATATGTTTTGGAGTCTGTTGGAACGTCGTAGTTGATAACGAGATCCACAGAGGGAATATCAAGACCTCTGGCAGCAACATCAGTAGCCACCAAGATATTCTGGTTCCCACTCTTGAATTTGTTCAAAGCACCCAATCTCTTGGCCTGACTTAACTGTCCATGCAAAGGAACAATAGGGAATCCCAAGATTTTCCCCAAAAAGGCCGTTCTCTGACAATGGGCAATTGTTCTTGTGAAAATGATAATCGTCTTCCCAATAAATTTATTCAACAAATAAATGAGATGGGTGTCTTTGTACCCATCAGGTAGCACCATTATCGTTTGCACCAAGGAGTCAACTGTAGAGTATTTGTCGTTCACAGAACATTTCATTGGATTTGTCAAAGAAGCACGCTGTAATTTTTCGATTTTGGAGGTCATAGTTGCCGAAAACAAATAGGTGTTACGCTGTTTTGGAATGAGATCGAGGATCTTGTCCAAAGCTGGCCCGAATTCCAATTCCAATAACCGATCGGCCTCATCCAAGACAAAATATTTGAGCAATCTTAAACTGAACCCTTTAGTATGTTCCAAATGGTCAAGTAATCTACCAGGAGTGGCCACAATGATATGAGGCTTGCGCATAAGCTCTCTAGCTTGATCCAACATGCCCACACCTCCAACAATACACACAGACTTACAGCCCATTCCAGAACCCAAGGCGTCAAAGGTGTCCTTGATCTGGAACGCCAATTCTCTTGTTGGCGACAAGATACATGCAAAATATGGAGTTTGTATTTTCCAGAGAGCTTGAAGAATTGGCAATGCGAAAGCCACGGTTTTCCCGGACCCTGTTTGAGCCAATCCGATAATATCTCTTCCTTCCAAAGCAAATGGAATTGCCTCACTCTGAATTGGGGTTGGTTCTTTGTAGTTGAGTCTTTGAACTGCCTCTAAAAGATCTGGGACAAGACCGAACTCTGCAAATGATTTCACTTTTGGATGCAGTGAAGCCGTATCTTCTGAGCCCTCCTTTGAAGGTTCCTCGTCTTCGCCGGAAGATGCGTTTTCGTTATCTGAGTCTTCTTCATCACTGCTTTCTTTCTTCTCTTTTTTGGCAAGTTCCTGAGCTGCCTGTGCTTTCTGTTTAAGCTTGAGAGCTAGCTCATTGACTTCCTTCTTGACTTTTTCCTTCTTTGATACTTTGCTCTTCTTTGTTATTCTAGCAGCCTTCACGGCGTCTTTTGAACCCATTGTCATCCGTGTGATTATGTGCGTTTGTGGGGTTTGTAATTGCTTGTTGCCCGTCAAGTTTTTTATTTGCAGACATAGTTGATGCTATTGATCTATGCCATAAAAATTTTTTTCAGCTGTAAATTTTTTCGTGGATAATTTTTCATTGAAAATCTCGATGAGTTGCACGTGATCGAGACTGATGCCAGAAGCCACGGCTAATTGACAGCTTTTGACAGAATGTAGACAAGCGTGAATATATGTGGCTGTGTGGTAAGAGTCTACAGAGATATGAAGTATCAATCTGAGAGAATGCTTATATAGTACGACAATAGCTATCTGGTCAGTGTATGGCGCTCTGGATTATTGAACTACCGTATCTTTATCTTTACACGGTACATCTGATGTTTATTAGCCCAGAAGATCATTCAGAAAAGCCTTTCGAGCCCTTAAAATCTTTCAAATTTACATCATTATATGGACGGGCCATGATAATACCCACTACCTCAGTCCTGCCACTCAACGACCGCTCCAACAGCATGAAGGCCATCGGGAGGCTACACTGCTCCTATATTACTAACCCCACTCTCCCTTTTTAAGTGACGAAAAATTTTATCGCTAACTTTCACAATCTTTTTAAATGCCGGTGCTTTTGTTACGCGTAACATGGCGTGAAGAAAACACGCATTACCATCCGGCAATGACAAGCAATTGAAAACGGGGCCAATCTATACGGCATAACGAAGGGAATAAATAGCCAAAAGTAAAAGGACAAGTAAAAGGACAATCGCCACGACACAGCCAAACGCATACACCGTAACTTTTAACCCTTTTCCTAATTACCATACAGACAGCATCAATAAATAATAGCAGCGATGTCTCTTTTTTCGGAGAGTCAGCTCACTTCGAAGCTCCAAAACTTGAACGAGTCGCCAGACTCAATTGTAGGACTTTCGCAATGGATATTGTTCCACCACAGACAGGCAGAACGCATTGCAAGGACCTGGAAAAGCGAGGTGTACAAGGCGCCGCAGAAAAGAAAGTTGCCGTTGATATACCTCGCAAACGACGTGATCCAGAAGGCCAGAGCCAGAAAAAAGCTCGAGTTCCTTGTGGAGTTCAGCAAAGTGCTCGATCCGACAATAATAGACGCGTACCGCGCGGTGCCAGAGAATATCCGGGGGAAGATCAAGCGGAGTGTCAATGTGTGGAAGGAAAGAAACATTCTTTCAGAGTCTCTCTTGAGAAAGCTTGTGAAAGAAATGAGACAGGCTGACACTTTGAGCGCAGGCTCTGGCGAAAGAGCCGCAGCATCCTTCGCACAAGCGCATGCAGAGACGCCTGCCTTGCCACCTCATTTGGCGGACTTGGCAAAATTATACGCCTCAAGCGCGCATTCGTCACTGATTCTTGAGGATTCCTTGAAGGCTTTCAACACGCAGTATGCGCAGCTATTTGGGGAGGACAGCAACTTGCCTGCTCCCAGTGTTTTTCTCAATCAGATCCAGAACTTGATGAAGCTTATGAACACGGTTAAGCGGCAGCATTCGGAAGCGTCCAAACGCCATTCTGTGTTGACAGATAAGTTGAAGGCAATGTTGGCACTCGAGGAGGCGTCATACTTGAAGAAATTGGGCGGTGGAGATACTGCTAAGTTCGAGAAAATCAGTGAGCTTGATGTGAAGTTGGCCAAGATGTTGGAGACGAAAAAAGACCTTGAGGATATGATTGTTGAGGAGATCAAAGGGACCGTTGCAGGGATTGGCGACAGCGAGGAGAAAAATAATGCGATCAATAATGGCGAAGAGCCTGCTGCACCTTCTTTTACTCCTGTAGGGTCGCCGAAGAGTGACGACGAGGACGGATACGTGCCCGCAGAGAGTGTAGACGCTGCGAATAGAAATGGCAGTGCAAATGGCAATAATATAAACAATGCTGACGACGATGACGACGATGCAGTTCCAAAGTACGAGAATAGCGATTCAGACGAGAAGGGGAGCGATTCCGAGGAGGATGATGAGCCGAAAACGAAGAAGCCGAAGGTGATAACGGAGTCTGAGGCGACGCAATTGCTCGAGGCATTAAAGGCGCTTCATAAGTAGTATTGAGGAGGGATTTGCAAGTGTATTGTTGAGAACTGTGTGGGGTGCTTTGAAGTAACATATGAGTGGGGACTGGTGGCTAAGGCGTCTTGGAAGAGATAATGGTTGAGTGGGGACAGTTTGTGGTGGCTGAGGCGCCTTGGAAATGGTATTAGATGAGTAGGGACTGGTGGCTGAGGCGCCTTGGAAATACTATCAGATGAGTAGGGACTGGTGGCTGAGGCGCCTTGGAAATGGTATTAGATGAGTAGGGACTGGTGGCTGAGGCGCCTTTGAAGTAGTATTAGATGAGTAGGGACTGTGGTGGCTTATGTATATGTAATGTATTACAAGATTTGCTTGTGAAGGGTGTAGGTAGGTGTGGTGGTCATGTCACAAGTGTTGTGTATAGACACAATGTGTACGTGATGTGCTACGGGATTTTTTAGGAATGAATGGTATGGCAAATATTTACGTATTTACGTGAAAGCCTGCAGATAACAAGCCCTAAATGAGACAATACGTATAGAGACAAGCCCGCGAAAAGCAATCCGTAGAGACGCCTCCAGATATCAATCCGTAGAAAATATCAATCCGTAAATAGGCAAAAGTCATTTGCAATATATACATCTATGTGTGGCTTATATACATGGGCATTGCACTGCATTTACTGCGCCGCCACATCCAGCCGTTGTCGTGACGTCGTTAAATATGGAGCATAATACATGGTCTATGGCTAAAACACATTGTCCGATTCACCCTTCATGCGCGGAACTCTCTTTGGCTCCCAGTCCTCTTCTCCCATATGCTGCAAGCGGTAGTACTCCTCCTTGATGTCGACTTTGCGTCTGTTTTTGATGATCGCCAAGCTTTCGTCTTCGTCAAGCTCCTTGACCTTGCGGTCGCGGCGCTCGTATCGCACTGCGGTGAAGTTGCTGAGCAACACCGAGCCGTAGCCCATCATCACCAAGAAGGGCAACCCGAAGAACAAGAAAGGGTGCTTCTTGACGCCCTTCTGGTAGCGGCCGGTCAAGGTTCTGTCGTAGAGGGCCTGCTGGGCCTTTGTTCTGAATACTTTGTTGCCGAAGGCGCCCATTTTGGTTGTTGCTGGGCGTTTGTTGTGGATGCTTTGTTGGCGCCCATTGCTGACGTTGGGACGGGGAATGTGCGATTTGGATTTTTGGGCGATTTGGCAGGGCAATGCGGGGTTACCCTGCGCAAAAATTTTTTTGAGCCAAAACTGGCTAACAAAAACCAAAACGACAATCAAAAAAAAAAAGCCAGTAACAAACACAGCAGGAAAAGAGGACAGAAACAGGAGGGCCCAGGCAGCATCCACTACCGAAACACGCATTGCCATCCGCATTGCCTCGCCATTGCCTCGCCATTGCCACACGCCACAGCCAGCCTATGATTCCCGTCAAAAGCTACGGGGTGACGCCCCCGATCTCCATCGACACGTCGTCGCCAGAGGAGATCAAGCTCAACACACAGCTCGTCGCGCAGCTCAAGGAGGAGGGCTCGTTCGAGAGCGACGAGGCCACAAAGAAGCGGTTCGAGGTGCTCCAGAAGTTCCAGAAGTTGGCGCAGGACTTTGTGTTCCGGGTCTCCAAGAACAAGAACATGTCCAACGGCATGGCCAAAGACGCCGGGGGGAAGATCTTCACGTTTGGGTCGTACCGCCTCGGGGTGTACGGCCCCGGCTCGGACATCGACACCTTGATTGTCGTGCCCAAGCACGTCACGCGCGACGACTTCTTCACCGTGTTTGCCGACATGTTGCGCCAGCAGCCCGACCTCGACGAGATAGTGATCGTCCCCGAGGCCTACGTGCCCATCATCAAGATCAAGTACGCGGGGATCTCCATCGACCTCATCTGCGCGCGCCTCGACCTCAACCAGGTGCCCTCCAGCCTCAGCCTCCTCGACAAGAACCTCCTCCGCAACATCGACGAAAAGGACATCCGTGCGCTCAACGGCACGCGGGTGACGGACGAGATTCTCCAGTTGGTCCCGAAGCCCATGCCCTTCAAGTACGCGCTCCGGGCGATCAAGCTCTGGGCGCAGCGCCGCGCGGTGTACGGCAACGTGTTTGGCTTCCCCGGCGGGGTGGCCTGGGCGATGTTGGTGGCGCGCATCTGCCAGTTGTACCCAAACGCGTGCAGCGCGGTGATAGTCGTGAAGTTCTTCCACATTCTCAACCAGTGGAAGTGGCCGCAGCCGGTGCTCCTCAAGCAGATCGAGGACGGTCCGTTGCAGGTGCGCGTGTGGAACCCGAAGATATACCCCCAGGACCGCCTGCACCGCATGCCGGTGATCACCCCGGCGTACCCCTCGATGTGCGCCACCCACAACGTGTCGCAGTCGTCCATGAAGGTCATTTTGGCGGAGCTTGAGCGCGGGGCGCAGCTTGTGACGGAGATCTCCGCCGGAAGGGAGAAATGGGCCGCCTTGTTCGAGAAACACCGCTTTTTCCACACCTACAAGACCTACTTGGCGGTCACCGCAGCCACGCGCGGCGGAGAGGAGGAGGCGCTCAAATGGAGCGGCTGGATCGAGTCGCGGCTCCGCTTCCTTGTGCAGAAGCTCGACGCGCACGAGGCCATTGCGCTTGCGCACCCCTTTGTCAAGTACTTTGACCACGCATACGTGGTCCCCGCGGCGGATTCCGCCGGCCGCAAGCAGCTCTTGGCGACGTTTGGGACCCGCAAGGGCGACGCGGTGGCCGCACAGTACCTTGCGGTGACGGAGGAGAACCGGAAGTCCCCGGAGGTTGTGGCTGCGGTGGGCGACGCCGCCAACAGCGTGGTGCGCATCACGACGCTCTTCATAGGGCTCGAGGTGAAGCCGGCCGGCGCAGAGGGGCGGAAAATCGACATCCACGTGATCTGCAAGGACTTTTTGGGGCTCTGCCACAACCTCGAGACGTACGACGAGGAGAAGAACGACTTGCAGATCAAGGCGGTGCGGCTTTACGATCTCCCGGACTTTGTGTACGATGGGGAGGAGCGGCCGATTAAGCGGAAGCACAAGAAGCAGAAGAGCGATAGTGGGAAGACGAAGAAGGTGAAGAGCACGCAGTAGGCTGCCGTAGGCGGCCGTAGGCCGGCTAAGGCGGCCCTAGGCGGCCCTGGGCTGCCCTAGGTGGCCCTAGCCTGTGTATGTATAGGCCACAGCCGACCCACAGCCTGTGTATGTATATAGGGAATACATATCTAGGGCATACACAAGTTTGGGGATACATTTGTAGGATGTTATTCATTAGTCTTTTTACAGTCCACAGCTGCGGTTCGAGGTGTCTGAATTTGCGAAGCAAATGATATACCTATAGGGCAAATGTGATGTATTTTATTGCTTATTGCGGATATAAGTTGACGTTTGTCTTATATAGGCACTTATATATATGTATATATATAGGCAATAATATATTGTGCGAAGCACCTACGATAGGGCAAATGTGATCTTTATTGACTATTGCGGATAACAGTTGGCGTTTGTCAATTGTGCGAAGCAGCTACGATAGGGCAAATGTGATATATTTTTTCATTACTTATTGCGGATATAAGTTGGCGTTTGTCTATATACTGTGCAAAGCACCTACGATAGGGCATATATGATGTATTTTGTGCTTATTGCAGATAAAAGTTGGCGTTTGTCTTATATACTAGGCTTGAATATATTGTGCGAAGCACCTACGATATACCTATAGGGCATATGGGATATATTGCTTTTTGCGGATAACAGTTGGCGCTTGTCAATTTATTGTGCGAAGCACCTACAATAAGGCAAATGTGATGTATTTTTCATTACTCCCTGCCGATAACAGTTGGCGTTTGTCTTATATACTAGGCACGAATATGTTGTGCGAAGTACCTACGATAGGGCAAATGCGATATATGCTTATTGCAAATAACAGTTGCCGTTTGTCTATATACTGTGCAAGACTCCGTTGACATAGATAGATAGATAACGAGGGCTCCTCGAATACCAAAAGGTATAACCCGTAGGTTCATATACTTCAGCACTAGGAACAGGCTTGCATTACGGTGACACATACTGTGTTTGCCTTTGATTTTGGTGTAATATAGATGAAATGGTGATTTAACGACATGGCATACATTTGGGGATGCATATAAATTTTAAGAATATGATGCAGTCAGTTGAAAACGCAATTGGATGTTTTCATTCAATTAACATTTGAAATTCTTTTTATGTTGATATATTGGCCATACATTGCACCGCTTAACAGACATTTGCAACTGCCATTTTAAATCAACCTACCCAGGGTATTCAAATCTCATCTCCCAGATTCTCCCTCGATGACTTCCACGTGACCCACAAAAAAATTTCTTCAAAAATCTCCGCTGCATTATCTGAATATTTTCAGTATATACTGAAAATTTTTCAGCTCACTCTATCACCTAGTCCTCGTCCAGCAAGAAACCACACACCACATCAAAAATGGCCAAACACAGAAGAAAGACTAGAACCCACGTCACCATCAGCGAGGAGCAAGACTCCAAAATCCCAAAGTCCATGGTCGTCGCCGTCGGGCTGGGCTTGAAAAACCACTCGGTGAGCCAGTTGGTGCAGGACATGCGGCTTGTTATGGAGCCCCATACCGCCATCAAATTGAGAGAACGTAAATCCAACAAGCTCAAGGACTTTGTGGTGATGGCCGGGCCTTTAGGCGTGTCCCACATGCTCGTTTTCACCCAGTCTGAAGAGACCGGATCAGTGCAATTGAGACTCACAAGACTTCCCCACGGACCAACAATCACCTTCAAAGTAAAGAACTTTTCCCTCTGCAAAGACGTCAGGCGCATCTTGAGACACCCAAAGTCTCACGGAAAGGACTCCAAGGACTACTTGAACCCACCGCTTTTGGTTTTGAACGGATTCTCCAGCCCAGCCAAGGCAGACCCTCATGAAAAACTCACAATCACCTTGCTCCAGAGTATGTTCCCGCCTATATCCCCGCAAGAGACCAAGGTCAATTCCATCAGAAGAGTGCTCATATTGAACAAAAACCCCCAGGGCGAGATCGACTTGAGACACTATGCTATCGACACAAAGCCGGTGGAGGTTACCAAGTCTGTCAAGAGATTGGTGACCATCAAGGACAAGACCAACAAGAAATTGCCCAACTTGGGCAGAATCAAAGACGTTTCGGACTTTGTGCTAGACCCGTACGCCAACGGCGGATTCACCAGCGAATCAGAGGTTGAGGACGACGAAATTGTCCAGATTAGACCCGACAATCCGCACTTCTCCCAGAGCAACCACCATCACAGCAAAAGAGGCAAGCCTGCCCCTGCTGCGGATGCTGCGGGGGGCGAGGAGGAAACCAAGAAAAGAGCCGTGAAGTTGACGGAAATAGGGCCTAGACTCAAACTTGACTTGTTGAAGATCGAAGACGGGGTGTGCGAGGGCAAAGTGTTGTACCACTCGTACGTGAAGAAGTCCAAGTCCGACATCAACAAATTGGACGCAAAACACGCAAAAATGAAGAAGTTGAAGTTGCAGAGAAAGAAGCAGCAGGAGGAAAACGTCCAGGCCAAGAAGGAGAAGAAGGAAGCCAAGAAGTTGCGGAGAAAGATGAGACAAGAGAACGGCGAGGGCGATGCCGATAGCGAGGACAGCGACAGCAGCGATGAGGAAGACCGCGAGGAGGACGGCGATCAGGATGAGGATTTATTTAGTGAATCTGATTGAACACGCAATCTGCTGCGTCTGTCATTTTCTTAATAAACATGTTTCGATATGATTGTACTTACAGCGTATAAAGTAGATGGTAACACCCGTATATTAGACAGCCACAGAACAGGGCAATATATAATAACCACAGGCCGCAAGCCTAGTCAACTCGTGCGTCCCTCAACGAGTGGATAGACGCAATATTATTACTGAACTTCTTTTTCTTCAATGTCTTCTTCAACTCCTTGCGCACAACCATCACAGGAACAGAGCTTTTCGTCACCAAGTAGTTTGAAAGAGACCCCAATAGCACGCCCTGCAACGCGCTTTTCCCACGCGACCCTACAACCACCAAAGTTGGCTGGATATGGTCTACAATCTCCGTGATCAAATGTCTCGGTATTGGATGGTGGATCACCTCGATAACAGCGTGCACCTGGAGTTTTGTGAGCTTGATCAACTCCAAATACGAGTTGGAGAGCCGCTCAACGGCGTCTTTTCTATAATGTTCGCGTTCCTCGTCAGAGGCCTCTGACTGTTTGTCGTCGTCAATGACATATACAATAAAAAGAACACTGTTGTTGGCTAGCACCGTCCCAATACACCACTCCAACGCATAGAGACTCTCTGGCGAGAAGTCCATACAGCACAAATACGACTTTGGCTTTTTGGAAAGCGAAAGGTTCTCGAAAAAATCGCCTCTGGTGATGGTTCTGATACATCTGTTGTTTTCCTTGCTTGAGTCGAGGTCTCCCAAGACTATCTTTCTGTTGAGGCTCTTGGCGAGCTCGATGTCCTCCTCCTCCTCAGCGTCATACGTGTACGGCGCATTGAAGGTCTTATCCTGCTTGTCAGAAACAATCTTGCCCTTATATGCTGCATACTTCTTTAGAGACTGCTGAGACACCTTTTTGGTCTGTTTGAGGCCCGGCATCCCCGCCCCTGTGCCTGCCGCAGACCCAGAGCCTAGCACCAGCTTCTTGGGTCCCTCGGGGCCCCCGCTTTCGTCGTCTGCCTCGTCTCCTTCGTCATCGTCGTAGAGTTTCTGTCCATGCATCTGCAAGAGGGAAACATCGATATATTCCAACTCCTCGGGTGTGAGGCTCTTGATGACCTTCTTGGTCTCCTCTGGGATGGAAGCCCCGACCGATGCGGCGTTTACAAGCGCCTTTTGGGCCGCCTCAAGCTCCTGGAGGCGCGTGACCACTTTGGCCTCTTTAATGACCGGATCTTTGTCCTCGTTGGACACGCTGATGGCCAAATCGTTGAGCTTTTCGGCCACGGCGTCCTCAGGGGCCTTGGCAGCCTCGGCGTCGCTGGCTTTGTCGCTATCTTCGCGGACATTATTCTTTTCGTACGTCGCAAAGTTGGGCAAAATCACCCCGCCATCGTCATACTGGAACTCGTTGTCGGTGTCACTGATACGCTCCTCTTCGCTGTTGTCGTCCTCGTCTTCGTATTCCTGCTGTTCGATCATTTTTTTCTCGTACTCTGCCTGGTCTGTGCCTGGAGGAGCAAGCCGCTCCGATGGATCGTGAGTCAACACCGTCCATTTGAGAGCCGAGCCGTTTCTTCTTACCCTGCTCAAGGATCTGCTTTCAGAGTCAATGCGGCGCGATCTCGAGTGGGAACTGTATCTGTTTGCGCCAACCGTCCGCGTAGGCAGAGTCGAAGTAGCTCTGAAATCATCAGACATAATGGCTGTATTAGATTGGGGCCTTTGATGGTTTAAGGAATGTCTAGGGGTTTCTATTTGAGGAGAAATTGGGGGATTATTAATTATGTTGTCTCTGTGTAATGGGAGTTCTGCTGTTTATTGTTCTATATTGCTTCATTCCATCGACAAGCGAGGGCTGGTACTAATCATTATTATGCAATTAGACCGCTTGTAATGTGAATTTTCGTTTTTTCTGTTCTGGGGTGTTTTTCTTGTTACTGATAAAGGTAAATTTGGTTTGTATGGGGGGCCCAGCAATATGGGTTTGGTGGAGTGCGCAAAGTAACTTTGGGCGCGGGATATCAATTTGTCGGTTGCTTAATTGACAGTCGCTATACTTACAGAAAGACTTCTCCATCATTCATGTAGTAGTGTATATTAGTAGCGGATTGCTTCTTAAATGGCGTCTAAATGTCGTGTGTCATAATTACTCGTCAATCAGGCCACTTGTGACATATTTGTCAATCAGTCCACTGCGTATCTATCAAATGCACCTTTATCTGCCTTTTTGGGCTATGCTCATATTATCGACTCAACCCGCTCGTAAAACAAAATATACACATCACTGCTGGTGATCGTATTGTCGCTGTAGTTCACCCCCGGATTGATGTTGATCCTGAAGTTCTCGTCGTCAAACGAACACCAGCAGGGCTTTTTCTTTTCGCTGGTATGGTTCTTCTGCTTGTTGACCACCGACGTGTAATGCCCGCTCTTCAAATTTCCATAGTGGTTGATGAAGGCAAACAACTTGTAAGTCAATATCCGGTCTTTGACCTTTATATCAAGAGTTATGGGGAATATGATCGACGTGGAGTTCTTCAAGGGACGCATTCCCTTTTTATTGAAACTGAACCGCGAGAGATTGATAATCAAGATCTTGGGGAGCTGAATAAACTTCAATGTTTTGATTGTTTTGTTCCCCACTATCTGCATACTTTTGTACTTCTCCTCTTTGGAGAGCCCTCCATCTTCGTTGCTTCCCTGCGAGTTTTCGCTAAGAGCGCTGTCTATCAACGGCTCGTTCACGTGTCTCTGCTTGTCTTTCTTTTTCCCCCTCAAATTATTGAAGAAGTTGTTCTTAAGAGGCAGCAGGGGGTCTTTGAACATGTCTTCATTCGTAAAGTTGGCCCCGTTGTCGCCTTTTGTGTCATTCCCATAGTTTGTATTGTAGAACTTATTTGCCTCGTTCAACTGCGTCTTCTTCTTTTTACAGTTGGGACAGTCCCATGCGTTGTCCCCGCTAAGCACCTCGTCGGCTGCAAAAAGCTTGATACAGTCTTCAAGACGGATGCGCTTCTTTGCGATTGTTTTCTCCACAATAGGCAACGTCAACACCGAAAAGTTGGCAAACGTTTGGCTGGTTTTGGAGCATTTCAAGCAGCGGAGACAGCTCTCCAATTGGCCCTGAAAACAGGTGGTTATAGGCGACACAAACTCCCTTTGAGTGAGCTTTTTGAACCATTTAGAATAGTTTCGGATTTCGTCATTGGTGATGTTTATAGAAAGCCGCGAACTAGTCTCGAAATCAGTCACGTCGTTGAAGTCTAAAGCCGGGATGAAAATGTCTGGATGCTCTTCAAAAGTGGTGTCTGATCCACTCAATTCGTCGTGAAGAACATCAAGCAAAAAGATCAAAAATTCTGTGGTGTCCTGCTGCTGGTTAGGGATGTTGAAATCCGGCCGAAGTTTGGAGCAATGGTTGAGAAAATTGCTTGGAGCAATGATGACCCCGCCATACGAGTTCATCTTGTCGAAAAGCCTGCTCAAGGCCTGCGAAATGATCGGCTTTACGTTGTTTTGTGCCAAATACTTCTTATAGTTCGCATTGAGGAACACGGCCCTGAACACATTGATGCTGAACAAGCACTGAAGAAGACAGTTGATGTAGCAGTTGTTTCCGTAGTTTTTGAGCCCTACAATGCTCAAGGCCTGGAGCACGTTCTTATTCAGCTCGGTGAACCCGTTTGCGCCTGCTTTACGTTTTACCGGGCCGTTCGCGGAGCTACTACTGGCGTTTTTCTGCGCAAGAGCCATTGTTTGGGCCTGCTGCTGCTGCTGCTGCTGGTAATGGAGTCCCCCGTTGCCCATAGCTACAGAGGGCCCGCCATTCAACATAGGGGGCCTAGAAGACCCCTTTTGCGAGGAAATCATGGGGAAAGCCGACATTCCATTGGAGCCCCCGGAGGAGAGATTCCCGGGGTGTCCGTGATGATGGTGGCTATTACTAAGGGCATTGCTACTACTGGTAGACTGCTTCAGCTCCAAAGCAGCCTCATACGCCGTAAGATACTTTTTTGCTTCGCTACTGTTGCTTTTGGCGTGTCCAGGGGTGAACGGATTGACGCTATGGCCATTACTGTGGTTACTATGGGTTGCACTGAGCGGGGTGGCAAGATTGCTGCCAAACTGGGGCTTAGAGGGCAGATTGTTACGCGAATTGGCCGTCGCTTGTAGATATTTAGGTGTTTTTGCTTTGCGTCCGTTGTTGGAATTTACGAGCTGTTGGCGCGTGGCGCCGACGTTTATAGTGATGTTGTTGGCGTTTTTGTTTCGCGCGGAGCCCTTGGCGTGGGTCTCGTGGATGTTCTCCTTGTTGTCGGTGTATATACCATAGTTATGGGGATGTTTTTTTTTCAAGTTGCTTATCAAAGAGGGCAGTTTAATAGGGACAGGCGGCGGCTCGTCCTTGGGTGGATGTGCCATTAGATACTGGTGCTTGCTAGGAAGAGGCGGAGGCACTTCTCCGGGAGAATCCGGCGACTTTTCGAGGTACGGATTCTCCGCAACGTTGTAGTCCACATTAGGAGCCATGTACGCGGTGCCGGGGTCCAACGTGTTGGCCACAAGGCGTGCACTTTGTTCTAAAGGCACGGGGGCTGGCGCCTGCAGATCGGGCTCGAAAAACTGCCCTGTCTGTGGTATATAGTAGTTCTCCACGTCGCTGCGGGCAATCGGGAGCTCGTCGTTTATGTCAGCAGACTCTAGGAGGGTCAACCAGGACTCAAAACCGTCAATGAGCAAGCGGGGCGGCTTGAGCAACGGCTTTTCCCTTTTGGCGTTGGTTTCCTTGTCGCCAAACACCAACGCGTAGAAAAAATCGAGGTAGTTGAACTGGACTTTTTCCCCGTTGAACGCGTTCCAGGTGTTGTTGTCGGTGTAGTAGTAGATAGCCCTGAATTTGTGGCGTTGCCGGAAATACCCGTAGTTGTTTTTCGTGGTGATGAGGTCCTCGTCCTCGTAGTAGTTGTTGTTCTTATTGGCAGCTGCGTCAAAGTGCTTTTTCCCGATCTTCTTTAGCATTTTCTCCAACATTTCGTCTGTCAAACTACTGCGGCTGGCGTAGAGTAGTGCAGGGTCGATGTTGATGAGGTATTTGCTCGATATGTGGTTCGTGTTGAACGCCTCCTTCGACCGGAGGTCCACAAGCATGATTTTCTTCTTTTTGGCCTCCACGAGGTCGCGTAGCTCGATCGCACTGATAGTAGGCAATATTCGCTGGTGGCTGGGCGAATTGACAGAGACTACCTGCACACTGGCGGTCAAGTCGTCGAAATCGTCGTTCCCATGGCCACTGATATGGCCCGGGGGCCCGTTTGTGGTGTCAGCCTCCGGATCTGAGTCGGAATCGTGATTTTCGTAGTGTTCGGGCCCGTAGTCGGTGAGATAGCTTTTTGTGGACTTCCGTTTCTTGATTTTCGGGAAGTAGTAGCTGCTATTGATGCCCTTGGTGTGTTTGTAGTTGACATACTCCTCGATCTGGCCTCTGATCTTGTTGAAATAGTATTCGTTCTTGTAGAACCCCACAAGCGTGCCGTAAAGCTCCAAATCGTCCTCCTTGTGTTTGGAGTTCTCCAAAAGCGAGAGACACACCGGAAGGTAGTAGAAAACAATAATGCACCCCAAAATGTAGTACGCCACCGCCTGGTAGAGAAGCTCGTTCATCTCTGAGGCCTCAGACGAGCCTGGGCCGTCCATGATGCGTGCAAACAGCTTGCGAAACTGCTCGAAAAACTGCTGGCCCTCGTTGAGCAACTCAAACGACCTACGATCGTAGGTGAACGCGTGGATCTGGTTTTCGGCAAGAATGTGGATGATGTACTGGCTCACCGCGTCGTTGGGCTTTTCAGCGTGCGAGTTGTCGTCGATAAGCCTGAACGCAGTGTGGATGTAGAAGCTTATGTGGTCATTATCGATGGAGTTTAACGCATCGGACACCAAGCGATCGATCTCGTTGGAAATGTGGTGCGACTTGTACAAGGGGGAGTCGGCTCCGCTCATTGTGCCCTGGGTTACTAGCAGGGGCTGTACAGAGGTTCATCAGGGAGCTATTGGCGTGGCTATCTGAGTGAAGAACAGATTGGCAAGCGAGACATAAAGGTTTTTGTTTCGTCCGCGACCGAGACGGGGCACGCAACCGGGCGTAGAATTTGATTTTCAGTATGCCTTGGGAGGCCTCAAAAGGCTTCAGAAGGGCCTTAAAAGACGCACATGCCTTAAGGCAGTTAGTGGACACTTAAGGAGTCGTCTGGGGGGTTACACTTTGTGTTTGGGGACAGCCTATTGGTCTGAGAGTTCAGGTCGATATGTGACAGTTGTTGACGGGATCTTTGTGGGTGGCATATGGCATTTTTTATGACCCATATTTTTGGCTCTTCTATGTTTGTGGCCCATCGCCATGACTGCAGGTTGCCATCATCGATAAGCACCACAGGTGGCCCTGTTTGTAAGCGTTATTAGTGAGCTGCTATTAAATGTACTCTTTGTGATCGCCTCATGCGGTTTCATTTCGTAGGCATCGTTAAAAGGCACGTTTCATGGCTTTATATACACATGCATTGTGACCTTCATCATTACCATTATGGCCCGCTTTATGTCCCTTACGCCATTTATGACCTCTATTACCTTCTTTGACTTCCTTTATTACCCGTCTCTATGGTTTGCTACATAGTGTTCATCCTGCTCCTAAATATTTACTCTTGAAAGCTTATTACGACCGTGTTCTATAACAGCCCCCTTATCTTTATGTTCAAAACGTCATCCAAAACTCTGTTAGGACCCTTCCTTCTCGAACTGCCCCTAAATGATCTTGTCACTCTCCAGTAAGACCAACAGCTTGTAACTTCACCTTGAGCACCGACTCCATGTTTTGCACGACCCATAACATTACTCAACCTGTAATTATCCAACTCACCAAATAAGTGTAAATCTACCACCCCCCTTGCCCGCTGAACACCCAAACAGCGCCTCAGCTGCGATTACGAATGCCTCCCTCATGATAGACTGTCAATGTGCATGCAATATGTACGGATGTGGTACCCACAGACTAGCACCAGGGTCCTAAACACCATTCCTCTCTCTTTCAACCCTTCAAATTATCCTGTGAAACATCAACGCCTATCGCTCATCCATGAAGATCTCCCACAGATCCCATAGCCACTTTCCTACGAACTCCACAATATCCTCTCGTGGAAAGATTATATAATCTATCTCCTAAAGACATATTCCACCGCTCTGGATACGGATAGCTGAAATTTTTTCAAACGGAAGCTGAAAAAATTCGATTCATGCGCTGTAGTTATACGGCTTACAGGAAAGCCTGGACACAATCCGTAGCGGAACCATAACGTCTAGATAGACAAACATATAACGAGAAGCAACGCAAAATATCACCAAATAAAAAGATGGTGTCGCCAAACATGTTGAAGCAAATAGTATGCAAAAGGGGCATCTCCTCATCATGCATGAAGATGGGGTTGAGCCGTCAACTTTATCTCGCCAATAACACGATGGCTTGCGCAAAATCTGCTGGTATAATTGGCCGCAGATATGCGCAAACGGCTGCTCCTTCCAACATCAACCCTACTCAGAGCTCAATACCAAAAGGAAGCAAGCCTATGACTGTCAACAACGAGTTGCCAGATCCCCTTGCTGAGGACAAAAAGAGCAAATACCAGTTCATCACGTTTGTGATAGGAACTGCTGTTGGATTTATATTGATTGTCAACTACGAGAAGTCTTCATCGCCTATAATTGGCTCAACATTGCATATATTGAGAAGATCTCCAAAGGTCAAGGAATTGCTCGGTGGGAACATTGATTTCAACTCGATCAATCCATGGATCTCTGGTGAATTGAACCAGGTTAAAGGAAAGATTGATATCACGTTCTATATCAAAGGAGACTTGGGAAAGCTTGGGAAAGTTCATTTGAACGGTGACAGACCAAACAAGAACACTCCTTTGACTATTCATGAGTTCTCTGTGACTGTTGATGATGTGGAATACGATCTCTTGTCGGACTCATTTATCAAGGATCTTTCCTTTTAGTCTTGCGGTAAAAGCCAAGCAGCCTCGTGTAGATATTACAGAATGATATGCACAAGTGTTTCATGAGATATGCGATTGTTCGTTATAAGTTGTATATAAATCTAGCAAGAATAAATCATGTCACTTTACTTCAGATAAAATGGGGAGCGTCGTCTTTTCGAACAATCACGAATGTTACATAATACATGAGAATGAGCATACAGAGTCACTCGTAACGATAGTGTGAATATAGTTCATCATACAGCATAAGCAAAATAAAATACAAGAGCCATTCATCATGTCAATCAGGTAAAATTTCAGCTCTTTCTGGCCTTCTTTAGAATACTGTCTATACCCCCCGTTTTGGCCCTTTTCGCAGCCGCCTTTGCGTCCAGTGCTTTGCGCTTCTTCTGCTTCTCCTCGAACTTCTTCATGTGCTCATTACGGACCTTTTCACCCTGTTTGCTCAATTCAAGAGACTTCCCCACAAACTCCTTATTGTCGGCTTCTTTATCCTTAAGCCACTCCAATAGTTTGATTTCCTCCCCGTAGTGATCTTCGCCAACTTTCGATTCGTAAGGGGTTTCCAAAATTATAGGTATTTTTTGGAAATGTTCGCCCTGTTCATTTGCCAAAATTCTGAAAGACTCAAGCCCAAGGAAACCAAGCCCAAGGTTCTGATGAAGGTCTCTGTTCGCGCCAATGGGACCCTTAGAGTCGTTCAAATGTATAGCCGAAAGATATTTGAATCCAATAGTATCGTCAAACTCCTGCCAGAACTTTTTGCTAGCTGCTTCTGTGGTAATGTCGTATCCTGCAGCTGTGGCATGGCATGTGTCTATACAAACTCCCACTCTCGACTTCTCTTCAACCAAAGAAATCACTGTCAGGAGGTCCAGTAATTTGCAGCCAATAACATTGTCACTTGCCATGTTTTCCAATACAATTTTGACAAATTTCGTATCTCTATGTGCCTGGTTTATGTATTTTGCCAATTGCTTCATTCCTGCGTCGCGATCTCCGCCCTTGAGCACAGAGCCTGGATGGAGATTGTAGAGCCCGATGTTCAACCGTTCGCACCTTTGAAGATCGTCCAAAAATGTCTTGTATGATTTTAGTTGGGCTTCAACGTTCGGATTGCATAGGTTGATGAAATACTGTCCATGGGGTAAGATGTCGGTTCTTGGGTCGTAGTTGTGCTGCTTGCAGTTTTTGAGAAACTTTGAGACTTCAGACTCAGTTAGCTCGGGAGATTCCCATCTTCTTGGTGATTTGAGAAACATAGCAAAGGAATTGGCCCCAATTCTAAACGCATTGGTCACTGCATTGGATATTCCTCCTGCTGTGGACACATGAGCCCCAAACTTTAAAGGGAAGCTGTCAATCCTCGTGAAGGTTTTCATATTGATTGTGTTTTGATAATGGTGTATAATTGCTACTACGGTGGTCAATGGATTGATTCAATGTTATGACGGAAAGGCTGATATGTTCTATGATGTTGCCTGTATAAAATTTTCTATCGCGAACTTTTTCCTGAAGTTTTTTTTCATCCAGGAATTGCTAACATTTTTGAGCTACGCGTAGCGACGGGATTATAAAGCTGATTCAAACGTCTATGATGGCAATATATGCACAAGCTCTAGACCACGAATTACCACTGTAGGTTGTAGAAGACACGGCCCATATCCAGTACACCTAGAAAATCCTGACTACGTATCATGTAATAATAATGATAGTGCATATCGCAATGTGATTAAGTATGAACATAAAGTAAAAACGCTAGAACCCAGTAGCCCGAAAGAAAGAAAAGAGGAAAGCAACAGACATAATCTTCAGAAAGATCGCTCATTTGATCTGTTTCTCGGCTTGATGCCATCTTTCGTGGTATCTTCCGTATAACTTAACCAAAACCGGCTCATCACCCTTGACCTGGTTGATATCGTATCTTCCGAAGAGACGACCTTTCTCCTCGTCCCATTGAGAGAAAGTGATCTTGTCCCACTCTTCTGGTTTGTTGAACCCAAGACGCTTCAATTTAGGAGAGTCTAAAGTTTCAGGATCGATAACAGTTTTCAAGTTCAAGTTGCAGAAGTAGATCAACACCAATCTGGTAAAACGTCTCTGATCATCAGGAGGAGCAACAACTCTGTGGATAGATGACTTGAAATAAGCACCGGTCAAAAACTCCATGGCATCTCCGACATTCACCACCAAGGAGTATGGCTTATGGCCGACATATTTCCATTCTCCAGTGTAATAGTCTCTGACTTGCAAAGACAAAATAGGCTGCGAGGTGATAAAAGTGAAAGCGTCACCATCAGAGTGGCCACGCAACCATGTTTTCTGGGTCTTTTCTTCCTCTTCAGGCTTCATTCCCAAATATCTCATGAAACGTCCAAATCCAGCTCCGGAATCCAACAAATTGTCCTTGTAAACCTTGAAGCAGTTCTCCCAAAGGAATCCCTCGGGAAGCTCAAGAATAATATCACACAAGTTGCAGAGTTTCTTCAAGACATTGAAGTGCAAAAATCTGTAATATTCAGCTATTTCTGGGAGGAAGGCACGGACAACCTCGGGATAGTTTCTGTTGTTGTCAAAAAAGTAGTCATCATGAAGCATATCTCTGAAGTTGTAATGTTCAATGGAGTCTCTGACTCCGTTTTGCATCGACCAGTAGCCTCTTGGCTTGAAACCCATGCCACGTTCTCCCCCTAAGGATTTGGATCTGTCCTCCTCGTCGGTTTTTCTGGCACCTGCGAGGTATTTGTACTTCTCCTCCTCAGGGATTTCGAGGATGGACTGCGCAATTGATCTCAATTGATCGAGCTTTTCATGATCATAGCCAAAGTTGGTGATGTTGAAAAACCCTAAGGTCGAGATGGATTTTTCAAGGGTGTCAGCCAAGGCCTTTCTGCTGGCATAGCCTTCCGGACCCTCCTTGAAGGTGGAAAAGTCAAGGGAGTCCAAGTGGACAAGCTTGACCTTGGTTTGCTCCGAAGGTTCCGCCTCTATGAAAGGTCTGACGTTGTATTTTTGCTTGAGCAGCTCCAAATCCTGCTCTTTTGCCAATCTTTTTCTCAAAGCTGCAGAGCTCACGGTATCGGCAAAAGACAACTCCTTGTTGACATCTGTCAATTTGTCAGGCACAGGAGTCAATCTGATGCTGTTCACAGATTCTTTTGTTACAGTTAAAGACATATTGTAGTCAGATAAGTTATTTGCTCTTGTTAAAAGCTGAAGAGGAAAGAGGATGATTGTTTGTGATGATTAAGATAGCAGCGATTATTTTTACATGTTACAATAAAACTTATATGCCTGGGGATCCATCTGTATTTATAGCCTGCTTAGCCAATTCATCTGTGTATATTGCTGTCATCCCGAGGATTTGATACCACTGAAAAATCAACAATAACCTATACCCCCAGAAAAAAGTCATCTGAAAACATCGAAGCCTGCCCTGATCAGTCGATTTCCCGGTAAGTCAGTCGGAGTCGAATCACTAATAAGCCGGAAAAGCCAAAAATTCTGTTATCTGAGGGCTAAGCGAGCCAATCGGAGCGCATTGTTCCCCCAATCGTCCTCTGGAGTGGCCACATTCATGTCGAAATTTTGATGATTTCACGTGCCCTTCGCTAATGTGCAAATCACGAAAACCCACAATTTCCCGATGTTGCATCGATAACCGAGCATCCCTCATTTTTGCAAGCTTGCTTTCTAGTTGGAGCTGCCAAGAGCGAGCGGAGAATGGCACCACTGGGGGTGTTTATGGTTTACAAGAATATCTCGACTTGTGTAGCAGTGACTTGTCACATGAGAAGATGTAGTATGCGCGGAAAACGGCTGAAAATTTTCAGACTCTAGTACCTGAGCGCAAGTTTCTCAGAATGTCAATCATCAGGAAAAGTAATTAGATGGTGTGATTGACTTGATGTCTCAGTGGAATGATTGTTTTGTGAGTCACCGTCGTTCCTCTGCTTATATGGGATCAGGAAGGTGATAAATTGCATGCGTAATTGCGAAGATGAGCGAGAATCCGATCGTTACTTTAGACACTCGGTGAACAATAATCACGATACTTGGAGCTGTGATGAGGAATCCGGATAGACGAACTGTATCCCGGGAATAATGGTAGTTATAAACGAAGTCAAAGGAGGTGAATTTGAGAAGGTGATTTGAAAGTGTACTCAGAGACAGTACTCAAGGATAGTATTCAATATAATAGCTGTATACTTTGGCCCAGTAACGTACCCAGAAGAAAGCGGTCTATCTTTTTTCAGCTAAATGTATAAGGTCGGACTAGGTAGTTGAGTATTTGAAAAGGATGCAAATCCAGAAAAGATGAAAATATCATATCTGAATTATCATTGTGAGGTATTGATTTCTGCTTTAGCAGTGGAGAGCCCCGCAAAGCGGTGATGCTTAATGTATGATGTTTTCTCCGATGAAGAAGCGCCTGAGATCTTCTCTCACAAACATGATCCATAGTTCGCTTCTGCGGATCGCTTGGTGTAGCATCTTGTTCGAAAAGCGAAACTGCTCGAAATAAGACCATTCTAGGGTAAAAACACCGACGCACTTTAATACGTCGGTATTCTATTTGCTTTCCTAACTAATCACTATATCGTCTAGTCAATCCCTCGTGTTATTAACAAGGCGCCGTAAATAGATTTTGAGTCTCCCAGAAATGTCTCAGGTCGCTACTCAGTGATAACTCCGTAGCTACTCAGCGACTACTCTTAGGTCTTTGTTTAAGGGAAACAATTGTCTAACTACGCTTCCCAGTGAATTGTTACATGCTGTCTCGGAAATCCTCTAGATGAAATTAGTATGTGAGTTTCGAGGTTCAAGCGTCTGCGTTCCCGTAATTTCATCGATTGCCAGTACACAATCCCCAATCAATAAGTGAACAAGTAAATAACAGACTGGCCTCAAACTAAAGTTATTGTCCATGTCTCGGATTGCACTTCCCAATTGGTGCTTATCTCAGTTCAAGAAGCAACCCAGCCGAAGTCAATCCAGATATCAAATGGCCGAATATCTACGCACAATAGTACCAGCTCTTATACCGAACATCTTCGAGCGTCCTTCACAAGAAGGTTGTATCGGCTTGTGTAGGGATGGCGCCAAGCTTTTGCTTTCATATCTTTCACTAATTTAAAGTTTACTGGACTTGAAGCAATTTGTCACTGGTTGTCAAGAGATTTGTCGTGGAGCATCCTCGATAGACAGATCTTGGACCATCATTATGAGATGTTATTAGCATGTGCTGCTTTTCTTGTTCACCGCACTATCTGACACCTTGATCTATTTTATATTAGCTACATATCATTGCTTCGGATGTGAGTCAAAAGAGAATATCAAGCTAAAATCGTCAAGTCAATGTAGACAGTCGTGGTTAATTAATGCCCCTCGCGGAATCTAGCTCCGATTTATGCATACAGCTTTATGTCAGGCTGATGTTAGGCCAATTTCCAGGTGCTAAGTGCGACGCACTATAGTCACTTAGATGTGTCTTTCCAGCACAAACAAGCATCGCATGGACAATGGACATTAGAATGCTGTAAGCGTGAATACAATAGCTCATTATGCTTCCACTACAAAATGAGGTGATTACAACTATAGCAGTGTGTTGCAGAAAATCTGTTCGTAGGGTGCCTACACTACATAAAATGAACTGACTATGAAGACTCAAGACTATGCGCTTCACAGAGTCAAAAAGCTTAAGCTGAACAGCAGAGGATCGGTATCAAGGGGCTCATTCAGTGCGTCCTCATCTACAGCTAATCAATTCCGTGTACACGCAAATCGTTAGAAGACTACTGATCATCACATTTGTGAATATACTGTGGAGCCCCCGTCGTTCCACATCAACAGAAAATTATTAAATAAAAGGATGAGTCTACAAAAAGTGCCTCGGTAACCAATCACTAAATGCTTTCATTGAATATGAGTGTACAGACTCGTTATCCAGGCAACAACCTCCACAACCGTCAACTCAATTCATAATAAATCGATTCTAATTAACTCAAATCGAATTAAATCGGATCGAATTAAACAGACATCCAAAAACGGCTTCACTCTTTTGAAAAAAAAATCTTGTTTTTAAATCCCAACCTCTTGCAATCTAACTTTTTGTATGGAGCCTAGTAAAGGTAGCCATATGATTTTAGATCCTGAGACGCGCACAATAAGAGCATCATCTTTGGTTTACCTCTAGTGTAGTTATTTCGACGTCTTTGACTATCGATGGAAAGATTGCTGTTGTGACTATTAGCTGGATAGTTCCCTTACGTTCCATTTTCTCAAACTTTATATTATTCACTCTTGCATAACGTTGGTGGTCAACACCTTACCAGAACCACAATTCATGTCGCCATTGAAATTTTGATTAGTTTGTGTAGCCATAGTTACTTATTTCATGCCATCTCCAATAGTTTCAAGAGGAGGATTTCAGTTAGGGTTCTTGTTTTCTGTTTGTCTTTTGCTTCGTAATTTTAGTGGCAGTTTTAGACTTGGATCTCCTTGCAGACTTTAACTTAGTGCATTCACTCGTCTATTTCTTACAGTTGAAAACTTTTTTTGATCAATGTGAATATAGCATTTTTGAGTTCTCGACCGTGACTCCTATTCGCTGATGTTTGCTGATATGGGATCAATCGTGTGGACTTATATGAGACAAAATCCGAAGGGAGTACGTCAAGTAACTACTGCGCACATCCATTTCTTGTATATAAAGCATTCGATGGTCGCCCATAAATATGATGCTGTGCATTTTGCAGAATAAAACCTCAACATACATTTTTTCCCGAGGCTCCTTTATTGCCACGAAATACAGACACGCACTCATAGCATCTCTTTGAATCATCTGTATAGCACATAAACAAAGACATGCTATTTTCGAGCTTCTTCAGCAAAAAAAGCTCCATCGAAGGCGCCTCTGTGCCAAAGCCTGCAGTTAAACCATTAATCAGATTGCATTGGTTAAGCAGATCTAGAGCCTTCAGAATTGTCTGGTTATTTGAGGCCTTAGGATTGGATTACGAGATCATCCCATACACGCGGGCAGATAACGGGAGAGCGCCAGAGTCTCTAAAAAAAATACACCCACTTGGAAAGTCGCCCGTGGTTGAGGTATTTCCAAATAGCGATAACAAGACTGACTCTACTAATAAAAACGAACGTATCGTTGTCGCTGAGTCGAATTGTATCTTCCAGTATTTTTTGAACGACAAGTTCGATGAAAAGAAAGCCTTAACTAACTACGCAGATCCGGTCAACGATATAAGAGAATTAAACTACTGGTTGAGTTTCAACGACAGTTCTTTCCAGGTGCCTATCTTTTTCGAGTTTGTACTCAATGCTGTGGAAAAAAAATTGCCCGAAAATGAGGCCTTCAGCAGCTCTCACAAAATGATCTTCGAGATGTACAATAAGGGCGAAATTTTGAAGGAGTTGTCGTTCATTGAAGCTCATCTAGCTGAGAAATTCAAGTCTGGGAAACAGGGAGAGGCTTACTTTGTTGGAAACAAATTTTCCGCAGCTGATATCAGCATGGCATTCACTCTCAAGCTCGTAAAAGGTTATGGTTTCCTCAGCCCTGAAAAGTGCCCATCCATTTGTAAATATCTTGATAATGTATTCGCTTTGGAATCTCACCAGAAAGCTGTGGCGAAAATTGCAAGTCTCGGCTACGAAACCACGGGAATTATGATCTAGACATTCCTGCATTTCCTTTTTGTTCTCAATGCTTCTTTCTCTTGTTTTCAGAGGCGGTCATGACCCCCATTTTGTTGCTTGGTTTTTGCCAACGTGTTTGGCCATTCAATTCTGCTATTTCTTTCTCGCTCGCTCGCATAGCCGACGTATATTCCTTTACAGATACCTAATGGCAATCACATTCTTATGTCTCTCGGATTAATTTGTACACGAGGATCTCCTTTAAGTCTTTTCGTAGTTATGTAATGCTTGTCTGGCTTAGCTAAGCAGATGTCGAGAATTATGAAGCCTAAAGTTTTGCTTATCAGGGATGATGCCGTTCTATTAGAGAAAGTTTGTTAGCATTGATCCACACACGAAGATCAGCCTAAGGGTATTGTTTGCATTCATTCGCCGTTTTTATTATAAAAAGATCAAACGGCGGTATCGGATCATTGGCACTCTGGGTTTAACTATGTCTTGCATCCTATCTATGCGTGGCTATAATATAATCCTTATCTGCCCATGTCGTTGTAGCCATCAAAAATGATACAGGAAACGGCCAAAAATGAAAAACAAAATGAAGCTGCAAAAAGTTTTGATCATTAATTCTTTAAGCTAGGACGTACTGTATGATAACAACTGAACAAGTTTAAGTGAAACAAAATGACGATTTGACATGCAGATGATAATGATATCCCCTGCAATTTGCCCACTCGAACGTCAATCTTTCACGGCATCTGTTTTTTTTATTGTATTATTTTCATTTTATTTTCTGTCCATTGATGCTCAAAAACTTTCAAATTAATCGTCTTCATTTCTGGAGTTCAAGAAAATGTTCGATGGAATTCTTTCACTACGATTGAACTTTCATTATGTGCACCTCACTTCTTGTTAACCATAAGGCAGAAGCCTACATTCAGGTAGTGTAAAAGAGATGAGTTATATACTATAGTAACAGATCAGACAAAGGTATTCACGTATACGTGAATTACAAAAAAAAAAGCATCTAATAGATGCAAAAAATAAGCTCCGCGACGGGGAATTGAACCCCGGTCCACCGCGCGACAAGCGGTAATTCTAGCCACTAAACTATCACGGATGATTGCTTGTTTGGTGTAATGTCCGTATAAGTATGAAGTCCTTGAGCCTTCACGTGAATACAATATATGAAATATTATAAGACTTATATTCATCCAAACTTCGCTAATCCTTCTCACTCTAACTACTTTCCAACTTCATCTCTTTTCCTTTACTAAAAGGCAAACAGATACTCTTTTATATAATTCCCCGTCGTAGTTCGCATGTCCCGACTCCGGGTGTCCTTTGTTATTGTATAGACAAT